>JBBPBQ010020321.1:59204749-59247385 GCA_037974755.1 Cicer yamashitae
TATGATATATTCCAATTGGTTTTCATTTGAATTGGATCAGTAGGTTTTAATTTATATGGCATATAATTAAATATTTATCTTATATTATATTAAAATTATATTATAAACTCAAACTCTTAATATATATTAAAGAAAAATAAATATAAATTTATAAGTAAAATTTGATCACCGTCATTTCCTCTTAAATTTTTTAATAAAAAATAACATATACAACAATCAACAATATTTTATTCTCGTAAAAGATATTATTTTTATATAATATATATATATATATATATATATATATATTAGTTATATATTACTTTTAATGATTTAATCTTATTCTTTATATTTATTATAGTTTAATCACTTATAATATGAAATTTTGATTTGAAATTTTATTAAAAATATTCTTAAATTTATAGTTAAGATAAATCGTTTATGGAATTTCATTTTTAAAAATATGCAAGTTTCTTTGTTAATTACTAGAGTACTAAATAACTCGTAAATATTTGAAAACACCGCCGGCATAAGGGGATTACAACTAAAGCAAGCGTTTAGGCCTCTATAAAAAATAAATTTTTTTATATAATAAAAAAGCCTCACATCTTTTTTATTTAATAAAAAGTCTCGCATTCTAATATTTTTAAAATTAAAACTTATAAAATTTTATATAAATTAAATAAAATATTTTATTTTTGTTGTAAATTATTTAATACTTTTCTTAGTACAAGTAAATTGGCTAATGAAGGTAGTAGGAATGAGAGAAATATTAGTTATAAATTGAGAAATTATGAGACAAAAAGTGAACATATTGTTCATATGAGAACTATTAGTTATAAATTGAGAAATCATGAGATAAATAGTGAACATATTGTTAACATGACTTATACACACTATTCTCTTCTTCAACTAAAAGATAAAAAAATTTACATGAGTTTTTGATGTTGTTGTAGAACAGTTGAAAATATCTTATTTCATTCTTTAAAAAATATAGAGAAAATAATTTTGAAAATGCCATAAATTCTGTTAAAAAAAATTTCTAAACTTATTAAATAAAATATTAATAATTGATTTATTAACGTATAAAAATATTCTATCTAATAATTTCACTTTAGGTCTACTAACGTTGGGTTGACCCTATTTGAAAACTAATGGCATTGCTGCAATAGGCGATTAAAACAGCACATATGATCAAAGCACCAAAATATGCAAAAACTGCATTTATTTCTGACAGCATCAAGTTCTGATTGTCTTCGGTTGATACGAATAGCACCACGTCATTGTAACTTTGAAATGTTCCTAAAAATTCATATGTAGCATTTGCTTAGATGTTAAGTATTGAATGCCTTTCAAAAATATAGTATTGAAGTAAAATTATCTCTCTATGCTCTTGCAATGAGTTTATGAGAGTGTTTTCTACTGGTTTCTCATCTTGTCAATGATTATTGAAATCTCATAAATTTATGAAAACTTTTTAAATCTTATAAAAACATTTATTTTAAAATCATAATCTAATATATTTTTTTATACTTTTGAAAAGTATTTTCAATCATCATTAAATTTTCAAATAATTTTTAAACACAGTTAACAATAGACTATTTATATTTTTAAATTATAGTTCAACTAATAAATAAAAATATTGATATATTGAATTTTAATTTAGATTTACAATATCACATTTACGTACGTTTTAGATGGAATTTATATTTTTTTATAATTCAAGTGATAAATAGTGATTATGAAATTTATATTTTTTAAAAAATAAAAGAAAAGTGGACCATCTATTACCATTTGTTGCCCGAAAACAATTGATACATGTAAAGCATTGATGGTTACAGAATTTGACACATAATGAGAAAACAGTGTTTAATTTGGTGAGGCCATAGACATCCATCATAGAGACAAGGTCTGGGCTTAGTGAGGGCGAGGCCCGAGGGTGTTGTCGGGACAGCAAATGGAAAAACATTTACATGGATACTGCCTTTTGTATAGTATAGACTATAGTTGGTCATCTCACTCATAATAATGCTATTGTGATAGACGGACAAGATTGAATTGATGCATCAGAGGTTGACATTTCACTATTATTTGAGGTGGAAATAATATGCAAAGGTGTACCCCTCACCTTTAATTTGCTTTGTTGAAGGTTGAACGCATCAATCAAACAAATTGAAAAGCGTGATCACAAATATCATCACTCCATTGCAATCAGACCAACTAAACAATTACTAGCTTTTTTTTTTTATACGTTTTTTTTTTATCATGGCTTATAGATTAAGAAAGATAAATACAGATTGTTTAATATCTTAGTTTTATGCAACAATGAATTTAATTCATATACTAAAATAAATTAATAATATTAATCAGAAATATATTTTACAAATAAAATAGGGAATATATAATAATTTAAAATGGTAATTTTATTTTTATAAGGGATATTTCAGGATGAATTTAATAAAGAGTATATTTATATAGACACATGTTTTTTTACATAGAAAATAAGACTTATATTTAAAAAGAAATAGGGAGTATATACAAATCACGACATTTCACTTTGTGTAGAGACCGATATTTATTTTTACAGAAAGAACACAGCAATGTTAGGTAGTACTTTTTGTGCTGTCGTCACCACTAAAAACAACAAAAGAATATCATAATTGTCCTTGCATTTTCATGATGCATGCATGATTTTATATTAGTATACCTTTTATGAGTATCTCATTGTAGGTTTTCATGATGATACACATTAGTATTAGTTGGTTTTTCATCATTATTACATGAGTCCTTTATTGTTATAAATGATAGATAGTAATTTTAAAGTATCAACATATAGATATCAATTTTATTATCTAATATTTTTGTACATTAATTTTTGTTTAAAAAAATACACGAGTCTTATTGTCTCTTACTACTTAGGAACATTTAGAAAGTTAAGCGAAGGAATGATATATAGAGTCACAAGTTGCACCACATACATTTGTACGATTGAAATGGGAAGGTGCCGTCCTTAATTTAATTCAATCCCATGATCATTATATGGGGTCACAAATAAGATAGAATGTCAATATATTAACAAAAGTTAGTTGTCTAATAAAGAGAAGCCCTAAAATTCAAAATTGCTGCATTCGGATGGTTGTCACTCTCTAAAGATAGTGACTAATCTAAAATCAAATGTGGGCCTTTGTCTTATGATGGTTCCCGGGCCCCCATTTTTTGAAAAAGAAATCTCTAATTAGTTCCAATTCAATACTACACTAATTGAGCATGAGAGAAGATGCAGTTTTGTTTTAAAGAAATTATGGAAAGATCGAGTATATTACTATATGGTTTTAATTGTTGAGATCATTGATATATAGTCTAAAAACATGGTTAAAATAATGAGTAGTTTTCAAATTACAAACCGATTTTTTAAGAGAAAAGTTTTTTTTGACCAAACAATGTTAGTAATGTTAATTATATTGTTAGTATTATGTTAAGGTTCTTTCACATTATTTTTTAATAGTGCATAGTTCCTATGGTGTCTAAGGAATGAATAAACAATATACTTAAGACTTAAAAATATAATAAAATAAAGACAACTTATATTTATAAGGATATTTGAGGGTGTTCGAAAAATGCGGTCAAATAAAGTCTCAAATGTTATGGGCACTAAATTTTATTTTATTAAGTATTTATATATATATGGGTGGTGATTATTTGACTCCATGAGTAACTCTAAAATGAGTTATTCCGCTTAATAATTTATTATAAACGATAATTTTTACTAATTTAACAGTTGAATATAACTCACTCTAATATATATTTAACAAACTCTTGTATTTTTGGCTAAGGTATTTACTAAATAATTTACTGTTTACCTAAATTATATGGACCACATATATAAACTTTAATTTACTCATTTGTCTCTTATAAAAATGATTGAAGGAAGTATTTTATTATGTTATAATATAATATATTTTCATGTTTTAATCCAAATTAAACATTTAGTCTTTTTTTTATCTACTATAAAATTTTAACTCAAATTTTATACATTCTAAAAAAGAAACCCTAAAGAAAAAAAAAAGCACTAACTTCACTATCATTCATAGGCAAGAGACAAAATTGTTACTTACTTTTAGTGCAAAATTTCTCTGAATAGACACAATTAAACAATGAGTCTACTAAGCAGTCTTTTAGGATTCGTTATTTTTTTTTTATATCGTAGATCAAACAATTGACTCACTTAATAAAATATTCAAGCATTATAGAACATATGTTGAGAATTTTAATTTGTGTTTTGTATTGAAAGACTTAGATAATTTTATATAAAAACTTGAAATTATGTCACAAAAATCTTGAAACTTATTTGAAACAGGATAATTCTTATGATCTTGATAGTAAAATTCTTTTTTAACAATTGAATCAAAATCAAGTTCTCCTAAAACATTTTTTTGTTTCCCTAATACTTGAATATCTTATAGAATAATATTAACTATATTTTTTAATGTTCCATGCTGAGAGGAATTTTTCAAAATTGACATTATTAAAATCTTATTTACAATCTACAATGTTATAAAATAAATTTAATAGTCTTGTGTTGATGTCAATTGAAAATTATTTTTTACAGAATCTTGATTATGAACAAATTATTAATGATTTTACAGTAAAAAATGATCTTTAGTTTTTATTTTGAAGACCGTCTAAATTTGATAATATATATTACAAAAAAATAGAACACCAAACATTTCACTCGAAAAGAATATCCAAAATCTCATAGACGATCTTGATTATACTTTAGAAAGTTAATTCTCTTAATTTATTTTTGACTTTAGTCTTTTTATCTTTTTAATTTGTGTCAAATTAATACTCCATGTTTGTAAACAATTATATTGTTAGTGTTAGACTTAGCCTTACTTTCAATATATTTAGGCAATGACTTCTCCAATTATGATATGAACTTTGTTACCCTATATGTATATATGATATGAACTTTGTTACCCTCTCTCTCTATATATAGAACAATCCATACTAATTTCTTCATGAAATTTCATGTTTATCGTCAAATTGATCAAAAAATTGTAGAAATGATCAATCGCTTAATTTGAGCAATTTAACGATTCGATTTTATCTGCTACAATGACTGAAATATTTGTCTTTAAATTAGTGACTATATATCAAATTTTTAGTGGCTTCATAAGAAGAATGAATAAAATGAAAACAATTAAAATAAAGACAAAAATGTATCAAATAAAAAATAATATTTTGTTGACACAATATTTAATGTCAATACCATATATTTATATGATTTTTTATTTTTTATATATATTTTTTTTCATCGAATGCCTTTTTTTTTCCCTCAAATCCGACATTAACACTCATTGATATATAACGTGGAAATCCGACATCGATTTTAACGTATTTAAATAAATAACACAAAAATAGAACAAAAACATTTATTTGATATGATTTACGTTGAGACAAAACACATACAACTGATACAAGCATATCTTGTAAATTGTATGACGTGTAATTTCAAAAAAAACTAATAAATTATTTTATATGATTAATAAATTCGGTGATTGATTTGTAAAAATTATATAAATTTGATGATTGAAAATGAAAAAGTTAAGTTAAATAAAGAGTCTTTTAAAAATATTATCATAAAATAAAAAGAGAGATGTTGTATTTATTTATATTTTATTTAAAAATTTAATATATGTTAATTTTGTTTGTGTTTTATTTCGAGCGGAATAAATTGTTAATTGGAGTCGTTGAATGAATAAATCTAAAACAAAATATGTCATGTATAATGTTTGTGGGAGTGAGTTTTCTAAGGCTAAAAAATGCTTAATGATGACAAGTAAGAAAGTTATAGGACATTGATTTAAGCAGTAGTAATTAAAGATTAAGAAAGTAGCTTTCCAGCAGCAAAAGTATCTATGTTTGATCATTAAATAAGAACAAAAGTATCTTTGCTTGAATCATTGTATCATTCCCATTCGAATGCCCATATATAACCGCTGAGTCAATTTCGGCTTCACATTTCTCTATTTACAGCCCAATAGCCCAATATATGATTTCAACCATTGGCAGAATCATACTACTTAATTTACTTTTATCCCACCAAAATTTAGTAATTACTGGTAGTCTTTTGAGGTAGGAATATTTGTACTAATTTGTTGTATTTTTTTCAACGATAAATATTAAAAATTAGTATTGTTATTATTTTGTAAAAGATAAATGTCAAACTCAAGATCTTCTTAGTAATTATGAAATTAATCTTACATCCCCTATATTTATTTGTTATATATATGTACAATTTGATATACATGTAAATACAAAATAGATTTTAAATATGTTAATAGATATCACATTATACGTTTGAAAAGATACATCATTTTTAAGAAAAAGATTATATTAATATGCAATAGGTCGTACTTTTTATACAAATTCTAATTCACCCAACATACTTTGACACTTAATTAGAGAATAATTTTAGTATGAAGAAAATCTTAGAAAAAACATAAAAATGATGAGTTGTCAATTTATTAAAGGTTGGTTAAATAGTCATTTCTATATTTAGTGGAAAACATGAGAGTAAAGATAAAAAAAAAAAAAAATCAATTTTAAATCTACGTATTTTTTCATTACTTTCACTCTATTACCATTTAATATTTCCTTTAGTGTATATGTTTATTGTGCTTTGGTGCAAGATTTTGGATGTTTTATGCAATTAGACCATGTTCTTTTTGCGCCTTGGTCCTCATTAATAATAGCAATTAAGTTCATTTGCTTTTTTTAAAAAATTTCTAAAATCATTTGACACCCATAATCATACTTAATTGGTTCATATGTAATTCGACTATCCTTGTGTGCTTTTCTTAAATAAATAAATTTTCCTTTCACTATATATTTATTAACAAGATGAGGATAAGGGCAAAAATGTTGTAGTCTTTTGTCTTATTATTTTATTATAACGAATTGGTTTTTTATCTTTTATTTCTCAAGTTGGTGCTTTTTTAGTTCTTTATCATTAGTAGTAAGTCAATTTGAAACTCATCTTCCAGAAAAACGAACAGAGCCTTATTGATACCTTATTGATATTAGTATTTTCTCATACCCCACAATTGGTCCCTTCACCCCTACACCATTCATAAATTCTAACAATACCCTTTCACCTGTTAGCTATATTTCCTAAATTTAAACTACAAGTGTCTTCAATGGGTGTGGTTGTTTTTCTTTTGGGCCTAGCCCTCCTTTTCATAAAAAATATATTTGTGGGCTAGTAAGGGTTTCTGCTGCCACGGAGTTTTCCCTTGTATAATTGGCTTACTTCGACTCCAGTAGAAGTTAAGAAGAATATTGGAATTATGGATACTTTGAATTCACACAAAAATAGTGTACAGGGGTTGTAAAATGGGTTCAACATGTCAGTTTAATCTATTTACAACACACTTATAAATGTACACCTACATTTTTTATATACTAATTCAACATTTCATTTTCTCTTTATCTCTTCTTTTATCACACCATCGATATATCATATCACTCTCTTTATTTCTTTCTCACTCAAAGTGTCAATTAAATGTTTGAGTGTCTACCACTGAAATATAAATAAATAAAATTTATTACTATTATTGTTATATTATTAAGTTTTTGTAGTTTGTGTTAAATTATAAATTTGTTAAGGTTTTCAGTAATTTAAACAAATTGATCAACCTAAATCAAATTGATCGACCTAATTCATTGTTCTATTAACTAGTTAGTCGTTTTACTAGAACATACACTATTCGCCACTTAAGTAGTGGTGCCTTTTCGTAATGTCAAACTTTATAAAAAATCAAATCAACCTTTAAAATGAGTTTATGATAACTAATAGATGAAACTCAAATTCTAAAATTTTCCAAAGAAATCAAGCTCAAGTGTGGCAAACTAACCTATTTACACCCCCAAACGATCATATACAAAGAGGTATAGTCGCGGTATACAATATATAGTACTAGTTTAGTCTAGTAATTAGAAAGCTTTACTAAATGAAAATTTGTAGACTTGTACTATCTGTATTCAATACTAGAGATACAATGTATTCTCCAATACATGGTCAAATCAATGATGAAAAAAAAATGGAATACTACTGGTGATGTATCAATATCAATGGAGAAAGAAAGTGCAATTTCACTGTTGATAGAATTTTGACATAAAAGTTTGAGATGAAGTAATATATAGCTGCTTGTATGCTGTTAATGAGATGTTGTTAAGAAAACGCGGTCTCCAACCAAGATCATCTAATATACCAACCTGTCTTACACCCTATATCCTTCACACACCATCACTGGTTTGCACTTTCATCTCTTATCCTTTCTAAATCATTCTCCAGCTATCATACTTTCACTAACATAATATATAAATGGCTTCAACCGTTTTCTTCAACTACCAACCGTCGACATATACTTTCTTAACTCATCAAACAACAACACCATGCCTGAAAACGACACTACTCATGCATCATCATCCTCATCGTCGACCAAAGTTTCGACCGGCCGTCACCCTCTTTACCGAGGAGTGAGGCGTAGAAACAGTGGAAAATGGGTGTCTGAAATTCGTGAACCTAAAAAACCTAACAGAATTTGGTTAGGAACATTTCCAACACCTGAAATGGCAGCTATTGCTTATGACGTAGCTGCACTTGCTCTTAAGGGAAAAAATGCAGAATTGAATTTTCCTAATTCTTCATCTTCTTTACCTGTTCCGGCTTCTTCCTCCGCTCGCGACATTCAGTTGGCTGCAGCTAGTGCTGCAGCTGCTGTAGGTGCAGCTAAAGACGCACTCGCAAACGAAGGAAACCATGCCGTTGAACTGCAAGAGTTTTTTTCAAGTGGAAATGAAAACAATAATAATAATATTAATGAGTTTATTGATGAGGATTTGATCTTTGATATGCCTAATGTTTTGGTTAATATGGCTGAAGGAATGCTAATTAGTCCTCCTCGTTTTGATCACTTTGAAAGTGATTATCACTATGATGTGCAAGAAAATATGTGTGATGATCCAAACCTTTGGAGTTATCCTTATTTCCCATGAGATGAACTTGAAATTATAGTAATCGAAAGGTAAGAAAGAGTAAGGTGTAATTAAATAAGGGTGAAATCTCACATCAGGGATTAATTTGCTTAAACATGAGGGAATGTATTGATGTGTGTGTAGTTCTTACCTTTTTGTTTTTGTTTGTTTGTTCCTTTATGTACATTAGGTAACCTTCTATGTAAAGGTCTGCTGTTGCTGCACCTTAAATATGTAATGTGCATATATGCTGCTACTTCTACAAATGTCAGTAATGAATTATCTTTTCAAATATTCTTCTCTCTTAATCACTAAATTAAGGATCAGGACTGCTAAAACACAGTTTTTTTTAATCCGTTAATATGAGATTATTGGATGGTTTAGATTATATAATGATCATAATTTTAAATTGCAGTTGCATTCGTGGTTACGGTTACATTGTGGGTAAATCCAATCTAAATTGCGGCTGCTGAGGCAATTAAAAACTACTTATGGTTAGATAAAATTTGTTAGATTAGTTACATTAAGAGCACTATATAAAAATGCATCATAATTTAGTTGTATAACAATTCTTCACATCATACTTTTATTTTTCTTTTTCTTAGACTCAATCAACAGCTGCGATGACATTGCAAAGATTTCAAAATCCGCAATTGCGGTTGCAGACCGCAATCTAAAACCATAACAATGATAAATCAGTTTAAAATGATTTTTGCTGATAATTAAAATCAGATGGTTGAGATCGCATGACATAGTTAGTGCACCAAATCCAATTAATCCACTTCACACTTTTTATTCGTTATATGTTTTTTTTGGCTATCTCGTTCATCTTGAAGTAGTTTTATTTGTTAAATAATCCCTTACAGAGTTACAGGCTGTAGCTATTGCTTATGTCTTGTTTTTATTCGCATGATCATAGATATGAAGTAATATATATAGCTAAGTCAAAGATGGCCCATCAAAGTCAAACTTAAAAAAATATTAGTTTTATATAACTTCAAAACTCATTCTGGCGGGTCAAGTTATTAGAAAAGATGGATGATTTGGATATTCAAAGTGTTTTCTATTAATTCCATTCTCTATGTGGGGTTTTGTTAGCAGAAAAACCATCACAAGTTGGTAAAGAAAGGTGACAAATGGGAGGGGAAGGGCTTAATCATTCATATTAATCATTATTACCTTTGTAGAATTCATGGTAGGTGCTCCTATCCCAATCACGTTTCAACCTAATATTTTATTGAAATTATAATATTGGTTCATCTATAATTACCCTAAAAGTTCTTTATTTTTATTTTTCAACTCTAATTAATCATTTATATTTATAAAATATGTAAGGAGTTGGACCAATCTTGATTTTTCATCAACTTCAGTCACAAATTTGCATAGATAAATGTTAAATAATCTACTACAAAAAAATATCCACTGTTACACTTAAGCTCACAATAAAGATTTCACAATCTTAAATGAAAACTTTCAAAAATGATGTTAATTTGATGGATGATAGATGATAAGTTGATAACTATTATTTTGATGTTTCTTTCAATGAATCAAGAAAATGTTTTCCTTTTTGAATGACCACGTTCTCAAATAACAAAGATATATTAATTTGAATATTGGATAAATCCATGTTTGATTTATTATACTAAATAAATACAAGTTTTTCAGATTGAAAATATTTAACAGTGTCATGTCTTCATTGCAAATTAACTAAAACATGTGTGTATGGAACAGAATGTAAGTCTTGTCTCCACAAAAGACTTTCTCTTCCGCCAAAAGGGTGGTGTTAATTAATTAATGGGAAACAAAAATCATGTGTTTTGTTCACATTCCTGTTTTGGAGACACTTGTACAAGGATTGTTCGAACCTTAAATCGACCAAGTTTTCGAGCTAGTGATTGTAATGGACCAGAATGGCCACGGGTTCTGGTCGAATAAATCTTTTTAAGTCTAATCACCCGTTTCTTTGTTGTTGGATATGATGGTCCCAAATTATGTGAATCATATCGGTCGAACATGCCCTGTTCAGAAAAATTAGGAATGTTGATATTATTGGAGCAATTCAAATTGTATGAAGTTGAAGTTGATGCTGCTGGCTGATTAAGGAGTCCCAACTGTGATTCCAAGGCTCTTCCATCAGTTTCAAATGTCTGCATGTTCTAAGATTGAAAACCAATTAATTATATTAAAAATTTGGTAGTGTTTGATGCTTTCTCAATGGAATAGAAAATCAATTAAGTGTAGATAGAGCTGATTGTTGAAGCAAATAGAAATATTGAATTTTGTGTTGAGAGTATGACCGATGTGTTTGGCTTGTGCTTTGGCGTGCCGTATATATATAGGATTTTGTCTCCCTAACCGTGGGGATGCTTCTTGGATAGCCAACCAAATCAAAGATAACGAATTAATCAAACACTTGACTGATTATTTTTTGACAAGGGAAATGCCCTTGAAGTTGTTCTTATTGGACTTGTCCTTAATTAGTTTAAGTCACTAACACGGTATGGGCCTTGAAACTTTTACACACGTTTCAATAGTTATAATAATTTTTCAACATTAATAAAAAATAAATTTAATTCATTAACACAAAGGTGTAATGGGATTTTATATCATAAATCAATCACAACTATGATATTATGGGATTGAAGGAGTGAAGTGGCAGAAAATCTCGTCTATCACACATTGGTGAAAGAAAAAAATGTAAAGATATCTCGTTTGATTAGCTAGTACATATATTATTTAATGCAAATGTGATAGACAATATTAAAAGAAGATATCTTTGGTGTGGTTGATTAAATGGGAAGATAGAGAAAAAAAATTAATCCTATTTATTGTCTCAAAGTGTAGGAATTTATTTCTTGTGCAATAGATTTAGCATATCTCTTCCACTAACAATCATTGTATTATTACAATCATTTGATTTTTATTATAATTAATTATAAAATCACACATATAATTAGTTATAATGTGTTAACAATATATTAAATTACTCCATCTAAAATAAAATATAACAAAAAATAATTTTATTTTATTAATATATCTTATATTAATTAAATATTAAATACAACAATATTATATTTATTTTGGAATAGTAAACTAAAAAAAATATCTCAGTATATACTAGTTTTGGATTTTTATTTAAATATCATTTTTTTAAATTAATCAAAATGTCCCACTATGAAATAATATACCAAAATGTCCTAATTTTTTATACTTTTAGGAGGTCGTATCTCGAGGATGCGACCGGCTACTCCGTTTATTATTATTATTTTTTTTTTTTCATTTTTAAATTGGAAAAATCGTTAATTTAATTAATAAAAAATAATTACAATATTTAAAAAACAAATTTAAATTAATAAAATCAAATAAAATACGTTAAATTGAAAAATAAAATACATCAAATTTAACAACTCCGTTCTATTTTAATTCCGATCTAATAAATAAAAAAATAATATAAATAATAATAATAATAGAAATAAAATATTGTTAATTTAATTAACGAAATAATAATAAAATATTTAAAAAAAACAAAATACATTTAATAGAAAAAAAATATAAAGTTAATGTGTCAAAACAAATAACGTATCACTCCTATTAATATAATTTATTTTTATTATTATTATTATTATTATTATCATTATTATTATTATTATTATTTATTATATTCGAAGGAAAAATAGGACAGAGTTGTTAACAAAATAATATTAAGTGCTAATTTAAAGGAAAAATATGAGTGAGTTGTTAAAATAATATAACGCGTTAACTTTGTTTTTTTTTTAATTTTATCATTATAATTTTTATTGTTTTTTTAAATTTCATTATTTTTTTTAATTACATTAACAATATTTTATTTTTAATTTATTATTATTTTTTATTTATTAAATCAGAGTAAAAATAGGAGGGAATTGTTAATAAAATAAAATTATTTGATTTTTTTATTTTATTAATTTAATTTTGTTTTTTAAATATTTTTTATTAATAAAATTAACAATTTTTCCAATTTTAAAATTAAAAAAAAAAAAAACAGAGTAGTTGGTCGTATACCCAAGATACAACCTCTTATTAAGAAAAAAAAAATTTACACGGTTGTATGCTGCGAATGCAACCTCTTACTGGTGCTAAAAATTAAAACATCTTTGTATATTCTTTTTTAAGTGTGGCATTTTGATTTATTTTTGAAACAAAAGAGACATTTAAATAAAAAATCCACTTGTCTCAACATATTTTAATGCGAAAGACATGTTTTCAAAATTTACATCATTATGATGGCCACTGTGGGATGTGGTTTGATTCTTTGGAAAATGGTTAATAGCAAAAAAATCTAAGGCATTTCAACAAAGATTTGCTCGGTGCCCACCACAAGTTGTGGCCAACAGGTATACCAAGTTACATAAAATAATAAAACATTCTCAACTATGCAACCTTTACATCGAATCATCGACCATCGTCATACTCCATAATAAGAAGTGTAGTCCAGTGTCTTATTAGCCTAATTACCCCCATTTGTTTTTTTTTTCCATGAACACCTTTAATTAATGCTTCTATCTGGTCTTAATTATAAAAAAAAATACATCAATACTAATTAACTTTTTATTATTATCATTTTTTTAATATTCTTACAAGTTAAAAGAAGAAAAAACAAAAAACATAATACTAATGTCTTATAAAAAGTGTTAGACATTAAATATACCACTAATATTTAAAAGAAAAATAAAACAAAAATCATTTAAACAATAAATGTAACTTGCATTTACAACTTTTTCTTATAAATGAAAAAAAAAACATCTACAAAAAATTTCTTATAATTAAGATCGAAAGCATTAACTAATTCCACTAACTTAAGTTTTCATAATCTAAATCACACTAACCTAATATAAATGAGAGAGAATATTATTTTTATCAAATTATCTTTGTTGAGTATTGACCCATTATCAATATTATAAATGTATAGTGAAAGATATTATATTAAAAATGAAAATCATTATTCTTATGTTTTTATAAATAAAATAAATAAATACAAAATTTAAAAAATAATAAATAGTTATACAAAATAAACCGACATTTAGATAACAAATGTTAAATGTCAAACACACAAAATGTAGATTTATGAGTGTAGAACCGAGTAGACTAAACTTTTTTGGTATCTAACAACACAAATAATTACAAGTCAAAAGTAAAAAAGTCTAACTAGTGAAATTAACTTTATATCTATTAACAAAAGATTAATAATGTGGAAACAACTAGAATTCCAAAGTTTATATTAAAAGAAATATCTATGATTAGTTTTCGATAAACCTAAAAAATAAAAAAATAGAACGTAACAAATAACCTCTTATGCATGAACAGTTGGAATAAAGTTTGTGATTATATGATAGTCCAATTTCAACACGAAGCGAAGTAGTAGTACTACTTTCTGATTTGCTTCCCCTGTTTCAAATGTCAAGGCTGATGGTCATGTTGATAATATATTTTCGATTCAATATAGTGATGACAAAGTAAACATCACGGAGAATATTATTAATCTCTAAATACAGTTAAAACACCTGGGAAATAATATTTGACACGACTCATATCGTAGTCAAGAGTTTGAATCTTCAAACGCCACATAGGCATAGCAGCCTAATGGAGGTTTTTAATTTTCTTTTACATGCTTAATAATTTGCCTTAGCCGAGAGATAATACTTGTTGGTTGCAGGATTTTTTTTATAAGCAAAACACTTCATTAGTAGCACAACAAGTTCAAATTGAACTTAGTTATAGAAGTGCTTTTAAATTGCGGTTCCAATTATGTTGCAAATTTTTATATTGTGGAAAAATACGACCGCAATTACTGTTATATGCCATTGTAAAGATTTTAAGATCTACAATATTGCGAGTGCAATTGTGGTTTTAGAAAGTAATTTAAAATCCTGATTATAAATAGTTATAAATTGGTTAATATTAACTACACGATAGTCAAGATTTATTAACTTTGTTATCATTACTATATATAAATATAAATTGTATTGTGTATTCATATATTCATTGAATTAATTCTAAGTTACGCGACAAACTTTTATACTCTATAAAATAATGTCAATAAAAATTCTAGTTTTTGTGTCAAAACATTGGAATTTATTATACAATTCACTTTCACATCAAAGTTTTTTGAACATCAATTTTTACAGTGATTCTATACAGAAATAAAAAGAATTGGGCAGCATGATGACATTATCCTCTGAATCTAATAAAAGAATTTTAGGGGTGAAAATACTGATAAGCTGCAAAGTAAGTCTGAAGAATAGTAAGAACCAACAATACGAATGCAGCGAAAGCAGAGATAAACGACCAAGGTGTATCAAAATAAGTATACTTAAAACTAGCCCACTGAACATGCCAACTTTTTCCATAATATTCGTGAACCTCATTAAACAAACCACACAAGTAACACAAATCCAAATCAACTGCAACATCTTTTCCAGCATTATTAATATAATGTGCCACTTCACCTTCTGTTCCAAAATGGTTCTCAATTATGTTCCTATCACATAAATACTCAACATCCCTATAAGTATTTATCAAACAATCCAACAACGTTATATAGGTTGTAAAATACTTCATAGAACAACCACTGTAACATTGTTCAAAAGCAACACAATTTAACAAAAAAGAACTCATGAAATCGTCCATAGTAATTGTTGGCATTTCTATCACACCGTGTTTGAATTTCACATTCAAGAAACTTTCTTTTTCCTCGTTCTTCCCTGGATTGATCTTAATCCCCGCACGACGAAGCTTCGAAACGCAATGGATTATGTGAGTTGGTGTAGTCATGACCCTTTTGTGTTCTGTTTCTTTTTCGCTAATAGGAATGAAACTCGAACGAACCAAATCGAGTAAATGTTTATGCTTTGATTGATTTTGTTTTGTTATCATTGTGATTACTTCCTCTGGTCTTTGCAAGGAGTTGTTGAAGAATTCCATAGCAAGAAATGAAAGTGAAAAATAAGAATTTTCATGGGGTGGTTTTGAAATTTCAAATAAGCATTGAAGAATGAAGAAAGGGATTTGATTTTCGAGTTTAAGAAAATCTCTATAAAAAAAAGGTAAAATCCATGCCATGTTAACAAGTGGGTCATCAATTTCAAAAGGTACTAATCTTGCGACTTTAAGAAAAAGTTCAATGATGAAACAACCATCAAGGACCAACATTTGGACGAATTCGTGTGTGTCGAGTTGAATCGTTTCGGAGTAACACTCTCTAGCATCGTTTTCTAATGGAGCAATGGATTTTAATAACTCTTCTAAGGGTAGTTTTGTTCTCGTTAGAAAAGAACCAAGGTAACGAAATTTATGTTGTTGGATCATGTTGAGACGAGGTTGGTTATGGTGGTAAGGTCCTATGGAAACAATACGAGGTTGGTATGCTTTTCCGTTTGCTTCAATTAAGGTTTGTGGTACTCTGAAGATGCAACAAGATCTTTTTCCTGCGGATTTGTTTAGTAATTGTGGGTTCTCTGAAATTTTGAGTTGTAATGAAGCTAATCTTTCTTTGTCTACTTTCCAGATATCTATTGTGTGGTGATTTTCATTGGGTTCTCCTTCAATGTCATTATTATTGGTATTCATCTTAATAGACTTTTTTGTTTCTAATTTTCTATGGTTTTGTGTTGGTGATTAAGGGAGAGATTGAGAGGGAACAATTAGGAGAGGCGGGGAATGATTAATGGTTGTTTGATATTTGAGAAATTATATATAAATTAGTTATATGATATTTTGATTAAGTCATAACTCATACAAAATTATGTGAAAATTCATGACTTTACATACCATATAAAACATTTCATTATAGCTGATAGCGTTTGGATTTGGATGTCAAGTCTCTTTCAATTTAATTAAACGTAATCGCATTGGGCATATTTGAAATTTCAATTTCTTTAGCCTTACGGCTTTGGAGATAAAAAAAAAAAAAAAAAAAAAAAAAAAAGGATTAATCTTTGCTTGTCACCATTTATTATCTTTCAACCATGCTTCATGCTTGTCAACAATATTGGTTATTTAATTCTAAAACTGGAAAATTAATCTGTACAGGAAAAATATAAATTAAATATAAGTTAAAATTTTTTTTTCAGGAATGACTCGTCTTTGATCGATCACATTAAAATTTTATCTTAACGGTGGTTTAAAGTAAAGATTAAGAATTTTGATTATGTTTTTTCTCTTTGATAGAAATTTTTTTGGATTATTACTTGTTTCGGCGTTTCATATTGTGTAATATCTATTGAATCGTTTGTTAGATAATTTTTATAGCTTTTCTACGTAAATTATTTTTGTAACTCTTTTGGTCTTTTCTTTGTACATCTTATGCTATAAAGGATTTCTTCTTATTTATTCAATTTTGACTTTTCCAAAAACAAAAAATTACAAATAAAATATCATATTAGGTATTGAAAAACCCCATATCACCACACTCCAAACAAAACCCCAACCTTAACAAAGAACACCTAAAGATTTGGAGATTTCTCCTCTTTAGACTAACGTATCTGGATGAGATTGATCTAGATTGAGGATTGTAAATACTAATATAAAATTTTTTCATAATTTTTTACACCTTTGTATTAGTTCAGAAGTGTGAAAAAAATCCTTAAATTTACATTTTATGTTTACATTAACCAATCAAAAAGTGTAAAAAATCCTAAATAATTATCGATTAGTATTTATACCTCTATTTTGGTAATATTATATATGAAACAAAAAAAATTGAAATTGGGAGATTTTTAAAAATGCGAGGGGTGGGAGTAGAAACCGTCAAAAGATTTTTGCATCTTATTGGACATTTAAAGCACAAGCTAATATGAGTGGCCCAATCTGCAGTATATTAGTCCAGCTGGATGAGTGTCTATATGTTCAAATTGTCTACATTAGGACAGTGGCTGTCCCAAATTAAATAGACATATTCTATTATTAGGCAATATGATAATCGCTTTGAATCACCTATTTATTTTAAATGAAGTATAGTTTAATGCTTAGACTTATGCAATGAAGAATCTATAAACTTTTTGTAGTGGGGAAAAAAATCTTCTAGCATTAAAGAAAAATATTGTACGCTTGTATAAAATAAACAATTTTATGAACAAAATTCCCTCAAATTAACTATAATATGTTCGAAGGTGTAAATTTCTTTAAAAAAATGATCATAGTAATTTAGAATCTATGTTAGTAGTTTTGAGTGAATTTCTGGGACATATTGTTGTTCCTAGAAGAAATTATAGTGTTGTTGAGAAATGAATGTTGATTCTACAAGTGACGTTGTTGAAGAGAGAAAAAGGAGGGAATTGATGGGTTGGAAATGATAGTGATCGGTCAGTGAAAGTAGAGAAGCTACGAAGAGTGATGAACATATAAGTTGGAAAAGGAAAAAGGAAAAAGCCATAAACGAAGTTGCAAATAAATTGACAAGTCGTTCAGAAATTCTATATCAATAACAAGGCTTTGGAAAAGAAAAATAACATGAGATTAGACTGATTTGTGATTAGTCATTGTCATATTGCTCCTTCCTATAGATGCTCTTCAAATTATATGATTCTCTGCCAACAACTGTAATTCCATCTTTTACTTCTGCTGCCTCCAACACTCATTCCTTTGATTTTACCATTATGTACTTAATAATGTGCTTCTGCATTTGTACCAAAATCATGTGAATTAATTCAATTTATATTTGCTTTTTCTCCTCTATCTCTTAATAGCTTATAAGATTAGAAGATAATTAATTAATGAACCAAATGAGACTCACAATATCTCCACATTCTAGCTGAAAACACCAAGTCATGATGTACATAAAACCCAAATTATATTCTTGGGTCAGTTTTCTTTTTTCTTTTTTAACTACCCTATCCCAATACATTCCATGTCAGACTATACCCTACAAAGAAAAAGAATAAAGATAATCATCCATTCATACTTTAGTTTCAAAACTTACACACATTAACATACTAATTCCTCTGAAAATTCCTCCACTAGAATGCTAAAGATAGCAAATTCAACCTCTCCAGCCATATTTCTTACTTGCTCTACATTTTTCTTCCACCCTTCATCCTCTATAAAGAAATCCTCTTCTATCATCATATCAATTGTGTTAGGCTCCACTTCTTTCCATGATTCAAGCCTCTTGCATATCTTTGTTATCACCATTTCCATGTCTTCTAATGAATTATTAAATTCTCTCTCTTCTTCCACAACAACATCATAAATCAGTTTCTTCAACTCTTGTGGGATTTGTTGTCTGTCATGAACCATTGACAGATAAACAGCTTCAAAAACAAGTTCTTTGAAATCCTTTTCTTTACATGATGATACTTCCATTTCTTCATCATCATCCTCTTCCATGTATGTTTCATCCTCTTCCTCTTCTTGATCCAGCATTCTTTTCTCAAGCTCTATAGGATCCAACTCTGGGAGTTTCTCGAATCTACGAAGCTTGTACAATATCTGTTGTCTTGCTCCTGTAAAACCAACACAAAGGAAGGAAAAAAATCAATCATAAATATCTTGGTTAGATGAACTCAAAAATTGTTATTATTGAACATTACAACATCTCAAAGACTTAAAGTTAAGCACTTGCATATGTTAAAGACTATGAAGTACTTATATTACACAAGACTCATACTAAGTACTAAACATTATTGGTAACACAAAGCATTCCTTAACAACCAAAATTAAAAGTACCACAAATATTTTTCAAACTTGAAAAGGGTTTGATTGATGAATGTTATCCAACATATTGAATGCAAAAAATCCCAATTGAGACAGGTCTCCTAACATAAAAAACTGTGGGTCATATTCTAATAAATAACAAAATTGAACTATATGTAGTTGTAAATGAAGAGTATGCAACTAGGCCAACTCCACATTAAATGGGAAATGCCGTTTTCATGTTGACAAGCTGTAATCTTTAAAATTGCTCCCAAAAAAAAAAAAAAGCTGTATTCTTTAAATGAAACCTATGCAAAGATATTAATGTTTAAAATTACTGATCAAATTTTACTTACTTCTTAACTAGATTCTAAATTACTATGATCATTTTTCTCTTAACAAATCGGAGGATTAAAACAAACAAAAAAAAATATAGAGCAAAACACAATCACATGGGAAATTAGCTATCCCCTTAATGTGTTATTGTAACAGACAAGCAAGTTTGTGTTGATAGAAAACGACCATACAACCAATGAATTAAAATGGTACAAACCAAAAATAAATGCAACCGTGACATACTCTGTACAATTGCATAGCTTCTCTCCAAATCAAAATCACCACCATCTTCATCTTCGTCGTCATCATTTATATGTCCTTCGTCATCGTCCTCGAATGGTGGGTCTAAAACACAGACTGGACTACATTGTTCCTTATCTTCTTCCTCTTCTTCTCCTGACTTTAATTTATTGAGATCCTCAGCTCCATTACTTTCTTTGTCCTATATTAAATTCCACAAAAACAATCATTAGAATAACTTTTTTTTTAACTTGATTAAGCACTTCTTCAATAAGTATTTATTGTACAAATGTTAATATATATAATCTGTTTCTAAAATTGAATAAAAAATCATGAGTAACTCCTAATACATAGTATAAACTATTTATATAAAGTATATATACTATATAGTATATTTAAGTTGCTATTCTAATAAGATTACAAAATTGTAAAAAAAAAAAACATAAATACTCCCTCAAACAAACAAAAATTCATCCAAACACATTCTAAGATGTTTTTACAAGTTCTTCCTCACAGATTTGTTTATTGACTTTTTTTTATACTTTTATACAGTAATTCAAAGGAAAATACAAATGAAACACAATTTTCTAGCGAATGGAACGTGTGGATCTAATCTAACAGAAAGCAAACAAGAGAACAAACAAACATGATTTGTCATCTTTTAAGAAATTAATTTACCAAACAACCATAAAAAAGAAGAACATGTCGTGCACATATTTTTGTTAGTGAGCTAAAAGACATAAAGAATTAACCTAATTATTTATTTATTTATTAATATTTTTCTATTAAATATATATATATTGCATGACAGAAACACTATCGAAAAGTACAAATAAGAAAATTCTAAAAATCAAAATATAAAGTTGATTATAACCCTCCAAATTTTACTCCAATGGATTGCTATGATTGTAATTCAAAAGCGACATTTCGGCAAAATTTGCATACCCAGATCCTCTTACCGACAATTTAATAACCACAAAAAGAACATAATTAATTAACAAATAAAATTCCAATATTATATTCAAAAAAAAAAAACTTATTATGATTTATGAAAATAATGAACCTCTGTTTTATGACGCGACGGCGACGCCAGCTCTGGCGTGTGGCTGCCGGAGCAAGAAGTCGTTTGAAGAACAAAACGGAAAGGGCTTTGAGAGAAAGCACAGTGATAACAACCACAAGCTTCTTGATCAGTTACAAAAGAGTAACCACTACACGAAGTTTCCATTTCCAATGATTTATCATCCGACCAAACAAACCCAACCTCAGAATCATTAACCATGTTGTTGTTTTCCTTCTCATAATCCAAATTTTTAGATGAATCCCATTTCAATATATCCTTTACAGACACATTTTCACCTTCTATTCGGCGTTTCCGGTTCTGGTTTCGTTGCGTGAGTCTTTTGAATAAAGACCCAAATAATCCAAACCCTTTGGTTTTTGTTTTGGAAGAAGATGAATGTTTATGGATCCTAAGAGCAGCTTCTAGAAGAAGTGTTGCTGTTCGAGAAGAAGGGGTTTTATTAACTGGGGAAGTTAGTTCAAAAAGTGGTGATTTTCTGAACTCTGGTGTTTCTGGGAATGAGAAAAAACAAGAAGTGTTTTTACAGAGATTTATGTGGAAGTTTGAATTTTGAATTGGTTTCTTGTGTTGTTGTAAAATTGTGTTTGAAAAAGGAGTGGTTTTTTTGATTTGGTTGCGTTTATCTGAAATGTAGTTGTTAAGAAGGAATGGTTCTTGATCTTGTTTTAGTAGCTCGTGTAAGTACTTTTGAGCCATCATCACATACACAACAAGTTAAAAAAGGATAAATTCTAAAATGAAGAACCAAACAAATTCAACAAGAGTACTCTCTTGATTTGAAGTTCAAGAAGTTTTGTGAAATTTGGGGTACAAAGGAATGAAAAGTGATTTTTTTGTGTGTGTGTTCTATTGATCATATATTAGAGAGAGAGAGAGAGAGAGAGAGAGAGAGAGGGAGGGAGGGAGGAAAGGGAAGGAATAGAGTTTGTGATTTATGATTCAAAAGTTGGGTTAGGAAAGCAAGGGAAGAGAAGAGAGTGAAGTGTTGTGTTGTGTTGAGTCTAGTGAGTCATTCATAAATGATAGTAAATTGATTATGGTTGATTATTAGAATAATAATAATTGTAAAATAATGAAAAACAGAATAAAATTAAAATTTGGCAGCAAAATGTTGGTGAATTGTGTAGCTTTCCTAGTTCCTATAGTCTCATAGTAGGACTCTATAGGAGGATGCTTTCTGTTTTGTTTCTGTCGTCTCTAAGTTGTAGTACTCCTTTAATACAAACAATAATAATAATAGAAATACTAGTACTATACTATGTACAATTCAATAAAATATTATCATTTTTGCAAATTATTTGAGTAAATTATTATTTTAATATTTAAAGTATTAAGCGTTGTCTCGTTGGTATTTGATTAAGACATAAATAAATTTAAATTTCTCATACTTAAAAATAATTAGTTATTTTAGTATTTGACACCAACTAAAGACATTAATTCTTTTAAAATAATATCGTGAACGATTGTGTCTAATAAACATAATGTCATCTAGAATAATGATTTGGTATCAGATACAAATGAAATTGAAACATAAGATTTCTCAGTAAGATTTCAACTATTCAAATTTAAGTAGTTAAAAAACTATTCATTTCGGTTACATTATCATAGAAAACAAAAAGTAAAATAACAATCATAACACATTTTTTTGTTTTCTCTAACCAAGTCTAGCTTATTTGATAGTGAATTTGGTATGCGAGAAATAAATGCGATAGAAGTAGAGGAGAGAGAGTGTATTTCTCTGGTTTGGGAAAGCACAAAAATGGCAGAGAGAGAGAGAGAAAGATAAAATTCCCATAGACATGCGTCTTTTTCAGTTATCTCAAATATGTGAAGAAAGGGAATGAAGGAAGCTTGTTTCCAGTTCTACCCCTGAAACTGATGGTGTATTTTATTAAACACAACATAGATCTAAAATTGAGTATAAAGATCTATAGAGGTTTTGGTTTCTCTGGTGAATGAAGCATGCAGTGAATTAGTGAAAAACAAAACTTCACCGATGTAGGAATGTGCCATTAGGTTTAAACAAAAATGAGCCATGAATAACTTTGTTTGAGTGAAGGGAGTAAAATACTAGATCTTAATGATTATCGTGTTTTGCTTTTTGTATCAAACTAGTCTTCTTAGTAATGAAAAATATTTAAAGACAAAAAAGAGGAAGGGTTAAAGAAATTGAAGACGAGGTTTTCTTAAATTGAGTAAAACCCTAAACAATACGAAAATATGATACATATTGAATGGGTTATTTGATCACAAAGTCGCCACCACCTAAATCGTTAAGATTTTGAATTTAGGGAAAAAAAAGTTAGGATTTTGAATTTTTCAGATTTGAGGTTTTAATGGAGAAACCGCGTGACTCACTTTTATTTTAGTTGACTATCACGTTATCATTTCAAATTATATTATGTTTCTCACATACTAACAACATCCATGATAGCATTTTTACAGAGTTAGTGTCCTTAAAGAATGTCATGGACTAAAATGGCTAATATTTTGAAGAATAAAAAATTTAAATAGATTTTTGTCTAAATTGGAGACCAATATGATAATATCTAACATTTTTAGATATCAAAATGATGGTTTACTCCTAAATTATTTAGATAAATAGTCATTTTGATTGAATGTATGAGGCATTAAGACACTATCATTATAATCTCTAAGTGTATTAAAATTAGAAATATTCTCTAAGCTTCTTTTTTCTTAATAACTTTATAAACTAAATTTACTAATGAAAAATACAATTCGTTACTAAATTGACTAAATAAGAACAAACGACTGATTTTAGAATTTTGATATATTAAAAAAATATTATCACAACGTTTCACACGTTGAATAATCAAAATAGTTCTTTATTATAAATTATTGAACAATAACTCGTTGATTTTGGATATTTTATACGTGAACTATTTTATCATGATGTTAAAAACTATTGAATTAGTCTCTTTCTTCTAGATTATTTATAACCGTGAGTGCTGAGTGTTTAGTTACAACTGTGGTGTAGTTAGTGGTTAGTATTATATTCTTGTTACGATATGTGGTTACTGGGAAACATGATGTAACAGAAATGGTAGTACTATTACCTATACCTGCTGCTGCAATTTTTGTCCCAACAGTCTGAACCCAAACGGCACGGTTCCTCCTACCCCTCTCATTTCTTTCCCCATATACAAGATGCCCTTTTTATTTCATCATTCTAATTTTAATAATAACACTAATAATTACTCCTTTCCTTTTTAATCAATGTTGTATTCAGAATATTCTTAGATAAATATTTTCCTATATGCGAATATTACTTACTAATTAATATATGGCAAGCGTCTTTGCTGTATTTGTTAAGGTTAAAGAAATGTTACTAAGTAATAATTCAGCACAAAAGACAATGTTACTAATAGAGTGATTAAACTCTAGACCTTCAAGGATTCAACATATAATTTTTTTTGGGTATATTAACCCAAACCAAAACTATTCTTTCGGAGACATTTTCAAGATAATTGCTGATTGGACAACATGTCATACACCGTATTTAGATACAGTAGTCTTTTTTATATAAGTCATACCTACGGTAATATAGTGTTGTTAACATAACAAGTTAAAAAAAAAAATTTCTTTTTTAATATCCAACTTCCAAGACAATTTTTGAATTTAAAAAAAAACAAATATACAACTTTAAAAATAATGTTTCTATATTTTATAATGCATTATTAGGACATTTGTTAATATGTGCCATAAAAGTTTTATGTGTTCTATTGTTACACAATATTGAAATATGGTGTTAATTTTTTATATTTAAATAACATCATTCATATTTTAAAGTCATCGTTTTTTTATCACTTTAAAATATTAAGAAAGGAAATTCTTCCTATATCTCTAAATGTAAGATCTCGTGGACTATATCACAATAATTAAGATAAGTAGGTTAATAGTAGTATTAAATATATTCATTAAAATAGTTTTTAAATCTTAATTCAATTGACAAATGTGGATATTTTTATATTAGACATCATATTTCGAGTTCAAACCAAAAACCTCACAATTATTATAAATTTTTAGAAGTTATATCATTCCATCTATAGACAAAAAAAAAGACATTATTGATCAAAATAGTATTATTTTATAATTTCTATTTTCATATAGCTCATCTATTTTAAAATAAGTGTTGTTTAAAGTTATGTTACACACAAATATGTAACATAATTAGTTGTATAGGTAAAAACACACTCCAAAAAAACACTACAAGAAACACACCTCAAAGGAAGTAGATGAATCCTCTCTTGAATGCAATGGCAGATGATCAAACACATATTGATTGCCACAAGAGTGATGACATGTCATTTGAAATTGTGGTTGCGGCTCAAGCGCTTATGCAAATCAACAACGAACAACAACAATGTTAATAGGGGGAAGGGAAAGAAAATCTCAAGTGAAGAGATTGATCAAAGACACAATAATAACAAGATCGATGAGATTTTTGGAGCAAAGAAGTTGCAAAAATATAGGTCTCAATGTCTCACGAGATACTAAGAGATAAATAAATAATTTTTTAACATCAAAACTTTGATGTCAAATACATGTTTTTAATTAATTGTTTGTGTAGAGAAATAATGTTAAGAGATAGAGAAATAACTTTGATGTCAAATACATGTTTTTTATCAATTGTTTGTGTAGAGAAATAATGTTAAGAGATAGAGAAATATTTTTTTAACATTAAATGTGTAATAGTATGAGAGACAAATAATTAATTATTTGCGCACATATACGAAAAGATATATTTGATAGTATTAAAAATAAAAAATAAAAATAAATCCAAACAATATACAGTAGGAGTAGTAGTTTTTGTTGAAGAGTGTTCAATTTTTTTGAGTAATGGTTTTGTTAGTCTCCAAGTTTTTGCTTGATAATATGCCGGATGTCATCGTTAATCAAAAGTTTTGGATCCATCTTTATAGCCGGTGTTTTTGTATTTGATGTTCAAATAATGAGACATTTTTTGTGGAAATGATTCATTTCTTCCTTTGTATTATAATAATTAATTTATTTGAAAAAAAAAAGATAATTATCTTAAAATAATTGATTGTTTCAATTTTAAAAATATTTTTTTGTTATATTATTTAATTAATATTATTTATATTATTTTTAATATAATATTTTTTACTATAATATTAATAATTAACAATTTTTAATTTAATAAAAATATCATTCTTTCTTTTTTATACATTAATTTAATATGTATGAAGAGAGAATGTATTATTATTTTATGTGACACATACACACAATTCCATACTGCAGAGTGCCTGCGAAGAACCGGATCTTGACTCTCTTAACTCCACCTTTTTTCGCCTCATTGCTGTATTTCTACATTTGATATCATATAGTGTTTTTATTAACTTGTACGTTAAATATCATGCCTAAACCTGAATCGTTGATTTCTGAGATCGTGTACTACGGATCCTGCCCTTTTTTTATCATTATATATCTTTTCAATTGATCTCGTATGGTCCTTTTCCATTTCCACTTACTTCACCTTTAATTTAAATTTCAAAAAATATATGCTCCAGTTGGCTTTTGTTGATACACAAGTATCGGGTAAATCTCCAAACTTTCATATTTGTCATTTGTACTACACTTCTATATCTATGTTTTTTAACTGTTAAATTAAAACAAAATTATTATACATGGATTGTCTCGCATTGGGAGAAGTGACGCGTGACCCACTCGTTTTTATGGTATCAGGTTTTTTTGCTCACTTTTTGTATAAAGTGTATGGATTTTTTAGGGTACAAATAAAGTTTTTAGATTCAAACTTTCAAAACTGAGTGTCTTGTTTTTCTTTTTCTTCGTCGGGTCGAGAGATAAAGGAGAAACTTTTACTTATCTCAAAATTTTTAACACAAAATTTAAGAACATTTATAAAAATAAAAGGAGAAAAAAGTTAAATAATATGTATTTTACAAATAATTAAATAGTAATATCTCCGATTTAAAATAATTATTGTATTTAATTATTTCACACAAATTAAAAAATATCATAAATAAAATAGATAGAAGAATAATTTTACCTAACTATCTATAAAAATATTAGTTAATTCTAATTATCATAAATGCAAAATGAATAAATAATAAATTTATAGTGATATATATATAATATTAATTATAAGATAAAATTAATAAAATTAAGTTAAAATAAGTCTAAATTTTGTGTCAAAAAACTTGTGACGAGTCAATTATTTTGTGGGATAAAGAATGTCTGGTGGTTGGTGTTTGATTTTTTTGACGTACGAGTCTAACCGCACGCTTGCACTAAATCCAAACTAAGTCAAGTTACAGTTCACACAAAAAAATATAGGTCTCAAGCATTACCCACTAGTAGTCAGCAACAAAGTGGCAATATGTGAATGTAACTATGTTAGTGTTTTTATCTTATTTCATCGCTTTTCATTTTGTTGTCTTCACAATAAGGAAAGTGATGTAGGAGTATATGGTTGAAGACAATTAATAAGGAATGGACCTTTTTAACCCGAAGTGCGTGGAACATGTTGCAATATATATGGCGCCATGTGATGTGAGCTAACACTAATGGACCATTAGTTTTAACATTAGTAGTTAGTTAGTTGTCATCTATATATCTATGTATTTATTTGTGAAGAAAAATGGTGATTAGTGGGGGTACTAGCTCGAGGCTGCAAGTTTTATGCATGGCTGTCACAAATTAATTAAGGCCCAACTCAAAGAATGGCTAGGCAGGTTCAAACTACAAACAATTAATCCCTATGCACCGATGGATCTTCATGACCAAGTTGCCCACCCAAAAAAATTATTACTCTCACAATTTATTTGTAATAAAAATTGTCCCAAAATAAATCATTTTATTATTTTTGACGTAAAATTAACTACTTTTTAATTATAATCCGTCGTTAATATTATTAAACTTGTATTACGGTCAAATCAATATATATCTTTTTTGTTTAGATTCTATTCCGGAGAATATATCAATACAACAAATAAAATTTTCAACTAGTCAAAATTGTGGAATACCATGACCTTACCTAAACACATCTATCTAGTTTGGAAAATTCTGCATAATGAATTTCGTGTCGAAAGGAATATGATCAAAAAGAGGTATTTTTCTGTCCAATATGTGATGAGAAAGAGGGTGATGTTGATCATTTGTCCAGTAGCGGATCTTGAACAAAAACATTGGGGTCGCTGAAATTTTAAAATTTTAATATATAAATAAAAATTATAATATTGTATTGGATATAAGAATTTTAAGTTGTAAATTTACAAAAATATATTGGAGATGGGTAGTAGATCAAATTTTGATTTACATTTTTAATAATTAAAATTTAGTTGGAATTTAGGTTGGAAAATTTATTTTAGTTTATAATTATAGTAGTTGTTTTTATAATTTTTTTATAAATTATTACCTCTAGTATTTTTATAATAGACATTTGAATTATAATTTGGTTTACAAAAAATTTGTGTATTTGGTTCATCTTAAATATTTTGGAGATACTATTCTAATCTTACAAATTGAGCCTAATAAAAAAAATATAATTTTAATAATTAAGAAAATTGGTAAAATAATTTTTAGTCCATATACATGTACCAATCTATATGATGCAATGAGAATCTTAACGTAACAATCTATATGATACAATCTACATGATACAATCTACATGATGCATGCCATTTGATTAGATTAATGCGTGTAACAAGAAAAGATGCAAATCTGAGAAACACAATAAATAACGGTGTTAAATTGAATTCGGTCCTCTACATGAGGTCCCTGTAATACAGAAGCAAATCTCCAATTAAACAAACCCTAATAAGTTAATACATTTGAAACGAAGAATGTTGAGAACATGAAATTGAAAGATAGGGAGAAAAAGATAGACTTTTTGGCTCGAGAATTGCGCTTCTCTTTTTCGTGACTGGAATACCTAATTAACACATCTTCTGAAGTTCAGAAATTGCGTTGTTTTGTTTTAATTCTATACAGTGCTTGTTTTAGTGAATTATGAGTCGTGTACAGGGGATGAAGATTAACCATTTTCATTCTTTACATTTGTCTTCCATGTAGATTCATAATTTCATACATATAAAAAAAATTACACAAAAATGTATCATTAAAAGTTATGCTATAATTGTTTTTTCTTTTTTTCCCATCATTTCACTTTTCACTATGCTTAAACATGTTATGGTCACTTCTCCAAAATAAAATATAAACAAAAAAAAAGTATTTATATTTGATCTAAATTTTAGATAATATATTGACTTTTCAAATAGTTCTTTTCAAATAGATCTAAATTATACTAGAACATTATTCCTATATAAATCGTATAGTTAAGCCAAAACAAAATATAGTAGATGGAAAGTGTAGCACAAATTCACATGAATAAATATTTGGCTCCTCTTTTTATCATTTTAAACGATTTCTATATTTTCAATTTAGTTGTGATGAATTAATTTTTTGTAGATAATATCTAATGGGGAGTATACTAGTGTTCAACACAGGGTGTTGGCTAATTCACATGAAAAATCAAGAATATCAATTGTAATGTTCTGAGTAAATGGAAAGGAGAAGGTTACCATGGGCCTCTTCTTGAATTTTTGTCTCCAAATAAGCCACCGATTTATCATGATTTCACTCATCAAGAATTTAACAACTTTTACAGTAAGGGAATATTGATACCAAGTCTTTCATAGACAAGGTTAAAATTCAAAACTAAAAAGCATCTATATAAGTATAAATTAAGGGCATTTTTATTATTTCTATTGATTGCTTTTCTATTACAATAACTGCCCGTAAGATCATGAACTTGGATCTTGAATTTTACTTCACATCATATTCTTGCACAAAAAAATGTTATTTGTGCATATATTGTAATATTATGTAATCAAATGTGAAATGATATATCTAATTATGAGTGCGTTTGTTTGAGTTTAAATAAAAATAATTTTTAGTTTAGAAAATTTAGAGATTATTTTGTAGAGATTTGTTTAAAAATGATTTTTTTGATTTACATTTGTTTACTATCATAAAAATTATTTTTTTAAATGATTTTTAATCTGTTTGTATACTGTTTTATAAAAGTAATTTTTTAAACTACAAAATTACCATAAAGAACATGACTTTTCAAAATTACTATAAAGGACATGACTTTTCAAAATTACCATAGTCACTAAGGCAGTAGTTAATACTGGCAAAATTTATAAGTTTAATCTTTTTCTTCAACACATTTCAAAATTGATTAATGGACTTTACATACTCAAAAAAAACATTTGTATCAACGAATAATAATAATAATAATAATAATAATAATAATAATAATAATAATAATAATAATAATAATAATAATAATAATAATAATAATAATAGTAATAGTAATAGTAATAGTAATAGTAATAGTAATAGTAATAGTAATAATAATAATAATAATAATATAAAAATAAAATGATTCAAATTAAAGACATAGAAACAACCAAAAAAATGATTCGGAGAAATTGAAAAGGAGAAGGAAATCTACTTAATAAAAATCTATATCACAATCTCGTATAATGAGAAAAACTGCCACAACTGAGTTCGTGAGACTGACTCAGTACATAGAAGTAAAAATGGATGGAGGGCAATTTTGAATTTTTCAAAAAGGTAAGGGTAATTACATCATTTTCCTGAGTTAGTGAGTTAAGTTCGTGTTTTTAAAATTTCTAGCATCTTTCTCTCTCATCTATGCAAGTAGCGAATTTGAGAAGCTAGTATTTTTAACTTTTCATTTTTAGTCAAAAAATAATTTTTTTTAATAAATTAATTTTTAAAAAGTCTGAAACAAACACCGTTCAAACAATACAAAATGATTTTTAGTTTTAAAAAAATCTAAAACAAACGCACCTATATATTCTAAGTGGGCAAGCCATATTAAGATTCTATTTCCATAAACATGTCAAATACAACATACAAAGTGGGCTAAGAGCAATATCCCATGGGTGTTAGTAAATCAACAAGCAAGAGGGTGATGGTCCTGTTAGAAATGATGATGATATTAATGGAAGATTGTTGAAAATAATGATGACATTAATGAGAGAAATAATGTGTTGTGAATTGAAAAAATAAGGAAGTCCCACATAGGAGAGATATCACACGCTAGTAGTGTATATAAGGTGAATGTATGGACTTTGGGGTGTGCCCCAAGGGGTACCCCAATTTTGTAAAAGAGGAAAAACGCATGCAAATTTGACAACCACACACGCGCTCAGTCGGGCTTTGGCTTTGGCAAAGTGGTGTATTATTTTTTAGTATATGAAAAATTAATAAATTATTTATTTATTTAATTTTAAAAGAATGCTTGCGTTTTTATCTCTTATTGTTACGTTAATTACGTAATTGCCCTCCAACGAGTCTACATTGAATATCCGATCCAGTCTTCCTTCCTGAATTGGTGCGTCTATTTTTGCCCGGTCAAAACCCTAATATTTGGTCTCACGTATCATTTGTTACCCGGTCAAAACTCAGAGTCAAAACCCTAAGTTTGGAGCGCACGTTTTGGTGGTCAACCGAATTGGAGCGCACGTTTCTGTGGTCAGATCTGAAGATTGGAGCGCACGTTTAGTGAATCAGCCTTAATGGATCTCGCTTTTCTCTCTGATCTAGTTGCGGATTTTCTCTATAAATAGAGGGTTCTCCTCAGTTGGAAAAGGACACCAAAAGCACTCCGAATATGAGGCTTTTCTCTCTTTTCCCCCTTTCTTACTCACTTCTTCTTTTTTCTTTCGAGTGGTCTTAGTGTCATATTACGAGTGTCAGTCAATCGACTGCCATATTGAGCGTGTAATTCTAGAACGGTTTTCTACGGTGCAGTAGAACTCCGATACAGTGATATGGGTTGTTTTATCCTGGGGACTTAGTGGTTGATAGTCTGTCTTGCACAATTTAGGCAGTCCCTTGAAACGTCTTAAAGAGAGCGACCTAGTCCGCGACTCAACCCAATAATATTTTCGGTGGCATAAATTGTTTTTTTCATAGGACATACATATATGAGAAGAACCTGCCTAGTCTCAAGGCTAGGAAAAGGAAAGCTAATGTTTTTAGGTCATAGATTTTGGACAAATTGCATTTGAGGTCTCCTAGAGAGTGGAGAGAAATATTGTGTAAAGGAGGGACATCAATAGTACGATGTGCCAAATAGTTACTTTATTGTGGGTAAAAAAATGATTTGGATAAGTGATATAGATCTTGTTTTGCCAATAATGTTTGATTTGGATTTTGATTTTTTTTTTTTGTTCTGATGTATGAAAATGAAAAATGAAGTCACTAAAAGAGATATGGTTAGAGATGACAATACAACTCGTACTATTCGATATCCATCCTAATTCAATTTGAGGGGAGAAATCTGTTTTGATTGGATTTTTTTCGAAATTAAAATTCACACCATTTCAAACAAATCGACCTTTCATAAACAGACATTTCGTATAGATGATTAGATATAGAATTGGGAGATATATCAATGCATCCACACCATTGGTATGTCCAAATTATACATAACCTAAGCCTAATAATTTACACATTTGAAACCCATTTATTTAAGCACATAAAAGTAAGACCATCATTATGAATGCGCTCTCATAAGAGCAACTCTTTATAATAACTATTTCATCTACTCACGAAGTACCTATTTGATAATAGTACTCTTAGTGCAAACTTGGAGAAAACGGGAAATCAACGATAAGATTTCAGTAATGAGAGAGATATTTGATAATAGTACTCTTGGCTTTTTCATTCCACAGAGGGTCCAGTAATTTCTACTAACATTGAATCAACTGTGTTAATAAAGTGAAAAGTGTAATATACAAACATTTTTTTGGAGACCGAGACAAAGGCTAATGCAAGTTTTAATATTCAAAGGGTGCAAGTAATTTTAAAGCACTTTTTGGGAATTTGGAAGAAGGACTTCAGGAGGAGGGGAGTAAAAAGATAATAGATTTTTTTTAAACATTTTTTTGAATGTTTATTATAAGTAATGAATCTGATTAACAAGTTTTAAATACAGTTTTTTATTATATTTTAATGTTTTTTTTTTATTATACAATTATAATATTAAGAGTATTATGACAGCCATATGTCTCCATTCTTTCCACTTCAATTCAAAAGATTTCCACTTAAATATTTCTTAAGTGAACATAGAACCAAATTTAAGACTTTATATCATAAATATCACGCTTGAAAATACAAGACAAATAAAACATTGAAAATCAATAGGCTTAAATTCCAAAATCCAAAATCAGTCCATTATAAATGGGACCAAAATGAAGTTTAATATAATCAACCAAATGTAGAACGCCAATTAAATTAAATAAAAATTATTAAATCAAATAATAATAAATTTAAAAAAGTTGCACTTAATAGAAATCGAAAACACGGCTGGTATTTATAATGCAACCTTTACATGTTCCCATTAGATAATAAGTCAACAAAATGTTAAGTTGTGAATAGACACCATACTTAGAGGGTGTAACTGAATCAAATGTATGGCTGGAAGCAAATATATAGATGAGGCAGCAGTTGTTAAACAAAGCCAAAGTATTTTAAAACATGTTCCTAAAAATTTAAAAAACGGAAACATTGGCAGTGAAATTAAAAAAAAATTAGTTACCCCAATTATACTCATTTAATTCAACACAATACATCATATTTACATATAGAAACCCCTCATTTTTTCTTAACTTAATATACATTATACAATCCATAAAATACAATTTAATTTGAAAACTCTTAACTTAAAGAACTCATTTATTCAACAGCATAAATCAAATTTAAAGTACTCAATTTTTCAACGTGAAAATTAAAACAACAAAAAAAAAGTGAAATATCAAGTGGCATAAACATAGCAGAAAAACAAAACGGACCGGACAAAACAAGGGGTTATGGAAAATATCGGGTGTTACTCTGAAAGGAGGGTCAAGAAACAATAAAATTAACAAGCTGAATTACATGTTACGGTCAACATCATGGTTTTCCTAAACCAATTGATAAAAAAAATGAAGAAAGTATTTTACTAAACTAAGTTCCAAAATTTAAAATTATAACATCTTCGTATAAAGGTGGACACAATTTAATCATGATGAAATATTATGCAATCCAACGCTAATCAGCTCCATAAAAACTTTAATATGTGTTACTATTACCGTAAATGAAATTCAATACAAGTAAGACGTTATAGACCATCTATATTGACTCCAAACCTTGAAACAAATAGAATACAAGTTATTAGCAAGAATATAATCAACTTATACCAAAATAAATAAATTACAACTACATTTAACCTCATTCAAAACAGATAATTGGAAGTGAAATTGATCAAAAATGTCTCAGATGACAAATTAGGGAGAAATAAATTCACTAAAAAGGTTTATTTATCTTCTTCATTTAACTATTTACATTTTTGTTTTATTTCTCAGATTATTCTTCATTTCGATCTTACTTGTCCTTATTCGGTCTTTGAAGCAGGGGTTTTGTTGTAGGGTAGATCTTTGAATCATCTCTTATATTATTCTGCATTTCCATGTTAATTGTCCTTATTCACTATTTATTCTGCATTTCCATGTTAGTTGTCCTTATTCACTATTTGAAACAAGTGTTTTGTTGTAGGGTAGATCTTTGAACCATCTGCAACGATGCAGGTTTTTCTATGGATAACTTTGATGAAGGTTAAAAATTTACTCAGCACAAAATAATTTGGCAGAGAAAAGAGAGTCCGCAAATCATGGATTTCTAATTTGGATTTTTTTTATTTTTAATATCCTATCACTTACTAGATGTTTTAATGTGAATATTTTTTTTTTAATTTCCCCATATTTTAAAATTTATTTACGCGAATGCTCTATTTTTTTTTTAATATTTTAACATTTTTATTAAATAGGATAATAAATTAAAATTAATTTAATTATTTAAAAAATAAAAATATTAATAATAAATTAAAATAAAATACATTAATAAATTATAAATAAATTTTATATTTTAATTATTATTATTATAATAAATAATTATTATTGGGGAAGCCACTCCTATAGGCAACGTTGGTTGGGGAAACAATCCCCTGAACCTATAAATACATATTTCCTCCAAACATTTGCTCACAACTTCTTCACTTTTCTTTATATCATTCCTTGTGGATGATCAATGCAAAACAAATCCTTGTGATCAACCAATGCAAGGCAATCTTGGGATTTATTTTCAACCAATGAATTTATTCTATTCAATATTTAATCTCGTCCGTTGAATAAAAGTTATCAACGGATATGTATGATCAATGCAAGACAATCCTTGTGATTTGATGTATACTTTTTTTTTTAATTTTAATGTATTTCTTTTAGATTTATAATATAATTTAATCATTTTAATTATAATAATTTATTTATAGTTTATTAATGTATTTTATTTTAATTTATTATTAGTATTTTTATTTTTTAAATAATTAAATTAATTTTAATTTATTATCCAAACGACCTCCTATAACATTTAGAAAATTTTCCTATTCGCTTCTCGGGGAAGCGACTTTCTACTTAAAAAAATAATAATAAAACAGTATATTTGCGTAAAGTAGGGCATTTTGAAAATTAAAAAAAATAAAAAATATTCACATTAAAAACTCGAATTACAAGTAGTGTACAGGAGATGAAACCTTTTGTCTTCTATGTAGATTCATAATTTCTTACGTATAAAAGAAATTACACAGGAACGTATCATTAAAGATATGCTATAATTGTTTTTTTTCCATCATTACACTTTTCACTATGTTTAAACATGTCATGGTAACCTCTCCAAAATAAAACATAAAAAATATATATATATATATATATATATTTGATATAAATTTTAAATAATATATCCGACTTTTGTGGTGTCTGTTAAAATTTTAAATGTTCGGTTGTTTCTGGATATTGCTTGTCCACTCGTCAAATTTGGTTTCATTCCCCTTGAAAATCCAATTTGTCGACTCTAGCTTTTCTTTTACTAGTTTGAAAATATTACTTTTATCTCTTCTCATAATACAATTGAACTCATCTTGTGTGTTTATTATATAGTATTTTGTTTGCTTGTAATAAACCTTATTTTGTAGATAAATTACGGTATTTGAAGAGCTCACTCACAAGATTAATACATAGTCAGTATCGTATTGTTGTGAAAATATTCCCCATACATGTCTTTCTTTAACCTATTAATTTAATTAACATTCAGTTCCGGGCATAACCACAATTTTAACAATTCATCGAGAAAGCATGAATTATTACAACTCAACACTTGATTAATCTAATTTCTTTATGCACGTTTCCACATCTTTTCGACTAAAAATAATAATGAAAGAAAATGTTGTAGTAACAAAAGGTGATGACTCATTATGAGAATCTTCGGCCATCTGTCTGTCTTTGTTGTCCTAATAACATTCGCAAAATTAGTTGGTACAATATTAAGCATTTAAACCATCCAAACCTTGTCAATGCATGTCCAAGTGGTTTAACACTTATCAACCCAATCATTATAATTTATTTTCTTTATACATCATTAATTCTTTTATTCTTTTGCCTCCTCATGAAGAAGGGGGTAGGAATCTCTTTTGTTAATGCATCCACTCCACAGCTTTCGTGCTGGAAAGTGGCAGAATATTTCTACGATTGAATTTAGAATTATAGTCATGATGATTATTCCTCAATTTGCAACATTCGACCTCATCCACAGCGTTTGATATCATAGATGATTATTATATAATTAATTAAAGCATACACATTTTTTTACTCAATCAAAGCATACACATAAAATAAGGGTATTTCCATATTGTAAACACTGTATCAAATTACTACGAATTGCTTATCAGATTTTGAATATAGAAAGAAAAAAAATCAAGTTTTATAGTTTAAAATATAAATAAATTTTAATTATATATATATATATATATATATTATCTATATAATTATATGATCATTTCTAAAATATCATTCAATTAATTTAGATTTCATTGCTAAGACATCTTTTATTTTTTTATTTTTTTATGGTAGATAAGACATCTTTTATATCTAATTCAAAAAAAAAATATTTTGGAGAAAAATTATTTTTTTATTGTATGAAAAAAAATCAAATTAAAATTAACTATTATTCTTGATTAGCGTGAATTATATTTTTTTACCAATAATATATTCCAAGCTGATAAGTATATATATGTACATTTCTTGAGATAAAAAAGGAGTATATTTCTTAATTAAAAAATTTAAACTAAACTTTGTATTGAAAGTAAAAAGATAACATCTGAAAGCATAGGCTTGGTGGATATCTATTCATAAAATCTTAAGCAGTAACATTTGTCTTTTCTCACTATACTATAGAAGCTTATAACATTTTAAGGAAAAAAAAGTTTATAATACTTTGTGAAAGCCCAAATATGTCTTTGAGGAAAAAAAAACATATACCTAGCTATTTGGTCCATTGAAAAATAGAAATATCAATTTAGTCTTACAAAATTGTAAATTATTGTGTACATTTTTATTTGCATAAATAAGCTATATAGTTTCCTTGTGAGATGGTATAGATTTATTTAAAAGTATTAAATATGTGTGTGAACGTAAATTATAGTTTTAAAAGAATATTTTATTCATCAAAATATATTAATTTAATATGCACCATCGTAGTGGATTACAACTTATAATAGTATGTTAAATATTTATTAGCAGTGTAGGAAATAATTACTATTTTTTTACGCATGCATAATTACTATTAAATAAACATAAGAACAACTATTTAATTTTAAATTTTTTATATGATCACATGATAATATATGTTCACAATTATTTTTGTATATACATAATATTTCTCATTTAATTAGTCCAGCAAAATATAAAAAAAAAAATATCTCATTTATAGGCATTTGGCAATTGTAAAATCCGAGGCCCTTTCCACCACTAAGGACAAAATAGAGAACAATACAATCACATAATGCAGCCAATACTATTTTCGGAGGTGATATGCGACATAAAATATCATTTTCCATATTACAATTTATTTTCATAGAGTTTGGTCAAATTCAACTCTTTTAATATAAATTATATATTTGGACTGTTACGGAAGATGCATGAGACAAGTCATATAATTATATAATAAATATTTATCAAGGTCCCTCCCAAAGCAGACATGAAAATCTTTTCAAAAATCTTTTATTAAGCTTTCCATGGGAAAACGACACAAAATCAATCCCCTCACTCAATTTAGAGGTACTCTTTATGTAGCCAAGGAGAATAGGCACATATTTTTTAATTTTCCTCAAGATATGAAAATAGGGTATATAGATTCTTTTTATTTACGTACAAACAAATTGATATGATATATGATATTGTGATTGATTCAGAATGTATGTATCGGATGAGAGATGGAGGAAAATGGAGTAATAGACAGAATTTTGGAGCAATAACGAGGCATGTTCACTTGTTAATTAGGAATGTTCCACCATACTGCAATTGTGTGCATAACTATGACTATATACGGCAACACCGTCTTTCAGGTTCGTTTTTTAGGAACATACAAAATTTAATAAGCCCATCTTTTTGGCTTAACTTAGTGGTTATTACTTCGTGATTTTTTTGCACGAGATGAATTTTTAAATTGATGTATGATCGAATCCAATGTTCCTTTTTTGTCCATGGAATCTTGGTGGTGTTGGGTCGTGGAAGCTTCTTCCTGGGTGCACCTTTTTTATTTGGACCAAAAACCCAATTGTTTGTTTAAAAAAAAAACTTAATTAATGGAGATTGTTGTAAATTAACTTTTTTAATCTCTCTCATATCAAATTATGGTCACCTTGCCTCTGTGCTAACTACTGGATCTGTCAATTCAAGAAAAATACCATCTAAAAGAACCGATCCGATAAGGATATTTTTGGGTTTTTCTTAGGCGTTTGAACATATAGTGAGGGGTGGGATGAGTAGTTTTCTATGTTCCCGTCCCGATCCATGCTCAAATGATTACCACACTGCAATGGCCCAAATAAATATAGAGCCCAAGCCCATACCCCAAAGCAATGGCCCGAAATATTCATAGAACGGGAAGACGACACTGCAATGACCAAAAATAAAAAGTTGAAAAGTTGTTGCTTAACTTGCTTTGCACCTCGTTTGCAACACAAATAAGTCACATAATTTTTTGTTTATTAATATTACATTGAATTGTATGAAAGCAATATATTACTAGCAATATATTCGTGCACCTGAACGGAACGGGTGCGCACGGGATGGGTTACTGTATGAAAGTAAATAATATACAAATAGTCCAAAAATTACATTGAATTGAAAAAATATGCAAAAAAAATATTAAATGTGATAATATAAATAATTGAAGTAATTTTCCAAATCAGCTAATTAAGCAATGAAAAAATACATAAAAGGTTAATTATTTTATCAATATAACTATTGCAATCACTATTATTTTGTTCTTGCTCTGGTTTCAAACAAAAAATCCATATTTCGTATACAAGTGAAAAACATTTTTCATATGTATAGTTTGTATAGAATAAATTTTGAACAATGTATTATGACTTTCTTCACTTTCTTTATCTATATAATATTCAAGAGATACACAAAAAATTAAATATACATTTATCTTTTAGTTAAATGTTTTGTAAATAATAATTTTTTAACTATTTAATAAATATTAAATATTTATACTTTCATATTGTATAAGTTATTCAAAAGACACGTTAATTAAATATGTATTTTCATTAAGAACTCTGAAAATATAAATATAAGACACCATGCAGGTTGTGCCTTATATTTATAACGTATATTTATTAAGAACTATGAAGATTTACATTTTTTTTATTTATGATGTGATATTTATGATGGGAAAAAAATAGTGCACAAATATAGGCCAATTATTAAATGAATTTCCTTGGAATAGTAGACGTTTTGTTTTAGACCAATTGTTAAATGAATTTGTTTGAAATAGTGTCAAGTATATACATACTAATTCATTCAAGATTGATTTACCTACATACTTTTGCTTTTCAAATGTTTACAGTTAGTTAGACCTCTGAACTTAATGTTCATTCAAAGCTTTTGTTCTTTGAGATATGTAAATGCTTTATAATAATGCTATTCACAAGATTAAAGGCTTAGTGCAATGAAAAAACCATTGAGTTGGATGTTAGTAAAGTGTTTTTTCGACAATAGTCAATTTATTCTTGGGTAAAAGAGTGAGAATAATCTCATTGTTTCCGGTCAGCAATTTGATCAATGGGAAACATGGTTTAAGTGCAATGCACTTCCTTGCCATATTTTGTTTTTTTTATAATATATAATAAATACTATAATAATTAACTCACACAATTGTGGTTTTTTGAATTCGAACTCGTAACAAGATATTCAATCTAACAATATTAACATTTGTCAATTGAGCTAAAACTTAAGGGCAAAAAACAATAAACTATCTGACCTATATTGTTCTCTTTTTCTTATATTATTATTCAATGTGTTATTAGTTTTTTAGGTTTATTAGGATTTATTAGATGGACAAGATAAAGATACATGATATGATTAATTTATCACATTCTATCCTACTCTAATCCTATGTTTGATGCATACAAAATATATGATACACTAATCAATTTTTTAATCATATCCTACTTCGACTTTGTATTTCTTATCTTTGGTTTAGGCTAGGTTACAGTAATCATGTTGGCAACCTGATAAAAATTAAAAACAACTTACATAGTCTTTCCCTTTTACGAGTTATACTACAAACATAGATGTTTTTGTCCGTCTCCATCTTCCTTCCACAGGCGTTGAGCTTCTCATCTCCCTCCATCACCATCGTCTTCAACACGATGACCTTCAAAATCATGCTTCTGAACTGCTGATGTTCTCGACTCATCTTTGCACCGCCAATATCTCCTTCTCCTTTTGCTTCATTTCCAACACCAATCTTACTTTGCATAAGATATCAATTTATATTTTCCGTCACTTCTTTTTGCCCTAATTTATGTTTTCAAATAAATAAATGGTTGTTTCCTCTATAAATCAATTATTTCATTTCTATCATATTTGCCTATTTGGTTCCACTAATAAAACCTTGGTAGGGCCATTGTTGTTTCATCTTCTCTACGATGAGAGATTGTTCAGATAAGTTGTCAGGATGTTGAAGCGGAATTTGCATGTGAAAGTGACTCTTACTTTATTTATGTATAAAAAAATTAAAATTATAAATGTTAATTTGAAAGAAAAAAATTAAGTATATTATATTGTCATTTTTGTCATGATATATATCATATCATGTCGTTATTTGATGTGTATCAAATATTAATAATTAATCTTATTAGATTTATTATACTGTGCACATCAAATACATGATATGATAAGTTCTTCGTTTGTCTCTATATGCTATATATCCTATCATGACTATCAAACGAATCATTAGTGTAATAACAACCAACTCAAGCTATTTGGGTAGTTATTCTATAATAGAAGTTATAATCACGTGAAGAGATGATAAAATCAATTGTTTCTATTAACTAATAGTGTAAAATTAATTTATATTGGCGGTGCATGTTACTTGTTATGTTTTTATTGGACTTTTTTAATTGTTAACAATAGAAAGAAAAGAGAGAAAATGAAATTAAAATGAGATAAATTTCTATGCATCGATTGCGTAAAACTTTTTTACACATGCAATTAAGCAACTCATGTCAGATAGGTATAGAGATGCTTTAGCAATTAAACTAAAAAAGTGACATTAATTTGATTAAACGCATGTGTAAAAAAAATTAACAATATCGGTGCATAAAAATTAAATTCAATTAAGATTTCAATAATAGGAATACATAGACTCTAATCAATACAAAATCAATAACAAAGACATGAATCAAGGTGATAAATCACTGAGAAAAAACGTCATTTTATTTATGTGTTAATCGATTAGCATTTTTATATGTTAATATTTTTTGTATGATGTCAAAAGAGGATTAAAAAATTTACATAATTGCAAATTTTTTTTTTTTGAGAATTTGATTGTTTTTTAATAAAATATATGATATATGTGGGTATTTGTAAATATTCATGAATATCTCTCAATTTGCTAAATACTCATTTAAAGCATATTTGTATGATTATAAAAAGAATACATATATTACTTTTATCCAACACAAAAATTACCGTGTGAATATTGATTACTATCCATGTTGCTAAATACTCATTTTCTTCCATCCTTCTAATTTTATTAGTTTTTTTGACTAACTTAGACATTAATAATATGTATTTTTAAAA
>JBBPBQ010020321.1:59247473-59268567 GCA_037974755.1 Cicer yamashitae
AATATATTTAAATTTTTTCTATTTTAAAATAATTGACCTATTTATAAAAAAAATTATCTTAAAATAATTAAATCTTTTAATTTTTAATGCATTTATTTTCATTTATATTCTTTAATTAATATTATTTACATTATTTGTAATGCAATATTTTTTTACTATACATTTATAAAAATTTATAATACATCAATATCTAACAAAAATAATATAATAAAAGTAAAATTTTCTCTTTTATATATAAATATATATTTTTTAATATTTATAATATTTTAATTATTTTATTTTATATAATAAATTTTATTATATTTAAATTAATCTCATGTATTCAAATTCCAAACAAAACATTCAACTTATCCACATTTCTAATAATTTAAGGACAATATTTCTATTATTTTAAGACGATGATAATAGTTTTTCCATGAATACGGTTATAAAGTTGATTTGTACGAATTCCATACCCAAAGAGCTAGCACATTTTCACTTAGGATGCTTTTTTACAGCACAACAAATCAGGAAGGTGGTACTCCTCCACGACAAGTGCAGCGCGCGTGGCTTCTTCGCTTTTGGTAAGATAATAAAACACAATAATTTGGAAATGTTTTACCTTTTACCGGTTACTCTATCTGTACGCGAGCCAATTGCAGTTTTTGTAAACATCAAAATCAGTATTTGCTTGCTTTGACCAAATAAACTTTATGGCAAATTCTACTACTTGCGAATCTCTTTTTTTTTTTTTATCTTCTTCTTTTTTATAATAAATATCATTTAAGAATTTTGTATTTATATTAAAAAATAAAATCTTTAAAAAAAAATTATTTTAACAAATTATCTATCTTAATTTTTTATAGATATTTGTCATTATCAATTTAAAATATAATAACTTTTAAAAATTATGTATATAATAATCAATGAAGAGTAGTATAAAAAAATAATTAAAATTGCATTGAAAATTATAAATAAAATTCATTTTATGATAATTTATTTTTTTTTTGCTAAAGTGACACTCATTGTAAAATGGAGGAAATATTTATTTTCCCTCTCTATTATCGTGATGGGACAACGATCTAATCATCGATATCAATTTGATAATTTGAGAAATATATTAGTTTTTTCTTAAATTTATTGATTCGAAATGATCAAGTGATTGCATCAACCATAAAGACAAAAAAATATCGTTAATTTTTACTTTTGAAAAGTATATTTAATCTTCCTTAAAATTTCTACTAACTTTTAAATATTAGTTTACGGTAAAACAGTATCCGTCAAACTTTATTGTTAAATATTAATTTACGGTAGTATCCGTCAAATTTTATTTGCTTGTGGATTCTATACTCCATTCCACAATATAAAAATTTGTTTTTTTATTAATTATAAAAAAGTGATTTCAACAATTAATATTTTAGAGATTATTCATTAGAATTTTGTTAAAAAAGTACAACCTATTTAGAGATTGATCTCGCAATAAAATTAATCTAATATAAACTTGAGATGGCGCCCAAAGTAGTGAAGATAAGACTGCGAAAAATAACTCTCATCCTCGGATGAGATATTGTACGTGCAAAAACTCTAAATGTTTGAGTTATGGTTTGAGTGAAAAGTGAGAAGAGTTATGGAATGAATTGTGTAACTTGATTGAGTAGTGTTATCTCATTTTATAGAAAAAAATAAGGTTAAAATGCGATTCCCACGTCAAGTATTAGTGGTGTCTCCATCTATTACAAGACAATATTGTGGTGTCGTTGAGAGAAAGCATATGACCTCTACTGGATGATATGGAAATTGACATGATGGGATTGGGTCTAGGCCTATTTGGAAACAAAAGCTATTGAAGAAACTAATTGTTTGCGACTTACATGATCCTACTTGAGAATTATGATGAAATAAACATACAAATATCACTTTCTAAAAAGTGGAAAACTTAACTCGAGAATTAGAATATTCGGTTTATAATAATAATAAATAAATAAACAGTATCTACTATACTTATACTTTGTCTATTATGTATTAACTAGCATTGCAATATGAATTTGGATCCACTCAATTTAAACCGCTCTACTTCTTTAATTTTTTTTTTGTTTTTGTTGGATTGAAATTTATATTATTATACATATAAAATTTTACACAAATATAAATCTATTTGATATGCTATTAAGACTTATAAACATTAACTGTATTCAATAATAGTATATAAGATATTAATTTTTAATATATCTCAATAACATATTAAAAAAAATTAAATTTGTATAAAATTTTATAAGTATAATTTGTATAATCTAAATTTTCAATCTAAATCAATAAAAATTTAAAAATAAATAGAAATAGAAAAGACAGAGAGATTGAAATAGGTTTAGATAGAGAATACAAATATTTGCTATCCGCATAATTCCGAATGAAAATGACATGTACAACTGTACTAGATGCAACAATATTGTGAATCTTACTCTTAGCCACGAGATTGAGAATTGATATCCCCCCAACCTCCACGGCTCCACCCACATTAGTGTTTCACTAACCGTATGCCATAAATGGTTAACTGACCATGGTTTAGTTAAAAGAATTAAAGAACCAAACTTGAAAAAAAATCATATAGATCACGGAGGATAACCGTCAATGACTTTTAAAAGATATATGAACCATAAATTACATCATGAGTTTCCCCATGACCAATCAAACATATACAATATTGAATTGTAGTTCGTTAAGCATTCCATTACAAATGCTCTCGGATTGGGGCTACTGAACTCCCACTAATTGAAATGAATATATAAGAAATTGGTATTTTGCACACACAAAAAAAGTATAAGAAATTGGTGGCAACAATTTCAAATTACTTACACATCAATAAATTAAATAGGGAGGAACAATGCAGAGAAAAATGAATCGAAAAGGGTAAAAAAGAATGACAAGAAAATGCATCAACGTATTTAGTTACAAGCCTGTTTGTAGTAGGGTATATAACCCTCCTAAATTAGCTAATGTCACTTATATCAAATAAAACGCTAGTTAAAACAAACATTAACAACACCACAAAATTACACAATCACAAGACACCCATACATATATAAATACACTATGTCATCTTTAATATACCACACAAGACTAATCAGATCAGATCAGATTCACTAGCAGTTTCGCTAAATCATTGCATTTGCATGGAATCTATGTTCTTACTCAGCTCCTCCAGCTTCTTCATCCTCAATTTTTCACTTTCGCTCACCAGCTAATAATTACATTCAAAATTTAAGACAAGTTAGTGGCAAAAAATAAATCCAAATTATAAGGATTAGGAATTAATTTGAGACAAACCTCCATTAATTTAGTAATTAGCTGTACTTTTTCCCTGTTCTTTTCATTAAAAGCTTCAAGGGCATCTTTGTATTCTTTCTCCTGTAACGTATCAAAAACCCAATTTCAATGTTGTCTCTAATAAATAAAATATCATTGACCTTATAAATCATTATTAAAAAAGGCCTATTAACATTTTTGTGAATTTCAATTTGAATTAATCTCACCTTCTTCTGGCAGGTATGACCAAGTGGCTTTAATTCTTTGTTTATTGAATCAATCTTCTTTCGGACAATTGAAACATCTTTCCTCATTGGATCTGCAAGGGCTTCAAGCTCCTGATATTCCTCAAATAAAAAAAAATTAAAAAAGTATCCAATTGTTAAATTACATTAAATATGCTTATGAAAAAAAACCCAAATTGCATACACACACGCACACAATTAAACTACATCTAGAATTTGACAAATTGCTGTCTATCAAAAGAAATGGTGAAAAAAATTGAGGTCTAAAGAAATTTTAGAATCTAGAAACCATATATATTAATTACTATGTGTTATAAACTAATACTGTTTTCTGACAAGAACAAATCTAGGGAAATTAAAAGTTTTTAAATTTTGAATTATTTTCTTCATGAAACACAAGGAAAAAGAAAAAGAAAATGTTTTTTGCTACAAATTCACTCTTTCTCTAGAACAAAACCACAGATCGGGTAAAAACAAGTGTTAAAGATGTTCTACAACTCTCAATTTTCTCCTTATTACAAAAAAAATCCTATTTATACAGAATAATATGCAATTTAAAGGCCAAAATTTCTTCCACCACTAGTATTTTTCCTTGATAAACCAACACATCTTAGTTAAAAACCATATAAAATATCTCTAACAATAAACGGTCCATAATAATATACTTAGGTTTTGTAAAAAAGAAAAATACTCAAGCTAAAATAAAAAATAAAATAAAACTATGTTACCAAAATATTGCTAGACCAAAAATACTTCCTCGTATTTAATTAATCCTTAAAATTTTGTACTTTAGTTTGGTCAATTTAGTTTTGTAAAAAATGAAGAAAAAAAATCCAAAAAATAAAAAATATACCTCACGAATGGTAGCAAGACGTTTGGTTTCTTCTTCAACACGACCCAACTGAAGCTGAACCTTTTCCCTCACTTCCATCTTCTTCTTTTCAATTTCTTCTTCTTTAGCTCTGAAAGTTGAAAGAGCAGATTTTGACATCTCTTCATCTTCTTTAGACAAGTGACTACTGAAGCTTAAGCTTCCAGAATTCTGAACTACCAACTGGTTATTGTTGTTGCTTTCACTCTGCATCGTGTTTTTCAACGAAACCCTTCTTCTTCTTCTTCTTAGAATTTGTCTCTTTATTAGTCTCTCTATCTTTTCTTCTTTTTTTCTTCCTTTTTTTCTCTTTTGCTTTGTTTTTGGACTTGAAATGATTATGATGTGTTCGGTTTGTTATGTTTTTCTTAGCTCTGTTTTGTAAGTGCGTTTCTTATGTTATCTGTTTTGCCCTTTGTTTTAAGCCCTTTCTATTGTCATGCCACCTTACCTTACTACCCCTTTGCCTTTAGGGACCATATAAAAACGTTATATATTAATTAAAATAAATAAATTTTAATCAATGATAAAATAAGAAAAACAAATATCTTGATTATTTTTATTTTTATAATCAGACTAATTTCTTAACTTGACAAGGATTACAATAAATATAAAATCCTCACGAATTTTAATATTATTTTCGAAATATTAAACAAGAGTTTGATATTATAATATCAAATAATATTATCCGAATCCAATATGAAACTTATTGATGATAATTATTTTTTTTAATTCTTTTAAAAAGAATTATAATTAAATTGAAAAATACTTAAACTATATCATTCAAGTGTTCTTGCTTACAAAAAAGAAAAAGACACTTGGCTTGAAAATTTTGTTTAAAAATATCAGCGCTAGGGTTGGAAATTAGAATATGTCACTTTCCTATTCTCCTTTATCTTTTCAAGGAAATAGTCGCAATTAAATATTGTTGGAAAAATTGTGGGTGACCTGTTCCAACAACTTATACTCCTTTGCTTCCCAGCTTGGCTTTCCCCTTTTAACCCTGAACAAATTAAAGAGAATTTTAAAAATAAAAATAATACTAAAAGACAAAGATTATAAAAGCTGAAGGTGATCTGGCCCAACTGCCAGACAATCACCGATGATAAAGAGGAAGTGGCATTCAACTTTATTGAATGAAAGATTGTTAACTTTGGTTTCCATGAATAATAATTCTAGCTGGAATAATTCGAACTGGATGGTATAGAAATAATAATATCATTGGAATTTGAGCTAGGAGTTCATTTTTCCACACATTATTAAGGCTTTCAAAATTTGTTGTTCAACATATAAGATGCTGCCAGGTGAACGTAGCTCCACTAGCCATTCCTTCCTACGGGTGCTGCACTACCTGGCCAATTCAATAAAACATCCACTGTGTTATTAAAACACTAAACTGATTTTATTTTTTATTTATAAAAAATGTTTTTTTTTAAATTAAAAAGTAATACAATACATATATTTAGATTATTAATTATTAAAATATATATCATTAATTACATTTTAAATATATATATATATTATTAACTACTAAAATATATATCATTAATTACTTTAGAATATTTTAAAGTGATTAATGACCTATATTTTAATTATTAATAAAGTATTCAAAATAGTTAATAATATAAATTTATATGTGTCATAAGATGTTTCATCAATTAAAAATATTGAATGTTTTTTTCAAAATAAAAATTATTATTCACTGTACAAATACAGTGAACAATACATATATATCAAATATTGTGTTAATTATTTGTATTCAAATAACATTTTTCATAAAACAATAATGTTATTGAAACATAGACTTAAAAATTCAATTAAACTTTGGCAATTGTGCTGTATAAATCGTGTTTAATTCAATTTACATATGATTCGTATCAATAAAAATTACAATTAAAGTTTCATTTTTTAGAATAATTTCTAACTACATTTTGTGTGTTAAAATTTTTTTGGGGTGTACTAAATTAGTATTTTAAAATATATTTTTGCAATGAAAAAGTATTCGGTCAATATTTTAACGTAATAAAAATAAGTATTGAAGTATTTAATTAGGATTATTTTGTACTTTTAAATAAAGTGTAGAAATCTAGTGGTATTGAATCAAAACTTTTTACAACTTACAAAATGTGGTGCTATTTAAAATATTTCAAAGTTTAATAGATTATTTTCAAAAATAGATTTCATGAAATTTTGTTATATTTAAGTGAAATTTTAGTAGTATAAAGTGTTTCCCTATAACATTGAGATTTCTATGAATTCTCATTTTTTTAATTATTTCTCTCTTTCTCTCTCCATATTTTTTATTTATTTTTTTCACTATAATTCTAAGACCTGAATCAACTCATCTAACAAACTTATCTCGATTCTCTAATCCTCAAACTCTCCAAACTTCTTCACATTCTCCTCTCTTGTATACCTTTTTTTTTCTTCATTATATCCTTAGTTTATTAATGCATTTTCATCTATTTTCTTCCTCAGTCTTTCTCTATTCTCCTATCCTTTATTCACATTACATGAGTAAGATTATTGATTTACATCTCTCCTCATTTGTATAAAAATATATAGTTATATTTTTACTCTTAATGCATGTTCAAATGATATTTTAAATAATCATTACAAATATAATATCAAATAATCAAAATAATTTTGTTCAATTTTTATTAGGCAAAAAACTTTTTTTATAGACAGTAAATTATTTGTTATGTTCTCCTATATATAAGTATTAATATGATTATTAACTTTATATTACTTTACTCAAATTATATGTATATGTATTGTACATGTAATAAGTAAAAAATTAGTTGGGTGTGAATTTTTTAAATTACATCAATTTTAAGATCTTTCAATTTTAGTGTGTGATATAATTTAATGAGTAGTTCATATCATGATAATGACTCTCAAAATAAAAACAAGTTGATAATTTTCTTAATGTGTTATTCAAAAATTTAACTAAGATGACAATAATGATGACTAGTATAATTAATCTTCAAGATATTACATATCATTGACAATAATTCTTAAAGTAAAAATATATTATTAATCTATTTCATGCATCCCTAAAAAATGTAATAGAGATGATAACAATGAAAATGTTGCATATAAGGATAACCATCATTGAAATAAAAATAATTTTTTAATTTATCCATACATCAAAGAAGACTGTGTTGGATAGAATAATGATTTTTAACAAATAAAAAAACTTTTGATGAGAATATTATGTTAGAGTGTGTGTAGTGATAATTTTTCTTCAATAATTTCTTAAAATTCATTTAGTTATTTCAAATCTTGACGAATACCATAATTATGAATCTATTGTTCGAACCCAAGAGATAGAGCGAGAAGATGTTAAGTTATGGAGCACTGCTATAACTACATATATATGGATAAATGCTACTTAAGATACCATTAAACTATAACTATTTTCTTATTGAAATATTTTCTATCCATTTTGTTTTTATTTATTCGAACCTTATAATTTATTTATTATATTTTGTCATTCAATATTATAAATCGATAAAATATTGTGTTATAAATCCATTAAATTTCTAGTTTTAAAATATTCATCGTAAATAATCTTTTAAAATCTTATAAAGAGTCTTTTAAAATTTATACATTCCTACAAAATCTTTTAAAAGTGTGATTAAAGAATTCTCACATTGGATGAAAAAATAGTTATTGAGCACTATATAAATGAGAGGACCTATAAAGACATTGTTGTAAAATACATGTTTTTGATGATACAAAAGACCAACGGTGATAATGATCAAAGCAACAAGCTCAAAAAGAATAAATCTACAAAAATCTTATTGATAAATTAATAATCTTCTCATAATAGATGTTTTATGTAAAGGTAAATGATACAATCCATAGCTCAAATACAATGAGAACCTCACATCTCTGCATATGCATAAAAAGTATTTACAAAAGTCAAAATTACATTTACAAAGTGTTAAAATTAATATTTTTGACAAAATACAAAGGTGTATTCGAATACAACATAGGTGTATTCGAATACAGATGAAAATTGCTAAGTCAGTAGCAAAGACCTCTCATCTGTATTCGACTACAACCTGATGTAGTCGAATGCAACCAGCAAGACAGTGGCAAAATTGATACAAGTGTATTCGACTACACCATCTTGTATTCGAATACAAATTGAAAAATTTTAAATTTTCTGAACGTTACAATGAGGTGTATTCGAATACAAACATCATGTATTTGAATACAACTGGAAGCAATGCAATTTTTCAGTTCTGAAATGACTCTAAATCATTGCAATTGTTCCTCAAACCTCTTGGATCAATAGCCACGAATCTGAAGAGATGTTTATGGACTATAAATACACCATAACTTCAGATTCAATCACAACAATCCTACTACACAACTTTAAAGACTTTGAACAACTTTTCTGAATTTTTCTCAAAGTCATTTTTCATAAATTCAAGTACTAGCATATCATTTTCATATCCTTAACTGAGGTTCCCAAAGTACTTGAAGCAATCTTGGATTGTTATCATTCTACCTCTTTCTTATCTCTATACTCTTATCAAATCACAGTGCTTGTAAAAAGAAAGTAGTACTTTCTTTAAATAGTTTTATCTAAGATAGTAGTGTGCTGTCCTAGAAGATCTGTTAGAAGTTTGTAGCAAAGGGTGAGACTTGTACATTTTCTGACAATAGTGAAGAAATCTCTTGTGGTGTGCAAGAGGACTAGATGTACCCTTGGTCATAAGGGGAACCAGGATAATTATGTTGTGTTCATTTCTTTACTGTCATTCACTTTCATCACTTACTATCTTTAAACGCAAAAATCGATCAATTAATCGTTGAAAACAAGGAAAACTCCTAAACACCTAATTCACCCCCCCCCCCCTCTCTTAGGTGCACATCTGTACTTACAATTGCCTTAAAGTTTCGGTTTAAGATGCGGTGTTCAACTCACTTGTGCGGTTGCTCTTGCCCCAATGTGAATGATTTGCAAACTCCATCAGAGTCGATGGTTTGACGTGACTCACTCTTTGTATCTAAAAATTTCCTCACCAAAGTGTTGTTTAGATGAATGGAGGGATGGGATCACACTTTAAGGAAAACTTGTTGGTATATCAACAATTAAGATTTAAATAAATGTCATATCTACAATTTGTGGTATGTAAAAATCTAATTTGTAGTTTATAAGTTATAAAACTTATTTAATAACACTTATTTTACTGTTAGCTTATAGTTTATAATTTATAATTTATCAGTTTCAGGATATTGTTTACTTTGAAAAACTATTATTGAAAACTCTGATCAAATAAAACCACACATGTTACCTAAAGTATGTTCAAATGTGGTTTTCCATGCTAAGATAATTTTGTTTGGAAAATCCAGTTTGGACCTTCTCTATTTAACATGTATAGTTTTCTTTGCTCAAAGTTTTCTTTTGCTCTCCCCAACGGAAGATGATACATTGTTTACTAACATTTTTTATTTTTAAAATTTTGTATTTATTTTATTGAGCTTAAATATATGTGATTAGTTCTTATAATTATGCGTATATGATTGATCTTTGTAATTATGTATTTTTTTTTGTTTTAATTCCAGTAAGTTTTTTTGTTTGATTTTGATCTTACTCTTTTGTTTTAATCTTTGTAAAATTGATTTTTATTAGAATAGATCCATACGATATATATAATATTTTATTTTAGTCACTCAATTGATAGAGATATAAGGATTTCAATGGACCAATTTCAATAAAAATCAATTTCGTAAGAATCAAAACAAAAGAACAAAGACCAAAAAGAAAAGAAAAATATTTATAAGGACAAAAATTAAACAAAAAACTTAAAAGGAAAGAAACAAAGACGCGTATTTGCAAGGACCGATCATATATTTAAATCTTTTATTTGTATACATTATTAGAAATGACGAAAATGTCAAAATAATTATTATTATTATTATTTCAAAAATTACATCTTCATTAATTAGAATATCATTTACTCTTCACGACATAATTCTCTTTAAGAATCTTTCGTCAAGATAAAATGATACATATTTAAAAAAACAAAAATAAATTCACAAAGTATATCCCAAATTCATATTTGTGATTATAAGACAAATAATAAATTAAAATTAATTAACAACGAGTCGAACTTTAACTGAAAAATAATTTGATAAAATGAATAAATTCAACATTATATATAAATATATATTGGATGAAGATTCATTGACCAGTAAAATAATTCTTATTTGAATTACTCTATTTAATAATATTTTTGTAATTTTTAATGAATGAGATCATTAAAATAAAATAAGAAAAACACTAAACAATCAGATTGATGAAATTTAAAATTGATAAAAAATTATCAAATGAAGGGATATGGAAGAATCAAGAAAGGGCTATGAAGGGATATGTACCGCATGTGGCTGTAATTTGTTTTTGGTAAAAAGGAGTCATGTATTTCACTTAAATAAGTTTTCAATGACAACCCTTAAATTTAATCGAATGGTTACAGTAGCTCTTCTAACTCTCACACATAACAATACATATAATCGATATTTAGTTGGTTGGTAGCTAGCTAGCTAGCTAGGTACTGAAATTTTCAACTAACTCTTCCTATCTTATTATATTTATAAAAAAACTTAATTAAGTGTACTGGTGGTACCCTCGGAAGTTAATTACATAGCAAGGATATGTGTTGTATATATGTATGCACGTGTATGACAGATAGCTCAAAACTGGACCACAATGCCAAGCAATCTTCCGGCATGTTCACCATGCAGGTACTTTGCAAGCAACTTGGATTTGGTCACCGGAATTTGGGTAGTTGCAACTTGGATGCTTTTTATTTATCTATTATATTATCGTTATATCACAATCATTCATAAAATTAATTTTAATAAAAGTCGAATATCTTTAATAATGTTTTAGAAATTATCAATGAAATCTATTGCTAACATTTTCTCTACCCAAGATGTATATATACTAATTAGTAACATTTGTTTAAAATATAAAAGAGTAAATCATTAATTTAGTCTTTAAACTACTATTTTCTTTTCAATTTAGTCTCTTAACTATAGAAATATATATGTAAATCCCTAAACTATAATTAATCCATCAATTTAGCCTCTCAATTACTTTAACAGTATGAGAGATAATGATAGTTTAATGACTAAATTAATGTATTAAATATAGTTTAAGAACTCCTTATTATATATTTGTAGATTATGAACTAAAGTGGAGAGAAATTGATAATTTATTGACCAAATTGATGACTTATTCTATATAAAAATCATCTGCATTTAGAAAATTATTCAAAAATAAAAAAAGTTTAATTGCACTTTTATCTTCTACTTTATCACATTCATAAAAATAGCTATAATATTTAAACTCATGATTCCTCAACTACAACATTTCTTACAATTTTCTCCAACCTATATTTTTTACCCAAAATTAATGTGTTAATATCACAATTTTGTAATTGTTATGAAATTCAACTGCTCAAGTGGTTAAATCCATGTGAACATACATGTTTTTTTTTATAGATAAGATGATAAAATTATACTACCATAAAATTACACATAACTGTGAAGTTTTAAGTTTGAATTTGAAATACGATATTCAACATAACAATGTCGACATATTTATCAAATGAACAATGACTTAAGGACACATGAATTTACATTTATAAACAATATTAATTACTAAATTTGAAAAATAAAATTTGAAAACAAATTACAAAACATTTGAAACCCAGTTATAAAAAACAAATTAAGACACTTCGTCCTCAAGCAAGTTCCACCAAGACACCAAGTAACTTCACATTTGCTCCATAACTTGAAGGCTTGTACAAGTGAAGGGACCAACACAATTGAATACGATAGAAAATGGGTATCTACTATTTGTCAGGCCAACACAACAGATATTTTAGCTTAACATAAATACGAGACATTTTAAAGTTTATTTTTGACAACAAAGGAGACATGAGAAGTAAGGCTAAAAAAAGTTGAGTAGTTGTGGCGGCACCTTTGTCGTATGGTTATATGATTATAGGCGATTGATCGTAAAACAATGTCATTTGAATTTTTAACGATGATTTTTATCGGTATAAGTTAACTATGTTTTTAATCTATACAGTTAAAATAATTATTTAAAAAGAAAAAAAGGTGGTGTATTATTGAAAATTTAATTTGTTGAACCAACATCAATCAAATTATTTTTTTAATTTGTAAAGATGAGAAGAGTCTAAATTTATATTTTTTAAATATATCGTCAATCATTATTAAAATTTTAAAAGACTTTTAAACATTAATCTACAATGCTTTACCTCTTGAAGTGGTTCACCATATAATCTGTCATGTACTTTTTTTTGACAAATATTACATTCTTTTCTTCTTTCCTCCTTTCAGTTTCATATGTATCACATTTGCCTCGAAACACAAAATTGGTATACAATCATTTATTTTGAATTGTTATTTTTTCTTTTTTAATCAGTGTTTTCTTAATGGCTATGATTGAGTCTGGGTCTACTTTACATATTTATAATATGAAAATGCTAACATTTATCAACTATAAAAAAAAAAGTGTTTTAGAAGTTGTGGTCATTTTTCCAAAATTTTAAAAGTGTTATTTTCAACAACAATAATTACTACTTTTTCAAGGCATATATTAGCATAAATCTTTATCTAATTAGAACTCTACCCGTTCTAAATCAAGTGTTAATTAAATAACCACACTTGTAAAAAAATGTATCCCTTGCATCGTTGGTGTGGGGTACCAATATTCCATGTACATCGAAGCAATGGACTCTTTCCCATTCCAACAATGATACGCGTATTCTCAACAAGAAAATGAGAGAGGGGAAATAAAAGTGATAGAGAAAACCCATAAATTTTAATTCAAAATATTATTAGTTTCGATGGACGTCTTAGAAATTCGAATTCAAAATTTTATAGGAATCAAAAGGAAGGTGGTGTATTTTTTATCAACAGGGAAGGTGGTGTTTTGAATTGAACGGTTGTGATCTTGAGTGATTAGGTAAAATCAGTGACGGCCCAAGACCAAGAATAAGGAATCTTCAAGTGGGGCCCAGTTCTGATGGTGGGTGCCCAAACTAAAAAGAAACACTCGACTGCACCTGCATGCGGCCTGCGTAATTTTCAGCTAAACCAATTTGAATTAAATTAGTAGTTAATTAAATGGCCACTAAAGTAGAAAATTTTAGCACCTACCCACCAAGATTGAAAGAAGCAAAATAAGATTACGGAGGCTATTAAAGGAAGGGACACTTTTGGCATAATGAATAAACTGATAGAACATAGGTCTTTATTGCGTGTAATCTTATTTGAGGTGTATTGACGTCAAACGAAAATAATATTTTTGTCAATGGAAATTCAAATTTGTATTTACTACGATGTAGTCGTTTAACTATTTACCGGGTCCAACCCCTCTTGGTATTAATAATACCTTTTTAATGCAATATTTTATTGCAATCGTATGAACATTCCTAAAAGAAAAAAAAATTGGTTTATTTTAGCTATTGTCATTGGATAGATACAATTGTAATTTTTTTAGCAATGCTAACAACACTCTCTTTCTAATCCTTACTCTTTTATCAAATGAAATACATGTGAGTTTCACATTTTAGAAATTGATTCCACGTAAATGGTAGGATCTACTGTACTTCACTCAATAAAAGAGAGTGATTGTTTAAATTTTTTTTTGCTAGAACTACTTTAATTCTCTTTTAAATGTTAGGTGAACTATAAAAAAAATTCTATTTTGTACTGAAAGACAATCATCACCCTAGATTTAATTCATCAAAAGTCTAATTTGGTGATTAGGATAACATCTATCTTAATTAGCATTTTGAAAATTAGCAGGACATAATAAATTAATGCAATTTTTTTTATCATATTTTACCTTTTTAATTAAAAAAATTATTTTGGGTATGAGTTTGAGTTTGAAATAAGCAAATATTGTTTTGCAAGGTGAGTTTGGGGAGGAGGTATACACTCACTATGATGAACTGTATGAAATGTTGCAGGGTATTTCGCCTGTGTCGAGTAAAGATAATAATTGGATTTGGATTCTTGATAAATCTAGTGGTTTCTTGTGAGTTCTTGTTACCATTGTTGAACTCAAGGGAAATGTATCGTTCAATAATCATTTGACAAAAGAACTTTCAAAACTTTGGAAATCGGTTGATCCGTCAAAAGCTTAGATTTTGGGTTTGAGGGCTCTAATTGAAAGATTACCAACAAGGGATGAATTGTTTTAAAAATGGGTGATTGTGGGTGCAAATTGTAAGGCTTGCGTGTTATGCTTGGAGCATGATGAAACTTGTGAGCATCTATTTTTTACTTGTCCATGGTCGCATAATATTTGGTAGCAAGTGAATGGTTGGGTGGGACTAGATTTGGCACATATTGGTAGAAGAATGGATCATTTTTTACGATCTTGGAATGCCGTCAAACGTGTAATGAATCATATTTTATTTAACGACGTTGTTGCAAATAATGTCAATGTTTTGGACAACATCACAACAATCTTATGGAATTGGTTTATTAGTAAATTAGTAAATGTAGTGTCTCATCTTCTCAAATTGATTCTATAACCCTTTGATTAAGTAACTAATTATATAATGAATTGTAGTACCCTTGTATTCCCGTGAATACATTTGTTTATAAAAAAGAAATAAATAAATAGATATGATAATGAAATAATTTTTTTATTGACATTTATAAAACATAATATAAAAATGAAATCTAAATAAATAAAATAAAAAAAAACTTCATTTTAAATTAAAACACTAAAAATTAATTCAATAACTTGAAATATGCACATTGATTTTTTTTTAGTCAATATCTACTATGATTCTATCACGAGGGTAAGAGTGTTATTTTATATAATCTCCAAAATAAAAATTCAATTTAAATTAAAATATTGAAAAAATTATCTACCAAATAAATATTATTAAAAATAACATAAATTTTAATTTAATATAAATTAAAAAATGAATATATTTTTTTATTATAACAATATTTTTTTCATATCTTGTTAACTTATATAGTAGAGTTATTTAATTACTCGTGATTTAAAAAAATGAAGTTGTTTACTGAATAGTATCAATATTTTTTCAAAAAGTATATAAAAATATTTCATTATTGATTTATTTATTTTTAAATATTTTTGTTAATGTATAAATTTAAAATTATTACAAGTTAATTCTAAAAAAATATACATAGTTATTTCACAACAATAAGTGTGCATAAAACACAGATAATAATATAACTTTGTTTGTTATCATAAATATTTTTCTTTTCTATCTTGATTACAACAAATGTTATATACATAGTCAACAAGTGAGCTGCTTGGTTCTTTTCCCTCTTAACAGTGCAAAATACAAAACAAGTTACTTCGATAAATGAGAATTTTAAATTGAGCTTCATGGCCCAAAACAAAACTAATTAGAAAATTAATAAATTTTATTGTTTCCATTAAGTCATCAGAATTTTCTATTATATCTTTGATAGTTTTTTTTAGCATATTAATTTCTCTTTTGCGTAAATTATTAAAGGAGTATTTGACAAAAAGGAATTAAGACAATCTTAAATTTTAAAAACTAATATGTAGCTTGTGTCAAGCACGGAACATCATATCGTCAATATAAAATTATTCATTATTTTTATTATAATTTAAAATCAAAATATATTTAATTCATGATGTTTCTTTATAATTATATAATAATTTATTCTTACTAATAGTTAAAATAATGTGTATATAATTTTTTTTTGTACGTACTATAAAATATATTATATATTAGTCGTAGGTATTATTCATTCTGTTTAAAAATAAACAATCAAAAGGTATCGGAGATTTGGAAGGAGTACTTACTACACTATCTTCATCTCATAGTACTACTACCTGTTAATATTCTCCCCACTCTCAATTATAAGCAAATGATTACTTGTATTTTGTGGTTTAAAATTTAAACAAATTTAACTATTTGTACTCTATTTAATGATAATATTTGTACAATTTTTTAACTTTAAAAGTTGATATAATTTTCAATTACCTCTTAGCTAATATTAATTTTATTTTTCAAAAACTTTTGTATTTACACAGAATAAATTTTCAAGAAGGACAATTATATAATATGATTATATTTTATCTTACATTTAGAAAAACAATACCACTTTACTAAAAGAAAATAATTTTTGTAAAATTAGGTATTTTTGTTTATAATTGAGATTAAATGAAGTATTGTTTGAAGGTTATACATGCATATTAAAAAGCCACAATTACATGTATTTTATAGGTAAAATGTTTTTTAATAAAAATTCCTTATTATAGTAGGGGTTACTCCCTCCAATATTGTATTATGTTATAAATATAGATTGTTTTTTAATAATTTTTTATTTTAGAATATATTTTTGTTTCGTATTGATGATTGTCATTTTATAAAATTAAAAAAATAAAAATCAAATTGAGTGCTATTTATCTTTTCTAGCACAGCATTAATTTTTCCCTCAAATTTGGATTATAAGAAAACAAATTTTCATGTTTAATGTCGAAAATATAAGTAATTTTAACTATTTTCCCCTTACTATCATTATTATTTATAAAGTACATTGATAAAAATAAAACTAGAGGGGTATGATAGTTGTGCACAAATATCTACATCGGTTATAATAATCCATAACCCAATTACTGCTTTGTGTTATTTTTGTTCAACTCTATGCAGCCGAGCCCAATCTCAAATCCTAAACGGGCTTGTAATTGAACTGGACTTTAAGTTTGTCTTGTAGAAAGGGAAAATTGGATTATGTACTTTTTCATTTAGATTTGTACCTTTTCAATTATAATTTTTATCTTTTAACTTATTAGAGTAAATAGTAAAATGAAATTTTGAAATACCAGAAATTTTCAGCTGAATATTTGAAATTTCTGATAATTATTTTCAATCGGAAATTTTAGTGTTTCGAAATTTTTGGTAGTGTAATATGTGTATCAAAAATTTCATTGGTGAAATTTTCAGTACTTAATTTTAATTTTTTTTAATATTTTTTTAATACAGGGATGAAAATAACACTATTATATTATGGAGTCTCGGGTGCGTCAAATACTCCAACATTGTGAGAGACATGTTTTGGATGCACTAAAACTACATAATATAATGTTATTTTTTCGTTTTTTTTTAAATTGTGTATTGAAAATTTCAAACTTTGATATTTTCAGTAGAATAAAATTAACTACTGGAAATCTCGTCAACAAAATGAAATTTTCGGTATTCAAATTATATTCGAAATTTCGCCAACGAAATGAAATTTTTGGTACTCAAATTACACCGAAAATTTCGTTGGTGAAATTTCCGATACATAAATTACACTATCGGAAATCTCGTTGACGAAATTTCCAGTATTCAAATTACACTACTGAAAATTTGGTTTCGTCAATGAAATTTTCGATACACATATTACACTATCGAAAATTTTGATTTTTCAAAAATCTAGAATCTTTTGACAATTTTAAAATATTAAAAAATTGAATTTTTTAAAAATAAAATTTCTGATAGTATTAATTTGTGTAGCAGATTTTTACAGAAAAAAAATTTACATACTAAAAATTTTGATGGAAGGGTATACGATTCTAGGATAATTTTTTATTATAGAATATATGAAAGGATAAAATTTGATTTTTTTTTTTTCTTTTTCATGTTGGAGAATACAAGTGTAATTGAGGATACAAAATTTAATTTTATGGAGAAAGGCATCTTCAACAAAAAAAAAAAGGTCTTGCCTCTTTGGACCAAAAGGAAAACCAATAAATCTAAATTTTTTTTTGTCCATAATATAAACCAAACATCATTTTGAAAAGATAACGAAAAAACTTGCAGTTAACGATTGATGTTAAATCACATCATAGTTGAGCAAGTTGGTGATGAACTATTCAAAAAGGCATGGTGTGGTTACGATATCCCACACCTCCCAACTCTCCAATAGATAAATCTACGTTGCCTTGTCCCACCAACGCATTGTACAACTCAATAAGGTTGAGGTTACGAAATTGTGCAAACATGAAGAACATCTTCAATATATTGATGTTATAGTTGTAAATTTTATAAATCTCCTAATTATTGACTCTAATTTATATTATAAGTGTCAAAAAAAAAATTATAGTTAAAAAGACCTAAAAAAAGAAAGTTTCTAAAACTAAAAAGTTTCTAAATTTTATGGGCTTAGTAGGACTTATGGATCAATTTTTTTAAATTTTTTTCTGAATTTTTTTTAAAATAAATTTCGACAAAATTGTTCTTGATTTTTTTCTCAAATTTTTTTTGATGATAAAATTGTTCTGATAAAAAATTATTTATAATTTTTTTTTTCGAAATTTGTTGATTCGAGAAAAAAATCGATTTCTTTTTAGAAAAATAATTTTTTGATTTTTTTCGCAAAATATTTCGAGAAAAAAATTGTTTAATGTTTTAGATTTTTTGGAGAAATTTTTTTGAGAAAAATAAATTTCAAACAATTTTTCAAAAAAAAATGAATTGACAAAATATTTGATCTATAAATCCTCTACTTAAACTCATAAAAACTAATAAAATAATAGTTCGAAATTTTAAAAAATTTATTTCAATAAAGATATAATATTAAAGACTTAATAGAGAATTTTTTAAACTAAACTTTGAACTTTGTGGGTTAATTGACAAAATTATTGTCATTCCCTTCGAATTCATGACAAAGACAATCAACTTTTGTCACTCTTTTCGAATTTTTATCTATATGATAGAAGCGTGGATTTTTTTTTCTTCAAGGCATCTTCTAATGCGATGCATTCATTTGCACTAAACGGTTTTGGTTCATCAGACAAAAACATATTTCCTACCTTTAGTAATTTGGCCATTGTAATGAACAAAAACAATGATCAAATTCATGCCGAAAAGGCTAATGAAGAAATCAGAATCCAACGACAGCAGCTCCCAAATAAACCTTATGTTTTATTCTTCTTCATTTATTAAAAATAGCTGATTTAGGAATATTTATTGGTTCACCATCACTCTTTTCAAATGGTTCTTTCCTTTATTTTTTCAAAATATTTATAGGGCTTTAATTCTTTTTTAAAATTTTTGTGTAATTTCGTCGTCTAAATATAACATTATTTTGTTTGTTGTCTTAGTACATCGTTTTCCGACATTTCTTTTTTGATACAGTATTTTTTTTGTTTTAAGGTAACTTTAATCAATTGCAAATTTCAATCAATAATATTAGCGTTGCAACGTTACAGTTCCAACGCATTAGTATTTCAGACATTTGAATTTTGTCACACATGTAGATAAGTTGTCCTTTTTGTTATTAATTTGAATATTGTTAGTTTGTTTATAAAATTTTTATTTTTTATTTTTAGCGACTATAAATATATAATGTATCGATGTATTTTATCAATTTTAATGAATTAATATGGTACTTTTCTACTAATTATTTATTAAAAAATTATCTTTTACGAATTAATTAATTAAAATATTAGTGCATATTTCATTATTAATATATCTGTTGAATATCTTTTACATATAAGTGAGAATAAAGTTAAAATAAACGAGTTATAATTATTTATTGTACGAACTAAACGTATGAGAAATATATTTACTAATCCCAATATAGTTTTTCCTTAATTGAATTATTACCATGATTAACGGAGTCTTCATTAAGAAAAAAAAAACCTAATGATTATTTACTATTCAAACTATATACTATATAAATAATTGTCAGTAATATTGCATAAAATGATAAATTTATGTTTGAAAAATAAATTCGATACATACAAAAGGATAATTGCGCTGTTTAGTAATCCACAATCATAATAAAATAAAAAATTAAGCAAAATTTTAAAAGAATAAACATTTTTTTAATAGTTTCACTTATATCTAAATGTAATTTAATGACTAACTTTTCAATATTTTGATAGTATATTTATTTATTTTAATATACCTCAAGATGTGGCCCCTAGAAATATAGAGATATTTTATAAGTAATTTTTTTATATAGATTTTTTTATTGAAGTAATTTTATTTAAGACGTGTCGGATATCAAATGTGAGCGTCTCTTTAAATAATTATAATTTATTTTTAAGGTATAATTGTTCATGCGGTCTTTAACTTAATTTCAGCTAACACTTCAGTCATTTATTTTCTTTTTTTTCTTTTCGATTTAGCCTTTTATTTAATTTTAAATAACAATTTGATTTTTTTATATCTTAAAATATCTACAATGTTATCATTTATTTACAGAAACTTAGAAAATTCATCAAAATTTTCAAACAAAAGCCATAAAGTTCAATACCAATTTCAAGAAAATTCATATGTTCATCAAATGCATAACTCAAATATTCAAATAAGCTCATATTTTCATCTCCAACAACATTAAATTCATCAAATAAAAAATAAAAATATGAGTGTAAAAGATATAAAGATCAAATTATTACTTAAAAAATTAAATAAAAGACTAAATTAAAAATAAAAATGAACTTAAAGTTATCTAAAATTAAATTAAGGGACCACATAAGTTATTATATCTGTAACACTCCAAATTTTATAATAAACTATTTTATTAATTAAATAGGATTTTAGATAATTAATTTTGTGTTAAAATTATTTTAGAATATATGTTGATTAGTTTTATGATTAATTTTCTTTATAGGTGTGTTTTCTATGATGTG
>JBBPBQ010020321.1:59279222-59302196 GCA_037974755.1 Cicer yamashitae
AATAAATAATTTATTTATTATAATTTTAAATTATTTAGAAATAATTTCAATTTTAAAACAATTAATATTTTACAATAAATAATGTATTTATTTATCTAATTTAAAATAAATAAATTAATAAATAAATAAAGATATATCAGATGGATAAATTTTAAATTAATAATTTTTTTTAAATTACTACTTTTAAATTTTTTAAATATTAATTGATAAAATTTATTTTTAATTAAAAATTTATTTTTCTGTTATTTTATAATTTAAGTTAATTAAAATGAAAATTTTATTAAATATTTTAATTAATTGATATATAATTTAGTATCAATTAATTTTACCAAAAAGAGAGTCTAGATATACTTTATATTTATATTTATTTATCTTTAAAAAAAAGTATCTATATTTATTTATGTTGGAGAGAAAGAGGTATCTGGCAAAGATATAAAGAAAGATGTAGAAAAAGCTTTTTACATACAGTACTTGGTTTTTACACACCCAACACAACACAACACAAGATACACCTAACCAAGTTAATACTGTAGTATACCAAAAGCAACTAACTTTAATATCTTCTTCTCTTTCTCTCTCTCCATGGACTTTGATCTGAAACAATGGAGAAACCAGCATGAGTCAGAGGAACAACAACAGCATTCTACAAAGATGCCAAAACTTCTTCTTCACTCTGAATCTCATCAACAACAATCTTCTGTTACTCCTGCTCTCCCTTTCTTTCTAGAATCCAACAACACCAAAGTCAGCAACTTGTCAGATTCAACATTACCTTCCAACACCAACAGATTCCCCAGTAATTAACTTTTTATATATTTTCTTCTCACAGAGAAAATAATACTCAGAAAAAGTTTTGAGTTAGCTTAAAGCATTACTAGTTGCTTATTACTACTTTTTTGCAAGTTTTGCTTTAAAGTTACTAACTTTCTTCTTTTGGATTCAAACCCTTATACTATATTGCTTACATTTTCCTTTTTTTTTTTTTTTTCCTTTCTATATTAGGAATGGGAAGCCATTTTAGCTTGTCTCAGTGGCAAGAACTTGAGTTACAGGCATTGATATTCAGATACATGTTAGCTGGTGCTTCTGTTCCTACTGAACTTCTTCAACATATCAAGAAAAGCCTTATCCATTCACCTCTTCATTTTCTTCATCACCCTCTTCAACATTTTCAACCTACACCTTGTAAGTTTCATATTCTACTTTCTCTATCAAGTTTTTATTACTGCCACACACGATTTTCCATATGACATATAATCCAAAACAAAATATAAAAACATTTTTTTTTTCGTTTTTTGTGATATTATTGAATATTCTATCTCCCAACCCAAAACTTTATTTTTTTGTTTGTTTTCTACCCAAGTGTATTTTTCAACAAAGTTTACTTTTTTTTGGGGGACATGGTTATTAAATCACCATTACAAGTAAAAGGGTAGAATATGCTATATCATTGAAGATGATTTATAACTATTTTTTTTTTAATTTTAAAAAGTGATTTTCATTGACACAAATTGGCTTCTGATTATTTTAAAAATAATATTTGAATTATTGGGTATTAAAATATTTTTTTTTATAATCTATAACAAATGACCTGAATATCTTAAAAAAACTTTTTTTTTTACTATGCTTTGTTCCTAAGTATTTTTTCAACAAAGTTTTAATGTTTTTGGGGACATTGTTATTGAATCACCATTACAAGCAAAAGGGTATTCTTAGAAAATGTTTTTACTTTGTTTGTTTTGTATTAGTGTTGCAAACAGGGTATTGGGGAAGAGGAGCCATGGATCCAGAACCTGGTCGGTGCCGGAGAACCGACGGTAAAAAGTGGCGGTGCTCGAGGGACGTGGTGGCCGGACAAAAGTATTGTGAACGTCACATGCATCGTGGTAGAAACCGTTCAAGAAAGCCTGTGGAACTTCCCACACCAACTAGTAGTGCCATTGGTGGTGGTGGTGGATCTTTCTCTGCTTCTTCTTCTATTTCTTCACAGCCTCTTACTACTTCATTAATGAAATCTCCTTTTCATCACCTCCTTCACCTTAATGAACGGTAATCTTCTTTTTCTCTTACCTTAATAGCACTCTAATGTGTAGATATTCGTACTTCTACTAGTATTTTATTTTTGCATTAAATTATAGTAATGATAATATGAAGTGTAACTAATAAATGAGTTATCAATTAATCCGTTTTTTATTTATGGTTCGAACCCTTGACTTTACTGTTGCGAGTTTTAAATGGAATTTATCATTGAAAACAAAGAAAGTTAAGCTCTGTTTAACTTGGTGGTAGAAATGAATAATGAAGAAGACATCAATCAAGGGTATTCAATTTCATTCAATCTCGGATGGAAATAATCTTTAATGAAATTTAATTTATTTAACTTTTGACCGAGCTTTGTATTTCTGACCAATAGGAAGGTTAAGTTAAAAATAGTTAACTATGTTTTTGTAGAAGGGGGTGAGTGGCTATTATTATTTATTTGTGTGAACTTGATTTTTTATTAATGACAAAGACTTGTAACTAAAAAGTGTTCTGAGTATAGATGTTAAGGGAATTAAATATATAAATATCATCTTAAAAGTTGTATATTCAAATCTTTAGCTATACCCCTTAGTGGGGCATCATTTCCTTTAACAATTTTTGTGATTCTTGTTTTTAAGATGGGTTGATTGACCTTTGAAAAGTATGTTTGAATTTGATGTAAGACCACCAAATGATCAAATAATTAAAGGAGATGTAATTTGGTTCAACAATGTGACTTGACTTGGTACCTAACTAGGATACGGACCCCGAATGAGGGAGCATATGTCTCATTGCTTGGGAAATAATGAAGCTTTGGATTGTGGGCACCAACAATCCCCAACCGTTTCTTTCTTAAGCTATCATCAATCATGTCGTCCTTATGAATAGTGATTATAAATGGGTCTTAACTTCATCTTACAAATTGATTTTGCAGTCTTTAGGCCTAACTTAATTTTAAGATGGTGTTTAAGTATGTATGTTTTTTTTTTTTTTTTAATGGTCAAGTTGTTAAAGTCTTTCTTAGATTTATTGGACACCAGTTATCAACACCGTTCAAAAACTCTAACCATGAAATTATGTTTTTTTGAGTTGATTTAGATCAATTTCTAAGAACCACTTATTTTTATATTAGAAAAAGTTAAGGAGACCGAAAAAATGAATTAGATTTCTAATTTTGGCATTTGTAACACACTTAATTATGAAATTAGACAATAATTCTATAATTTTAATTTAATATTTTATTAATAATTTATTTTTCTTAGTAGTGTTACAAAGTAATTTTGTAGGATTAAGATAGACTAAAATAAAATTCTAAATCCTGAAAAATTAGCCCAGTGATGTATTGTTACACTATGGAAGTAACCATGACATCTTTCTATAAAAATAACAATTTTGTTAATAAGTGTTCTAAAGATATTATTAAAGTATTCCAAATAAGATAATTATTTTCTATTGAAAAAAATAATATATATTAATTTACAATATATTGAATATACAACTTTCGATTAACACTTATTGTTTTGGATTTATTAAACAATGCCTTAATATTTAATTATTATTATATAATTTTGTGGACAGTGTTTTTTTCTTATGATGTCCTTACTTTGTCAAAAAAGAAATGATGTCCTTACTTAACATTTATGCTGTCTCATATTGGTGGGTCCTATGCAGTCCCTCTGGGACCAAGAATGAAGACAAGAGGATCTTATTTGAAAGCGAAGATCATGTGGGTGGGGATGGAAGATCAGGTACCCAAATGCTAAGACATTTTTTTGATGATTGGCCACGATCACTCCAAGAATCTGACAATGCTGAAAACAATGTTGGGTCATCCACATGCCTCTCAATTTCAATGCCAGGAAATAACAACACTTCTTCTTCAGATGTGTCATTGAAATTGTCCACTGGCTATGGAGAAGAACCATGTCCAAGAAATGAGAATGTGGGCCTAGAAAATGATAACCAACAATTGCAATTGAATTGGGCCGGAGGGTGGAATTCGAGTAATAATCAAGTGGCTTCAATGGGTGGACCACTAGCAGAAGCACTTAGATCATCTACTTCAACTTCTTCTTCACCTACTAGTGTTCTACATCAATTGCCTCGTTGTTCTGGTTCTGAGACTAGCTACATTAGTACCTAAGTTTAGTAGTTGGTACTTTTTAAATTAAATTAACTTGTGTTTTCTTTTGGGGGGTTTGTTTCCACTTTTGTAGAATTGTTGGACCACGTATCCCATTTGTATCAACCTTATGAATTTTGTTTGTTGTTGACTTGTTGTTGGGGAATGGAAGGGATATTGTTGGCTTTTGTTTATTTACATTTCTTCTTTTTTTTTTCTTTTGACAAATTTATGTACATTTGATTATCCTGTAGTTAAATTAATTCATTTCCTAAAATCAATGTTACATACATTCCACCTAATTACTAAACACACCATACCAGACCTAATTATATGAGCAGCAAGCGTAGCCCTAAGGAGTGAGGTCCTAGTAATTCTCTGTTCCAATAAAAGGTAAGTAAAGTCCTCCGACTAAATTATTTTGAGATGAAATTTATGCTGAAGAGTTAGGTTTTGCAGAAAAATAAAGGAGAATATTTATTTTCAATTTCTAAATTAATTAATATTTTTCTATAATTGGTTAAAATGACGTTGAAATTTTATGTGATCATCTATCATGTAATTTCTTCAATTTTTTTACATGTGATCCTTTATCATGTAATTTCTTCATTTTTTTAGGACTTGAAATATATCAATAAAAACTTTAAGTCTTCTAAAATTGAACTCTCAAACAAGCCTTGAAATTTTTTTTATTACAAAATGATCATACCAATGAATGTCCTAAAGATATTGATTAAAGAAACTCTTTATTGAGAATACAAATTAAACATTTATCAATTTAAATTAATGCATAACTTTTTTTTATACCAAGTTATCTCTTTTGATTCTTAATTAAGATTTTAAAGACACTTACTATTCTTCCTTTTAAAACAGCAAGGACCAATAAAAAACATTTTTCTGTCTCTAAAAGCAAATACCTGTGTGAAGATCCAAATCATATATTTTCTTGACAATAATCTTAATATCTAAATAACATAAAATTGAATAGATAAGTTATAGTGAATTTTTAAATACAGTAACCTGACAAACGTGCTATTTTAAACATTATAGTGTCCTACTAAGTATAGACGCTCACAGTAATATCAATAAATTATTTAAGATTTCTTTTAAAAACATATAAGATTTAAAATCGGATAAAGGATAAATAAGAAAAACAAATTGAATTTAGGTTTTATGAAAGAGGAAGAATTTCAGAAGTGAATTATTACTACCTTTTTTGTTGGCAACCCTCTTCTTAATGAAAAAAATTGAAAAGTGATTCAAACTCATATTCCCGATCAATTCAACTTTAATTGAATCTCGTTTACTACTACTACTGTACTATCTTTACTAGTACACACATGACAAATGGAGGCGAGAGTTATACCATTTATACCAAGGCAATTATTATTATTTTCACCGTGTACAATTTACTTTTTTAGCTCGGCTCTATTGCTGTGGCTCAACCTTTAACTCTGAAGGAGATACTATATATAAGTCCTCCCGCAAAATTTTCCAGGGTAAAGGTCTACGCACTTATGATAGGTGCACAGAAACGGTGGATGGTTCATGGACTGAACTTTTGTCGTTTCACATTCTTCACACGCCATGCAACTTGTGCATGTTAAACCTTAAAATTTAAAAACAGAAAGCTTGGTGTGCTATACATAATTTACCTACCAAGGTACATGTACAAACACTTGGATTTTATTCTGCTGCCCCACTAAATATTAACTAGCGCTCCACATATTTTGGTTGAATTCTCCTTCACTGTTTCATAGCCTGTTAAATCACCATAATTTGGTTGGCTAGTTTGACTTGATTGCATCAGTACCATTATGCAATTGTTCTATTTATCCCAGAAATTTGTCATCAGGGTTCAACTTCTACTGACTGTTCAATTTCAACTAGCTGTTCAACTTCAACCGACTGTTCAACAGGCTCTGAATCAACTCCATCTACAAGGGCATACACCACTGCTGTTCTACAAGGTGCATACACGAGGAAAGATCGAGGCCGGTCATCATACCATCCTTCCTGTAAAATCATCCAAGAGAATCCAAAGAGTTTTATAATTCTACTGGCAGAAGCCAAAACGGAAAAACCATGACAGCAAGAATGTAAAGAAAAGAAAAAACGGAAGTCCCTTACAGAGGTGAAGTACTCAGCAGTATGATTGATCCTATTGAAGCCACCAAACAAGGCATCATCTGAATCCAAGACAATCTGGAAAAAGGAAAAGCATAATCCACTAATACAAGGTTAAACATATTTCCAAACATTGGAACAGAAAAGAAAAGTACAATCAGTATGGACCATTATACAATCATTAATATCACCATCAGTAGCAGTCCTGTATCAAAAAGAAGATATGCTCTATAGAGAAAAAATGAATTTAGTAATGATGTGCATTTCCCTTTCAAAATAAGAAAGAAGATTAAGCCTATGTATGGTTCCACGTTTGGAGCAGCCAAAATTGATTTTGGAGGTGTAAAATTGATTTTGGAGGTGTAAAATTGATTTTGACATGTTTGATTTCTCTCGAATAGAATTGATTCTAACTTGAAGCTAGGATTTGTAAGTTTTAAGTCTAAACGAAATTTTTACACTGAAGTTTATCGTTCAACCCACTTTTACGTAAATAACATAAACCACTTTACACTTAACTCACTTTTAAGTAAAATAAATGTTACAAAATCAATTCATTCAAACCAATTTTTGTCATCACAAAACCAAACATGCACTAAACTTGGTTCACTTGAGGCCTTGAGGGTTTTGGAATTCTTAATCCAAATATTGCGCTTTGCTGAAATGAACCAGACACGTAATGAAAAGGATGTTTCTTAAATTCTTAGGATGAAATAACAGATGGTAACTTTGCATTGTTATAAAAGACTTCTATTGTTACCACTTTGGTCTTGCCAGAGTAATAAAACATAGATATTACCTTATATTTCCCTGGCATTAAACAGCCAACTCGATAATCTGAATAACTGTTGGTCCAATGAAAATTGAATACAAAGACCAGGTTGTCCCTTTCGAAGATTATAACTTTATCACCTTCATTTTTCCGTGAAATATATTGGTGCTCAGAAGTCATGAACTGCATCAAAGGTAAGTACAGTTAGCTTTCCTTAACTGCTTAGTTATCAAAAACCAAAAAACATATTGACCGCCGAACCTAGGTTGAATACTATATCTGTTCTCTAATAAAAGTTTTAACAAATAAGTTGCATAACCATGCAGGTAGAGCTTGTCTTAAAATGAATAGAAAACAAGACTTCTTTCACAAAGTGTCGATTATAGCTATTCAAAACCAATTTCGACAAGTTATTTCCAAATCCAATGATGAGCAATAAACATCAAATCACATGTAGATATGAAAGAAAATTTTAGTACGCATTTCATTTACAAATAAAATAGTAGGGGACAAAAAATGAAGACTTACACCATAACTTTCTTCTAGATGCTGCATAGCTTGATCAAATTCTTGCATTCCATGATATCTTAGATATTCTGCATCCCCCTGATTAAGAAACATAGAAGATGATTTTTGTAGCCTTTGGACTAATCTAATGCCTTGGTAAGTTTTTCTTTTTCTTTTTTCCTAGATATGTACATGTACTTCAATGCTGAATGTCACAGCAATGTAGATAATAAACAACACAATTTAATTGCACAGCGATTGTGCTTTTAGTGCTATATTTATGTATCCTTTCCTACGTTGTGCTAGTTTTCATCTTTCTTTCTCACTCCATGTGTCCATTTTCTAGCAAAGTAGCAACTTCATTTGAGTTTCATGTCATGTGAAAAATTTCAACATTTCATCTGTCTAGTCATCTGAATTACAGACACCACAAACTTGCATCTGCAATATCTAGTCACATGTGCTAGTTTATTCCTTACTTTATGTATTTCAACAATTCATATATATCATCTTTCTTTAGTAACTCCAATACTAAAATTGCAAAGTGAATTTCTGGAAATCTGAAACATGCATTTATTTCATAGCAATGTAAGATAACAAGAACAACCAACATCAGCAAAGATGCTGCAGAAAGAGATCACACTTTTGCTTATTTTCATGCTCGAGACAATTAAAACAGAGACAAAACAAATAATTGTATCCTAGAGGACGACTAGCTAAGTAGACAAATGAGGAGCCAAATGCACGAAGAACTATGCACTCAAGACAAACTAACTATCACCATCAAAGAAAATATAAGTGGAAAGTCATACAAAAGTAACTAAAAAGGCAAATCATGATAAAAATCTACATGAATTTATAAGCAAAATAAAATCAGTGCAATCAAATTTAGAAAGACGAAGGAGAAGGCGAGGGATCAATTTTGAGCACACAATCTTTGCAGTTTTTTTTGGGTGTAAAAACTTGTTTCTGATGATAAGGGTTTGGGGCTAATAACAGGTCAATCACATACAGGCATGTTAAATGGCCAGGGATAGAATATGCCTATTCTGCAGCACAAAAACTGGAAAAATTTATTACACATTCTCTGGTTCCATTGAGACAAACTTTTTTATGATTTTATTCTTATATCCTCAAGTACAAATAAGAATTGAAAAAGTAAATGCATGTGGCCTTCATTCTTCTAATCTACTTGAGACATGTATGCAAATGATATCTGCACTCTACAGTAAGCTTTTATAATTACAGCAATAAGATCAAACATATTTCACCACAATAGTTCCCTACTAACTGAAACCCCATAACAAACAGTGGGAATATAAAGTAGTAATTGCACAAGTTGTGAATGAACTTAATGAAGGAACCAGAAACTTACCAAGTCAAATCTACGTCTACATTTATCAAAACTGTTGTTATTCCCGGGAACTACTACGCCATTAGGAAGATGTTGCTCACCCCTTGGAAAATCAATCCACTCTGAACAGAACAATAATAAATATCAAACTTAAGTTATCATCGATTTGGTAATACCAAATCCAACAACTTCTCAAATTGTCAAATAATTATGATTCTCTTATTAAATAATGACAAGAATCAAGTCAAATATACTTACCAGGATGGCCAAATTCATTTCCCATAAAATTCAAATACCCTTCACCACCAAGGCCCATAGTAATAAGCCTAATCATTTTGTGTAATGCAATACCACGATCTATTAGAGGAGTAGATGGTCTGTCTAAAGCCATGAAGTCATACATATCCTGATGCAGCCAACAGAATATAAGTAAAATGTAAATGTCTAGTGGCAAACTACAGCAATTCCAATTCATAAAGCAAAAGCAAGCATCCTTAATGATTTGACAGAAGCTACGTAAGAACCTAAGGAATTCAAGAAACAGCCAGGGAATCAACAGATGCCTAAGCCGCAACAATACTCATCTCCATAATTACAGAGGCTGATTGCAAATGCATATGAGAAGTTTTCACAAGATTTATAATAGTCAAGAAAATTTTATGTATATGCTACAAAAAATAACTTCACTGAAGCAGGCATTTTCAAATGGAGAAACTCAACTCCCAATCTCTTCAGAGAAAAATAAGAGATAGCTATGATCCAGAATAACTTCAAACGTAATGAGAAACACAACATATTCAAGAGCTACACACCTTGTCCATCAACCAAAATGCTAGTGTCTTGTCACCAACCAAGGCTTGGTCATGACTTTCAGCATAAGCCACACATTTTTCCAGCCATCTTCTGTTTGTTAGTGTGTGGACTATATCACCCATTCTCCAGTCTTCATCTTTTTTCCTACATAAAAAAGATATGGCTGAAATTTAACGTGATTTTTTTCCCACACTAATAGCAAATACGAAGAATGAATGACAATGGTCTATGCTGGAGAAATTATAGCAAGGGGTTTGAACGGATATAGGATTTGATTTGAATTATAATTTGCAACAAAATGACACAATTAGATGTAGGTTTTAATTGACAGTTGCGACATTGTGATACAGAAAATGTTGTATCTCTCTGGATGCAAATAATTAGATAATACACTACCAATAAGCATACTTTTGAAACTGGCATCTCAGAGCTCCATCTTCCTAACAATAACATATTCTATATGCATGCTATTAACTGATGAAACGAAAACCCATGTCATACCTGATTTGCTTATTCTATTGAACATAGATAATTTTTTTGGGCTCATCAATGCAGATTGGAGAAACATCAGAATTTTATATCTAGTTTACCTAACATTTTATATTTGATGAAGATTGATAAAACAATGAACATAGAGTACTCCTCTAGGGTAGAGTACTTCACTGACTTAGTTTTCTGATACTCTAGCGTATTTAATATTTCTAACCTAAAGATGATCAAAGACCCTAGATAAACTGAAGTCTAATAAAAAATAAAATCCTAGTAAATCATAATTACATAAAAAAAGCTAGATAAATCTTAATAAAAAAATCTAATAATGTTTTTCTATTCTGCATCACCTACTCGCATTGGTTTTAACCTAAAAGTTATTTGTAGTCCAATAGCAATAAAGGATTGATTACATATGAGCCCATTATAGTCTTTCTTTAGGGTCATTTTTTATTTTTATTTTTATATTTCTGCTGCACCATGTTGTGGCTCTTTCATGATTTGACACAAGGATAGAAAATTCCATAACAAGAAAGTCCATTTTACACAAATGCCTTATATTTGTAATTATAGCTATCCATAAACAAGATTATTTGAAAGAAAACATAATATGCTGTATTTGCGCTCCAGAATAAGAATAAAAAGGATTACTTGAGAAGCTCAATCCACTTGTCTGCAATGGCCATATGCAAGCGATAGTTAAAGCCAATCCCACCATCTTGCGTTGGAACACAGAATGTTGGCATTCCACTCACCTGGAAATGGAAAGAAAATTGTAACATCAACTGCCCAGTTTTCATTGAGTTAATTAGGGGGTGTTCAAACACCATACTATCTTTTAGTTCTTTACAACAGTTACTGAACCATCTAGAAAAATTAAGCACGGAGAGACAATAAAATTTATGAGATGAGTTGCTCAACTCCTAATAGAGGATAAATGAAGTATAACTGAATTAGCATTAAACTTGAGAGAACAACATACATCTTCACCAATTGTAACAGCCTCAGGGAAGAGCCCATGAATGAGATCGTTTACCAGCATCAGGTAAACCACAGCATCAACATCAGTTGCCAAACCAAAATACTCGCTGTAATTTCCAGTAAAAGATACCTGGAAAAAAAGAGTGAAGATTGAGAAAGAATCCTATATCTGGTTAAATGGGAACCCTTTTCTTCAAAGGATAACCACAGCAGAACTTTAATATATTTCAACAGTTATTTTGACTTTGTTTCCTTTCCTTCTTTTTCTTTATCCACTTCTTTTCGTCCTTTCCTATCTCATTATCTGTATTGAGGTATCTATCTGTATCAGAGATCGTATTGTTGTCAACAAGGGGCCTAGATAATTTTTTCTATAGTAAACTGGCTTTAGATTATATGTTATCATAAAAATTGTGAAAATAATTTAAAACGCAAAATTAGCTGTTTTAAAACTATAGTATTCAATTCAATTTTTCTTACTGTTGCTATCGTCCTTTACAGGGTATCAGATACTGTATATTCTGAGTTTGTTTATGAGATTTGTCTATGGGTAGGAGAAATCCTTGTTCTCCTATCAATATACTTTCAATTACAAAAAAAAAAAACTGGTAGAGGTGGAAGCTGGTAGAGGAGAACCTAAATTGTCAACTCTAATATTGAACAATTTTCAATTATTAAGCAGGTTATGCTTTTGGTTATCATGCATTGGTGCATGTATTTAGATCCATCAAGCTGTAAAATCATCATAAAAAAATTTCGTGAAAGAAGAAAATTTAGAGGAAAGAAGTGCAATAGGAGGATAGAGCTCGACGAAAAAGCGTAAGGAAACAAACAGGACCATAAAACAATCCGGTTACTCAATTCTCTGCAATGTTCTGATAATACAAAATGGTAATTTAAGATTTCAACCCTTTTGTCTTAACTTGGAAATACCATAATCCACAATGACTAAGTACAAATGCAGCCAAGTTATCTTAGAATACCATGAAATTTAAAGAGCAGACACAAAAATCAACTAGAATGTACCTGCAGCCCATGATGAGTGTACATCATTGATGTGACACCATCAAATCGAAACCCATCAAACTTATATTCATCCAGCCACCATCTTGCATTTGAAAGTAGATACCTTAGGACCTAATTAAGAAAATATGTCACTATCGACCAGAAGGGTATGGAAGAATCATGATTGAAAAACATATTCCGGACAATGTCAATGAACTCTGGGAATAGCACTTACTTCCCAGCTTCCATAGTTAAAAAGGCGAGAATCCCACATCCAATGATAACCCCGTGACCCAGGATGGAAGTAATGACCATCAGTTCCATCAAACATGTTCAGGCCATCCAATGTATTATTTGATGCATGGCTACATTCATCAGATATTGGTAATCAGGTCTAAGCAGCAGATAAAATACCATCAATAAGATATTGCATGTACTATCATTCATGCAATGATAGCTGATGATAAGGTTTAAAAATAAGAACTAGAGATATGTTAGTAATAGGCCTTCAATTGTGAAGACTTATTCTATGAGGAAGCCCACAAATTTAAATGGGTCTGGGGCAGAACTTGTTTAAATTATGTAATTAGAAATTAAAGAGGAAGGGAATGTAGGGGGCATTCAGTTATTTTTATCTTGGTTGGTTGAGAGACTAGGCTCTCTAACTCCTAGAGTGCAGCCACAAGACGTCAACTCTCAAGTGCGCTGCAAAGATAGGGACTCAGATATTATGGGCGCCTAAGTCCCACATCAAGTAGTATGGAATGTTAATTGGCTTGGTTCAAACCCCTTGAGAGGGTTCCCCAAGTTCTTAAATACTTCCTCAGATCTTGATTATAAGCAAAAATTTAATTAAATGCAATTAACCTTCTTGATCTCATAAAAAATATAAGTGTATTTTCAAAAGTATCCTTCATGAGAACTTGTTCCAAAAGAGTCGTTGAAAAATAATACTTATATTATTGAAGGGTATTTTAGGATAAACACCATTACATAGAGTGGAAATAAGTTATATTTGCTTACATTTGAGACAAGAAATAGGAGTATTGTTTTGCTTATATTTGAGATCAGAGGGAGTACTTATCAAGATATTTCCAGGAAAAAGAAAAGAATATATAGTGTGTAAGGTATAAAATTAACATTACCTATGTACTATATCCATCAGAACAAGCAGACCTAGTTCGTGGGCTCTGTCTATCAGAGACTTCAGATCTTCTGGAGTTCCGAACCGACTGCTAGGTGCAAAGAAATTAGTAACATGGTACCTGCATGATCATGTAGAACAACATTTCTTAAAGTCAGGCCATCAATTTTTGGAGGGAAACACTAATGCACTAAGATACAACAAAACGGCCTGTTATTCTTTGAATCACATTGGAACTATCAGCATTTTGGGAGAGGGGAAAAAAATTTAATGAGAATAACATTGGATAGGCACTCTAGAAGAGTTACCCAAAGCTAGCATAGTAAGAATGTTCTTGGATAGCCATAATCTGGACAGCATTATAACCAAGCTTTTTAATGCGAGGTAGTACATCATCTCTAAAATTGGCATATGTGTTGATTTTTGGTTCCTGCACCACATGGTTCAAAAGCATTATTAGTAACAGAAAAAAACACTAAAGCTCTAAATAGACAGTTCATTCAATTTTATAATTTACTCTGTTATTATGCAAAACATTCTGTATTTAAATCTGAAAGACACCGATTAGGCGTTGGTAACTTCCACGAGTGGGTAGGGTTGCAAATGGGTCAAGAAAGTACAATTATCGATTTTCAAGGGTGCTGATCTAATTGGGTGGATTGCAAGGGCTCCAAAGTTCTTTGAGGTGAACAAATTCATCCCACAGAAAAATTTGGCTTGCGTTTGATAGCATGGAAGGGGCAGCGGTCCACTTGCTCAATTTTTGGCGCCAAAAGAATCTGGGAAGCAACGGGGATCTTTTACAACTGCCTTGATTCAAATATTTGGTGAACAAAATGGAGACAGCGTGTTTGAGAGATTGGCAACAATTAAGCAGAAGGATTCGGTTGAAAAATGAGGGTTCAAAATCTGGTGGCTCAAGTTGGATCCATGTCCGAGGAGCAACTTTGAGGGTATTCAATTGAGTTGGCTTACGATTTGGAGGAGGACTTTCAGTTGTCTCAAGGTGGGGGAGGCCCACGATTTTGGAGCAGTTTTTGCAACCATCGATTTTCCACAGGGTGGACGTGCGATTGCAAAGGAGAGGACACCAGTCAGTAGATTGGGTCATATGGATTCCACAAACCAATCTTTTGAATAATGAAAAGAGTCACAAGACATTGGTAGAAACTCCCAATTCAGAGTGGTGTCTCGAACGGGAAATTCCATGATCATAGAAAGGGGGCAATACAGCTGCCTTAGCATTAATTCATGCGGCGAAGGGAGGAAGGGAGATGTTTCAAGTATGGCGTTTTCTTCTGAGAAGCGTTGCCCAACAAAAATAATTTATAGTAATTACTCTGGTAGGGGATGAACAAAGAGAGGAAGAAAGAGAGTTTTGCATGTGGAAGCTCCCGGGACAGATAAACATGTTCCAAAAGGTAAGGGGACAGTGCTGCCATGAACTACGAATTTGCTTGGGTGGCAAAAAAACAGTTTTAGTCCTTGAATTTAGCCATTGATGATAAACATAACCAAACTTTCTGATGTAATAGATCATTGACTTCACAATAAGGCAACCAGGAAAGGGAAAAGAAAAGAATCACTTATTGACATCAAATTAGAGAAAGTAAAAAGTACGCACCGGGCTACTCATTCCAACATGTGACTCGTATATTCTAATTGATTGTGGTCTCTTTGGCTGTGAATGTTTGAAGACATATTTTTCCTGTAAAAAGAGAAAAATATAAACCACTTAACACATTAGTGCATGACAGAAAAATCAAATGATATATAGAGAAGTCAACAATTAAGTAACTGTCACATATTATACTGAATAGCACCTAAGGTCTGTACTCTGTAGCTGTACAGATAGTCGGTACACTGTTACCAATAAATAATTACATTCATTTTCTATAGATATATAAATATATTAACAGAACTACTTCCATAATGTTCTGCAATTTGCCAATTGCAAAACATAGTTAAATTAAATGTTGCAGCTTTGTCTAGTTTCTTTTGAGTCATTAATCATAATTAAGGATAGATTATGTACATCTTTTCTTTGAAGGGAAGGATTAATGAATCCTCCTAATATAAAAATTTAAAGGAAAACAAGTTAGTGGTTAATTGCTTAAAATACTATAAAGCAATCAACCTCATTGAATGTCATTTATGTATAAGTTCCCTTGAAACCACCACAAATAGATCACCAAAGAAAGGTCATGAATACAATTCTATCCCGTGACAAATGTATGGGGGAAAGAGATATTTAGATTGGTAATCTCTTTTTGCATAGAAGGAATGTAGAATCTTACCTCCTCTGGGGGATCATAGTATATTCCATTATATGGAATTTCACCTGGAGCCTGTACAGAGAATTTGATCCAAGCAGGAATTGAGTCCTTGATCCCAGAGGGAGTATCCATGTGGATCTACAAATATATATTTACGAAATATTTAGTTTACTCTTCACAAAAATACCCTTAGGGTTAGTTCAAGGCATCAGGAAACGTTTAAAATGTATGGTCTGGCTAAATTGTTGTCCTTATTTGCTTGTTTAGGATAATAAACATTTAATAAGAGAAAGAAAGTTAAAATCTACATCAGGCAAGTATAAGATATGTCCTAGTAAAAGAAACATTTAACACTTATTAAAAACCAAACATAAAGAGAAAGATAGATGAACTAGCCTAGCATGGCAATCTTCTTCAAAACTAGAGTGGTTTGCAAGAAAGTATGGTCCTTTCAAAATAACAGCCATACTTGTATTGGACATATCTGTGTTGAACACTTCAGATACTCCAAGCTGCACTCTACAATATTTTGTTTTGTAAACTCTTATACCAATACAAAAGAGAATATCAAAACAATTGCATAAATCATACCATTTTGTATTTATATAATTTTATAATTTTTTTTTTGTTTCCAGAAAATTTGAAATATCATTTTAATGAACTTGTATAATTGTGCTCCCCTCCAGGGTGCTGAGCTTCCTATGTACAATTCCTAAAAATAACATATTTTCAATTCATCCGTAAAAAATCTAAAAAAGGAAGAAATTATACAAAACAAAATTATGGAACATAGAGATGGATGGTTTCAGAAGACAATCTAACCCTAAAATAATATTTTGTGTTTGTTGAATTATATTCACACAATTTAACAAACATATCTATGCATATATTCCCATTTCCCATGTCCGTCATATTGCATATTTTTGTCTCAAGTCCTATCCATGTTTCCTAGGTGGTTTGTGCAAATATGTTTTTGTCAATCACCTGGTTAAACACTGACACTAGGAGCAGGATGCAATACTTTATGGATTTATCTTTTTGGTGTTTCTAGGGTTATGTTAGCCACAACAAATTTTGGATATGCTTTGGGAGATGAGCAAGAAGGATTATTGTCCCATGCTGCCCCTTATGGAATACTGTCTACTTAAGCACACAAAGACGACCCTCAAGGAAGAAGTTTCTCCCGAAAATTTGAAGCATCATTGTTAATGAACTTGTATGCTTGGGCTTCCCTCTAGGGAGCTGAGCTTCCTATGTACAACTCCTAAACATAACATCCTTTCAATTCATACATAAAAAATCTCAAAAAGGAAGAAATTATGCAAAAAAAGAACACAGATGAATAGTTTAAGAAGACAATCTAGCCCTTGAACAATATTTTCAAGCAGTTGAATTATATTCACACAATTTAGCAAACATGTCTATGCATATAGGCCATATTTTCGTTTTGAAATGAACTCAGGTGCATCACTCCATTGTATATGACTATGAGCTGCCAAATGTTTCACAAACACTGGCAATACAAAGAATAGCAGAAAATATTTGTAAGCTTGCCAATAAAAGAGGACAATTTTTCAGATATCCCTTTTTAGTTTGCATTATAAGAGACATCATTCTTCTTGATACATGCAAGGAATTGTATGTTCATTCCCAAAGTAATTCTTGATAAAAAGAAAAAATTATGTCGAACCAGGTCATATATGTGGAAATATCTTAATTATTTGTAATACAAGATTATATGTGAAGATCTTAAAACTCCTTCAAAAAAATCTTTTCAGGAGGAAAATTACCTTGACTCGAGACCCATGAGGAATTGGTGGTGAACCATCGGCGTTGTTTGGCAAGAAAATCTCCCACACACCAAAATCATCCTGTTAAGACAAAACAAAAACATTTAAAAACAACCAAAATCATTACAATTGTCAACAAAATCCAAGTAAGGATGTTCAATATCCAGGACCAGTCTGTAAGATTTGTAACAAACACATCTATCCATCCATACAGGATATGACTTCTCTTAGAATTTGGGTTGGGTTGTAACAATCACATTTGCATTCATCAAGAAGAATTAAAATAGACATCACAATGATCTTATTGTCATGGTCCTCTGTGAATCATAGATCTTAAAAAATACAGATTCTAGGTCACCATAATAAATGAAGTACATTGATCCAATTCAATTTTACACAAAGAATGATTAGGAACAGAACGGGGGGTTGATATTCTAGGTCAAACAGATGGAGAAAAAATAGGAAGAAGATGAAAGAAAAAGACGTCCAATCCATGTTACAACTAGCACTTTCATTTATAGTACTTCTTAATGAAAATACTTAAACTTCAAACACCAATTAAGAATTACATACCCGAGTCATTACATCTGCATTTGGATTCCAATTGTTGAAATCTCCAACTAATGCTGCTGACTGAAGAAGCAACCAATAATATGCACAATGGTTGCAGAGGAAATAAAATCTAGTTATACTGTGATTGATTAAATGAGTTGTTTTGAAGTTTAAAGAAAAGTTACATACACAATATTCAAAGCCATATTTTTTCCAAACTTTATTGGAAAATGTATAATGATATAATTGCAAAAGGATGTCAAGGGAAGAGATACAGACTAGACAACTACTAAAAAAAATTCGCTAATGTCTCCCCATGTAGATACTGGATCTGTCCTTTCGAACATAATGTCTTTTTGTTTTCTACCGAAATGAAAGAATTTACATCTTCATGTACTTCACAATTACTATTATCATTACATTGACAGTCAGTAACTATAGTCTATAAGTGCAGTTGTAAAATCAAGTAAATGTATGAATTTAACCACATATGAGAAAGTTAGATACAACATATTTCCTTCAAGCTACTAAGAGAACTCCATTAAATCCCAAATAACTCTTAAGATATATGTAAGCATTGATACTCATTATAATGCACGTTGATAGCAGAATATAAATCTAAATTAAAAATCCCAGTGACTTTGCCTAGAAAGCACAGATACTTCAAAATAATAGTCATACCCGTGTGGGACACCTAATGTACACTTCAAATCACTGGGATATGAAACCAACCACCAATACAAATGGTGAAATCGGAATAAGGGCAACCAGGTGTTAGACAGCTCCCGCCATATCATTTGGGGTTCGAGGCAGGGTCAGATCTATTGTGAATCTATTGTAGGAAGCCATACCTTGCATTTGCAAGAGGCTGATTCCACAACTCAAACCTATGACCTTGTAGTCATGTGGTATTAACTGCAAAGTCAAGGCACCCCTTCCATCAATACAAAGGGAATACCACAATAATTAGATAACAAATTATAGAACTTTATTATGTCTTTGATGACCCAACCATTTTCTCTTTTGATTTGGGATATGTCTTCACCTTATTTTTATGCTATCTTTAGATGTCGTACTACAGTTGCATCATGCTTATAATTTTAAAATCTGTTTTTATCACCATATCATGTGTTGTATTCATGATTTTAGAACTCTACAAAACAATTTAAACCCAAAAACTAGAACCAGAGTTAATACCAATAATTAAAATGAAGTGTACCTTAGCTCCAGGTGCCCACTCTCTGTAAGTAATGCCTGTAGCACTGCAAACAAAAACTAGTAGTCATTAAAGACCATATCAATCAAGTGGAAATTGGGACTTGCAATAACTTCTTTTTAAGCACATTAGATACGTGTTCTTTGATGGGCCAGCATTAGATAAATTTAATTGACTTTGCAAATATCATCTTACAAACAAGTCATCAGTAACTTATGAAACATAAAATGTTACATTGGGGCAGGGAGGATTAACTGACTTAAAATGAATGTAACATAATACCTGCGCGTGAAGCCTAACTTTTCGTACCCACGAGAAAATGCATCAAGACCACCTTCATACTTGTCAATTTCCTCACGAATTCTTTTATACTGTCCATAACTGTGATTTGAGAAACATATATATTTCAGGAAATCAGTCATACTCTTAAATTGAACATTAAAATGACAGATCACTGCAAAATAAGTACAAGATAGTGACCAACTCAATTGAAAGCATTGTCCCACTGGTACATCCTAGCTAACCACCAACAGCACATACAACAAGCTAATTGTCATTTTCCCCCCAATCTAACACATGAGATATGAAACTTCAATTACATGATAATTATATCCCCATTATAACCTTCCACAGTTAATTGGATATCCAAAGCTTTGTATTCCTTATTCCATTCAGAAAATTGAGCACTTGCTTCACCTATATCGGGAATAGCTTACCGGAAATCAAGATGCTGACTGTGAGCTTTCAAAAATGAATCAATCTCATATATTTTCTTCCCAGTACCAGGTGGGGGAATGATCTTAGGTTTATCTTCATCACTTAGTACTTTTACTTTCTCGTCTGAATGAACTGATGTCTTCTTGGCTTGAGCATTGGAGTTAACGTCTACAAGTGATGATGACATAACAGAACCTTGCCCATCCCCAACTTCTCTATAACTGCTAGCTGCTTCATCAAGATTGTACTTATTCTCAGCTTTCATGGTTAAATCCTCCAACTTCTGAAAAGACTAAAATATGCATTCAGCTAAGAACATTGAAAGAAATTTATGAGTTCTACAAAATAGCTATTCTGATATCAGTAATAACTAATAAACAGAAATTGCAAACAAAATTACAAATCAAATGCATTTATAGGCATGCTACTAACCTATGGAAATACAAAGTAGAATAATGAAAGAAGACTATGTGCATACTGCCTACACACAATAACTAAACATATTAGATATGAATACCAGCAAAACAGTAGCAATCAAGATTCTCAATATGTTTTCTCTCCATCCTCTAGAATCTTTATTACTCATAGATACAACCAACTAATGAACACTCTGCTGAAACTCGAGTATACTGCACCACTTTAACAATTAAAATGCCTCACAGTTTCACAGATTCTCCAAATGCATACCACAATCCCTATGCAACAAAAGACATGCGACAGCCAGCGTGTAAAATTATTTATATAAACATGTTCCACATGCAGAAGGAGAAAGCACCTGCGCATCCTCCTCGATTATTTCAGGAGTTTCAAGTTGATCCTTCACGGATGCAGAGATATCTTGATCTTCAGGAATAAGTACTTTATCAGATTCAGCAATTGTGGAAGATTTGGATTCAGAATCATGAGAAAATTTTGCATAAAGTGATGTCCCTGAAAGAAGCCACAAATCATATCACCGTGTCATAATCACAACTATCATGTTGAATTGTTAGTGCTACAAGTAAACTATGTTGTACTTTATGTTCATCCAGAGTAAAAAGATATATCAAACATTCTTTGCCTATTCTATTTTCAGCATTACGGTGTTGGTGTTTAAGTGATTAAACTGATCATTGACCAATCACTAAATATTGATAGCCAGTTTCACAGGTCATATGAATCGCTAATTTCACATTTTTCATCATAATGTTTTTAAAAACATTGCCATTCAGTTTACATACTATTTCCCTTTCAACATCAAACCGCAAACATTTAAGAATCAATCATTCAATCGATATTCTCAATAAACAACAGAGAAGTAACATAGTTCAACTACAAACTTTTCACAAAATCTTGCAATTAATATTTCAAAAACATTCTGCCCACTCATTCATGCAAATACAAGTTTCAAAGCAGAAACTGCATGTATGTTACAAAAGAAACATCTATGATCATCGCAATAGTTTCCACTGCATTGCAACAAAAAAAAAAAAAAAGATTCTGTCAATGAATCCAACTAGAATAATTTTAGTACAACAGCTAACACTATACATTCTATTTCTGTAGTGACTAAACTACTGGTGCTGAATTTCAAATGTTCGGTCAATCAAAAAGATCTTTAAGCTCAAAAGATCCTGAAATCGAACAAATAACCAAAGCTCTACCTTCGGAAATGAACAGTATCACCAGAATCTCATGCTTCAGTTTCGCTTACATTACCATTCGCTACTAAATAGAATCAAAACCAGTCCTACCTAGTCAACTCAACAGTATCTCAGGCTTCAGCTTCGGTTAAGTTACCAATGATTACTAAAATGGAATGAAAACCAGTTCTACCTACGAATGCGAACAATATCAAAATAATTTCATGCTTCAGCTTCGTTTAATTCATCATTCGCTAACAAAACGGAAATCAAAACCAAGTCAAACAGGTTTCCGGCGATGCATGTTTTCAACGATTGAAAAACGAAAAAGCATTAACAAATCAAGTTTGCAAAAAATAGCAAGTCGCATAAATAAAACGGAATTGAAAAAGCATTAAGACGGAAAACGAGGTAGGTTCATTACGAGAGAGTGAGTTATTCTTCTTGAGAAAAAATGAGTGAGATGAAGTCCTGCGATCGCCACGTAAGCTTGATTTGTGCAGTGAAGGAACAACGGGAAATCGAATTCCTGAGATGGTGTAAACCATCTTCTTCTATCAGCTTAGGGTTTATATTTGGAAGAAGAAGAAGAAGAAGAAACAGATCCAAAATGCAGCGAGTCTCTAGAAAGTGATGAGTTCAAGGAGGCGAGAGAAGTGTGACATGATAGTGAGTGATAAAAATTAGTCGCATTAATTTCTTGAATGAAACAATAAATGGCTTGTTAAATTATTAATGATGAGAATAAAATGGGGAGATTGATTATTATTAATGTAATGTACGGTGAAGAATGGCGCTATATGGGTGGAAGGACAATGAAATCTGCAAGTAATGTTGCTACGTGTGTACATAGTAGTTCAGAACTGAGTTTAGCATGGTGATTGGGGTTGTGGGGCCCACTGGGGTCTGTTTTCGAATTGTGATCGTCCATTGTTTTCCCAAACAAATAATAAGGACCCGCTTAGGATATGAAATGACTGGCTATTGGCATTAGTTACCATTCTTGGTTCTGTTATGTGTGTGTACTATTGTGTAGTGTTGAGTTGTTATTGTAATAATATACTAGTTTGTTGTAGTTGGAAAGCACTGCGGAAAGGTAAAAAGGATCTTTTGGGTGATGAGTGTAGCATATCCCTTGCGCCCCCTTTGCCAAATTGTCCTCTTTCTATTTCATGGGTGAAAAGGTAACTTTGCCCGGATTTTGGATAATCTCTTTTACTTTTCTTTAGTTACTCTCTTATTTTCTATATTTCTCTTATTTTACTTTGTCTCTTGATTATTTTTTATTTTTTAAGAGGAAGTAGATTAATTAATTTAAAATTCAAAGAATAGGACTTTTTAAGGACAACCTATTATATATGTCTGTTGGTGATTAAAATCAATTTACATTATGTATCGTGCAATTATCAATAATTAAATTTGAATAAAATGATATATATATATATATATATATGTATATATATAT
>JBBPBQ010020321.1:59302499-59313002 GCA_037974755.1 Cicer yamashitae
ATATATATATATATATATATATATATATTCTGTTAAATATTTTGAACACCTTGTTATAATATTAAAAATCGGTGCTTTCATAAAAATAAAATGCAATTTTATTGATTAAAAAAAAAGATAAAATAAATTTTAGTCTCTAGAAAATTTCAAAATTTTATTTTAGTATTTATAAAAAAATTCTTAATTTTTTATTCACTTTTAGTCTCTATTTAAAAAAATTATATTTAGCCTTTATAAAATTAAAATAGAAATTAGAAATAAATAAATAAATTTAAGGACTTAACTTAAAAGTTTAAAATTTTGTAGCGATTAAAAAACATCACTCTCATTTTATTATATTATAATAAATAATTTTTTTTAAAATTCACTAATTAAAAGTATGTGCTATTGAACTGTACATTCTAATAGTCGGTAATATATATAATGTTGGGCAAATGTTGAAATACAATAAATTGGTTCCTGCAAGTCAAATATCGAGCATTAATATATTGCGTACCCTTTTTTCTGATAAGTAAACAAATATTTTATTCAATGCATCTAACATCAACACTACAAGTGAACCCTATTATCATCTTCTAAGAAGAGATGAAGAGGCCACTATGGCCTCTATGTTTGGCGTTTAGTGCTCACTAGCTTACTAGTATATAATATCCCCGTATATTCTTGTGAAAGAAAATATCTGAAGAACTCATATGCGGGAAAACCACAAAATGTTAATTCCATAAAATTATTATAATGGGTATTAATTACATAAGATTCATCTTTAATTAAATTGTGGAAGCAATGTTTCTAAAAATAGATCCGATAGTCTGATCTAAGTTTTCAGAATATATATAATAATATATTCTGACTATTGACCCAATGTTTTTCAGAAAGATAAAATCAGTAGTGTTGAAAGAGCGGTAGAATTGCAAGAAACCATACGAAGCAAGCAATCGAAACTTATTTAATGATTGATTACAACATTTATAGGAAAGAGAAAAGGTGCACACATTTATAATGCATGTAACTACACATTTTTTTTTAGATAAATTTGATATTTCATTAAATCACTCTGAATTCAACGTGATAATCACCTTCTATAAAGAGTAGAAATCTCAAACAATTATGGACTAGAAAGTTGGACAAAATAATCTCATATAGAAGCCAACATAGCAAAGTGCTAGCACACCTAGACTAATTTTACACATGTCGGGTGAAACACTCCTTTACATGGTGAAAAATTTGTTGAAAAATAAAAACTTTATTAATTAAAATCTCAATTGCAAAATAATATCAATCTAAATATTTAAAAAATCTAGTTATAAAAATATCATAAAATTTCAAATAACTTGGTCAAAACCTAATGTAGCTAGAATATAAAAACCTCGAGTCATTAATTCTTGACGTCACATTGAACATAGTAGTAATCTCAACCCATGACCGTTAAGTTGAATAACCTTCCAATAGCCTTGGAATTCCTGCTATTAGGCCTAGGTCGGTCCACCAACGCAGGACATGTTGTTCGTAAGCATAATACCCCTAAGGTGTTACTTGCGACATACCAATTTTTCATATTGCTTCAAGCGACCTTCTAGTCACATGTATGTGTCTAAATTGAAGATTAGCCTAGTTATATGTATCATTCATCATTGGTTGCCTCTTAGGGTTAGTAGTGACAAAAGTGTTAGGCTAAGAATTATTAGGAATAATAGGTACCTGTTGTAACGGATTCGACTGAGCCTGTGAAGGGCCTGTCGTTGTTATGATCAAATGACTTTGCAATGCAATGTTTGTCTGACTTTGGTATCCTTGAACTCCTTGCATAGTAGAGATGATAGAATTGTCACTAGAATTGACTTAGTTGGCCTCCAACGCTCAGGCTTGGTGAACTTCATTATGAATCATGAGTTTAACAATGTCAACAAATTGTTGTGAGACCTGATACATGATGTCATGTATCCCCATATAAATATGTTGTCTGATAAAGGACATGATCATTAACACCAAATGTTTAGGTGAATCAACTGGATTGTTTCAAACATCATTGGGAGAAACCACAAAAGTTGACACTCTTGGTGTTGTTTGAGGGTTGTAGGCCTTTGAAAGTATGATTTCTTTGATGCTGAATTTGATAATTGATTCATACTGCTAAGGTTCTTGCCATAATGGAAATGCAGACACCAACTATAGTCGTGGCCCGAAGAACCAAACTTTTAAGCAATGTCTACTTTAGTGTCCCGCCGAGAGTGCCAAATTTGTCATCGAAATTGAAAGTTAGTCGAGTGATTGACTAATAGCTCTCAACTACTGATTCTCTTTTACTTCAAACGATTACACCAAAGAAGAAGCTTTGTCTCTTGGCTATGAGTTCTTTAACTCCTCCAAAGATTGTTATGTGCGAAGTTGAGTTTTTATTGAGCTATTAAACTAAAGACAATATAAAGTAGAAAGACAAAATAATATATTGTGAGAAAAATGATAAGTATGATTTATTGTGTGTTTACAATGAGATGTACAATAGATACTTATAGACAAAATTAATTTTACTGACCAATGCATCGTGACCTACAAAATCTAACCATAACTTGCCTCAATCAACATATCCAACTGACTCATATTTGACTGTTCTTAGTTCGATTGCTTCATATTCGACTATCTAGATATCGACGTACCCCTACTTGACAGTTGGTCACTCTCAAAATGACCAACAACTTATAATAATTTTTAGTGTCAACGATAATTTATTTTCTCTTAAAAAAAGTTAATTATATGAAGTTTCAATTAATCTTTCCATACTTATTTTGTTATGAGTCACACTTTGAGTAGATAAAAAAGTACAACGAGGTACTTAAATCATATAAGTCTCCCACTTAATGAATTGAATTGGTCTTTTAGATCAGAGTCTTCTCATGGTCTTAAGTCATAATAACTGAAGCTTTTGTTGAGAATTGTGCGCTGAAAATGGTTACTTATAAATTTGATTAAGGGTTTCTCACTGAATTCTGATAGATGTGTGCAGTTGCCAAAGAGAAAATTAGTACCACTGAGTTAGTGCCAAAGAGAAAATTAGTACCACTGAGTTAGTGCCGATAGAGTAAAAGTCATTGTTGACGTTGTGAGTCTTACTTTAAGTAGATAAGAAAGCTTTATGCATTGCTTAAACCATGATAATCTCTCATCTAATATATTAGTATTTTGGATTGAATTCTCCTCGTAAATTTAAGTATGTTACATATTTTTTTGGGTAAATTGTAACATGGACTAGGTCCATCGGGGATCAGGGGATCAATGTTTAAAGCGATTGGGAACACTAATTACAACAACGATATTTTTTAGAAGTATAAGATATCAGTTCTTCTTATTTTTACGTTTGAGACAATGACTTATTAATGTCGGTTTGAGGAGTTGAATTTTGAAAATCATATTTATTTTTTCTTATTTTTACATTAATTGAGTCACAGTCTCATTCATAAAATACAAACAAATTATTTTGAAAAATATCATTGATTATCGTTAAAATTTCAGGTGAATTTAAGCATTCACCTTTTTTTTTTTTTTTTTTCAGGATCAATACAAATTTCAAAAATGAAAATCATCTTTTGGCTGCGGATGGAAACATATGCATATGTTTCTTTAAAATGTACGAAACAATTAAATAAAAATTTGACAATCAAAAAATGAGTATTTTAATTAAAGGGCAAAGTTTGTAATTTTATAATTATTTAGTATATTTGACATCTTATTTAAAAAAAATGTATTATATTTCCAAAGTGCTGATTTATGGTATTTATTTTTAGTATTTTAAAATACAAATAATATCTTTAAAATGTTATACTCATATTGTAATACAAAAGTATCATAAATGTCAGTAATCAGATAATATATATTATTGAATGAGGCTTTGCACCTGCATTTAAGAAATTTAAAAATTACAAATAACCCTTGAAGTTTAGATTATTTTGACATTTTGTACATAAATACAATTTCAAACACATTGTTGAACGATTTTTTAGATGACATAAACCATGTCTTCTAAACAAAAATGGGAAATAAACAACATTCTCTTTACTAAAAAAAATATCACAACTTATCTTTTTTGATAGTTTAGATATTTTATGGCATATGCAAACACAAACAAGAAAAGAAGAACCCAACCCGCATGAGCAGCAGCAACCACAGGTAGGAAGTCATATTCAAAACCATAAGTTTGTTTGAGAAATTCCTTAAGCATCATGTTTCCAACTCCTGGAATTTCAATTTGTACAATTTTATCCCCTAGTTGAGAGGTAATAAGGCCATAGATTGTCCAAGCATTGGGAGAAAGCCAATAGTACCATCTCCACCATATAGGAATTTGCTGTGACATATATTAGGAGAATATTAGTTTAGACATGTAAAAGAATTAATTAGGAACCTTAATTATATAGTAGAAGCATCAATTAATTAACATACCATCCTAGGAATGACAAAGCCAGAAAACAAGTTCCAGATACTCATGAAGATGGGAGCAAAAACGCAAGCAAGTTGGTAATTTGGAGTTAATGCAACTGTCATCATCCCATACAAGGTGGAGTAGATAAAACTCATCAACATATAATAGTACAAAGATAAGAATTTTGTTGCCTTCCATTGAAACCCCATCATGGAATATATAAGAATAATGTAAAAGGCTGTTTGAATTGAGTTATATAGTATCTCTATTGCCACCTGCATAATCATTGAAAAATTATAAACTTAAATTCATTTAACAAAGGATTGATAAGCTTTTTAACCAATAGTCCAATAAAAACTGCTTTCATTCATTACCTAACCAAATACTAGAACAAATTGTTTTAGATTTGTGTTCCTTTATTACATTCATACCTGGCCAAATGCATAAGCCAACTCAGAATACATCCTTGCAGCTCTTTCACGATATAAGACAATTCGTTCCGTTTCAACAATTGGTTGTACTCCCATAATATTCATATTTCCAAGGAACATTACAACAGAATACATGACTCCCACAAGATTAAACAAATCTTGTTGTTTTTGGCTACCGATCAAGTTAATTCAACAAAAATCAATGGATATATAAAAATAATACTATATATCACTGTAATAAGACTTTAGATATGTTGAGCAAATATGAAGATAAGTAAATGACTTACTATTTTTCTCCTTTATTCCAAAAGATTAGGCCGAACATTAATCCAATGGCTATTGTGAAGATGAACCGAACAGAATTATATGCAGGATTTCTCCAGTATGACCAATACTGCTTCCAGAAACAAGCTTTCAACTGCACAAAAAATGGCTGGGAATATTTGGTTGGAAAGAATAAGTCATTGGAACCTGGTGTTGGAGTACTGGCGTCTTTGATAAGTTCTTGAATCCTTCTGAGAAATGTAAACATTAAGAAAATAAAGTTACATATAGATAAACTAAATATAACAACAACCAGTAATACAAGTCATAAAAGAAAAAATCACCCGTAAAGTGTAGAGTTGGCATAAATCTCTGCAAAATCTACACCAAGTTGAGCCTCATTTGAAGGACTGCTAATCTCAAGCATCCATGTGGCAGGATTATATCCAACCTTGATTTTTGGAACCCCCTCAATAGCCTAAAGCATAATATATTTATTAGATATATAACATAAGAAATTTTTACAACTGAATTTATAATTGGATAACAATGCTCAAAGTGTGAAGCTGACACATCTAGAACTCTTATGAGGATTGAGAAAAGTAAAGCTTCAATACTCACTTCAAAATATTTTATGAGCTCATGTGAGTGATGACCAAGAGGTCCTGCATAGATAATTCGTCCTCCTCTTTTCATCAATAATAGCTGCATTAATGGCAATTTTTTAAAATTTGAGGATATATATTATACCATTATACAAAGCAATAAATAGTCAAGTAAAGAAACAATACATTAGACTCATGAGTCATGAACTCTAAAAATTTCAAATTCCAAACTTGCCTCATCAAAAGCTTCAAAGATGTCTATGCTTGGTTGGTGAATTGTGCACACAACAGTTCTTCCAGTGTTTACTGTGTTTCTTACTGTTCGCATAACGATAGCAGCGGCTCGAGCATCAAGGCCTGATGTTGGTTCATCCATGAAGATGATAGAAGGGTTAGCAACCAGCTCCACAGCAATAGTTAGCCTTTTCCTTTGTTCTGTTGATAGACCATTCACTCCTGGAAATCCTACAAGAGCATCTCTAAGTGGTTTAAGCTCTACCAACTCCATAACTTCTTCAACAAAAATCTGCATCACCATCATCAATAATAATTAATACACCAACATCGTGACTCACATGAAATATATTAGTAGTGTTTTTTTTTTACTCAAAAATATATTAGTAGTTAAAACTTTGTTATTTACTCATAAGTTCTAAATTGTGATTGAGGTTATGCTGTAAACATTGACATAGAGTAAAAATATGGGCAATGTGTCTGCGATTGCGGTTGTGATGCCATTGTAGATACCTCTAAAATCTTTATATTGCGGTCACATTTGTAGTTGCAAACCATAATTTAGAACTTACCCAATACAATATGACAATTTTAATTCCCAAACGTACTCACCTTTCTTGTTTGTGTGTTTATGTCTGAAGGAAGGCGAAGCCACACAGAAAATAGTAATGATTCGTATACAGTAATATACGGAGAATGAATGTCGTTTTGCTCACAATAACCACTAACTCGAGCAAATGTTGTTTGGTTCTTTGGATAACCTGAGATGCTAATATTTCCTTCAATATATCCACCTGTTTTTCTTCCGGCTAATACATCCATGAGGGTTGTCTTTCCAGCACCACTAACACCTATAAGTGCTGTTAATATTCCTGGTCTGAAAGCACCACTAACATCATGTAATAGTTGAAGCCGATCCTCATTGATTCCTTGACTCTTCATTTCCTGATTTGAAGAACATACAAACTAGTACTAAAGTTCCATGCAACAACACACAAATTTGAAAGAGTTGTTTAGATACTACTTTTCCATTTATTTTATATCTTGCTAATATCAAAATATCAAAGTTTTGTTTTCATTAGAAGTACAATTCACCTTCTTATTAATATTTTGGAAAGTATGAGAACAATTTATGCATGATAATGTGATAAAGCTAATAATGAAAGAAATATTAAATACTAAGAATGTTCATACACACATTTGTAGGAAATGATATTTCTTAGTCACAAAAAAGGATACAAATGGAGTGACTTACAACAGGCATATCTACATAATAGTTCACATGATTGAATGCAAGTGAAAGAGGTTGAAATGGTAAGACCATTCCCGTTCTTCGTTCTTCATTAGAAGAACATGTAATTTCTGAAGAATTTTTCTCTGCATGTTTATACAAGGAACTTCAATTAACCAGAAATTCAAACTAACAAATGATTTAACATTAAATAATTTGAATTGTACAATAGAACTTGCACAGTTACAAAAAGTCATATTAATTCAATATAGACTAGTGCAACTAGATTACTAAAAAAATTCTTAATCAAAATTAATGCTACATGTTAGTTATTAGTTATATCTAACATTTCAATTTCTATTAATCGCTAAGAAATTAGGGGAAAAGTAAGAACAAAGTATTAAAACCTTCATTTGTATTTCGCATTTGTGTATAGGTTGAGTTTTCATTCTTCTTATCAACTTCTTCCTCGATGAATGCATTTGAACCACCTATAGCTGAAATTTGATTTGATGTTAAAAAAGTTTATCAGAGAAAAATTTCAATTCAGTTAAAATGTTTAAAATCATAAGAATATATAAAACTTACGATTCAAATAAGTCAACGCGAGAATGAAGAGAAGGTTGAAAAGAAGAGAAAATCCTAACAAGGCTCCAATGCATATCCAAAACCAATAGTCTTCTGTATAAAATCCTCTAGCTTTAAGAAGTACTTTCCCAACTGTAGGAGCATTAATACTAGGGTCTGTATTTGGCTGCAAAATATATGCAAAACTTCTAATTAAGACTTATAGTTATGATGAATATTTAAGCTAATTGCAAAGTTTTCTTTGTATTTATTTTCATGTATTTGACATAGTTAGTGAAAAACAAGAATGAGAAAAATCATTTCTTACTTGACTCCATCTTTCGTCTAAAAATTCATTTATTACAATGGCATTCTGACCATATGACATAGGAGAAACGTAATAGCCCCATATCATCCAAGGCTTAATATCATCTGTAGGTACAAAAAATGTGGAAATTAGTATTTGATAAAACCATCATATATGACAACAAGTTTAAAATAATAGTATTTCAAAATTCGAACATTTTTTAAATGATTAGTACCGATCACACATACATGGTTAACGTAGTTGTTTCTTATAAGTGATAGATAATCTTCACTCTATAAGTCATTTGTGGAGTCGTGTAGGACTCAACTCAAATTCTAATATTTAAGATTAACAAAAGTCAGTCACGAAAAAATTAAAAAATAATTTTTATGAAAAGTTTAGATTTTCATTTTAATCATTTTTTCAATATACTTTTTTTTTAAAAAAAAATTAATTTTTATAATGTTAAAATCTCTAATAATTAATATCTAAATTATTGAATGTCAAAGCTATTTTTTCTAATCAATAACAAATGAATTTAAAATAATTTCTATTATTTGTAGATAAGTTATAATAAAAATAATTTTTAAAAATATAAAATTAAAATCGGTTTTTAAATTTTTTAAATAAACAGACGTAATATATCTATTATTCAAATATAATATTTCATTAATCTAACATGTGAAATGCGTTAATTATTTAAAAAGCAACAAACAGGTAGAAAGAAAGCATAATATATTTAATTAAATTAATATTAAGAAAAACCATTAAACTATAGGATCTCTCAATGATTATAAAGATAATGATGTCTTACCTTTGGACACAATAAATCCTCCGAGAACAAATACAACTTGAAAGATCAAACCACTCACTATGTTTGCAATACCCCGCGTTCTACCAATTGCCCCAACAAGTCGAAATAGACTAAGAGACATATTGTGAACACTAAAACATACTAGGTAATGTTTGAAAAATCTGCACAAATAGAAGGATTATATCATTATAAGTATAAATTCCTTTTAAAAATTAAAGAATAATAAACTATTACCTCAATCAAAACTTAAAGAAAACATTTTACTATGACTTAAAGAATAATAAACATTTTACAACAATCTAAACAGATTAAAATGTTGAAATTTTATAGAGACTAAAAATATTTAACCATAAAATTAAAGAGTTACCTTGCAGGGGACGGAGAATATCCAATGGAAAAGTATGTAATGACAATCCAAATGGTTGGTTCAATAAGGGAGATAGGGATCCTAAGAAACCATAGAGGCAACCCAAAAGCCCATGCAGGAAAGAACATGAAATCTCTTTGTTTGTAAAAAACAGGAAGTTTGTCAACAATCATAGCTTGTTCAGAAAACCCATTAAACAACATATTTGATAGTGTAAAAAACAATGCTCCATAGTATTTTTGTCCATCTTGAACACTTCCATTTGACTTTCCTATTCTAAGGAACAAAGTAGCTGCAAAAACTGCCAACATTGCTAATTGTAGCATTCTGAATATGAAAACAACACTATCTCGTTTCATAAGCAAGCATTCTCTTGAAAAACATGCTTTCAATATCTCCCAATTTGATAATCCAAACTTTTCTTTCACTAATGCAGCTGGATGAGTTTTTTTCTTATCATATGGAACACTAAGCTCATTATCAATTTTTTCTCCTATGTGAAATAAATGAAAGAAGTGTGCAAATTCAGAAACTGAAACGTATCTATAAGGTTCATCTATTCGAAACCAATATTGTTGTTGATCTTTTTTGGATGTTACTTCTTGTAGAAAATCCGAAACTCCTTTTCTAGGAGGACATTTGAAACCAATGTTTTCAAAGAATTCTAACACATTATCACGTGGACCTTGATATACAATTTGACCTTCTGAAAGTAGGATAATTTCGTCAAAGAGTTCAAATGTCTCTGTTGCTGGTTGTAAAAGAGAAATCACCATGGTTACATCTAATATGTGAACCATTTGTCTCATGAACTTGGTTATCTGAAATGTGGTTGAACTGTCCAATCCTGTTGATATTTCATCCATGAACAGTGTCTTTGCTGGTCCAGCTAACATCTCCCCTGTGGAGATTTACAATTAAAGCAATTAGTTTACATTTCTCAAGAGACCCTTTATTTGTTGCTACCTCTTTCCCTTATTAATTGATTTTTTTCCTTTTATTAAGAAATGTTTGTAGAATAGTTAATGTATTTATTTTGTGCGTTAATGTTTTTAAAATAATTTTTATATTTAAATTTATTAAATTTAACTTTTTATATTTTAAGATTAATTAGTAGTATTAATAAAATGTATATTTGAATAATAATAATAAATGATAAATTAACAAAGTGTTTATATTTATCGACAATTTTTTTCTAAAGAGTAATTATAAGTAAGATTAGAAGTAACAAATTAAGTGTCACGTTGAGTCAAGTTAGATTTTACATAA
>JBBPBQ010020321.1:59313382-59347444 GCA_037974755.1 Cicer yamashitae
TTAGGTCAGTATGCTTAAATTATTAAAAAAAATTTAAGAGTATTCTCTCTAATTACTATTATAAACAAACAAAAATTATAAAATTTTAATCATTATTATAAATAAATATTAATTACTTTTAAACTATTTAATGTTGTTATTATTAGTATATCCTTTATTTAATTTAAAAATATTAATATAGATAATTGAGTATTTAACATTAAAAATGAGTAATATAGTAAATTTAAATTGTGTTTTTCATAAATCTAAAAAATTTATTGCATTGACTGAAATTCTTAATAACTATGAAAATAGTTTTTGTTTTTCTTATAATAGTATCTATAAATCTCATATAATAATATCAATAAAATTGAAATAGATCAGCTCGTCTTAAAAGGATTTTAGCGGTACGAAGCATGGTCTTTTTACTAAACATATTTGTTAAAAGTCTTGTGGCCCGTTTGTTATAAATTTTTTAGAAAGTGATTTTAATTTTATGTTTTTAAATATGTTTTTTATGATAATTTATTCAAAAATAATTAAAGTTATTTCAGATTCATCTATTATAAATTAAAAAAAAAGTAATTTTGATATTTAATAATTTTTTTTAATTTTAAATTGAGAAAATGGAAAATATTATTAATAATAGTGACACTCTCTCTATACATGATTTGAACTTTGTCATTTGAAACTAATCAAACTCTTACCACTAATCAGATAGTCATTTAATAATTTAAATATTTATTATTAGAAATTTTAACATGATAAAAAAATACATTTTAAAAAAAGTGATTTTTATGAAAAAAATTATTTTTATTGAAATTCTTAAAATAACTTCTTATTTTTATCATTTTTTTGAAATTTTATTATACAAAAAAGTCGGTAGTAAATAGATGAAATATTTAAAATAATATTTTATGATAAACTATTTAAACTAATTTCTTTATTTGAAATTTTATTTTGAAAATTCATTTAAAAAAAATGTTATAAACAAGACAAAAAATTATAAAAATCATTTATTTAAAAAACAATAACAAATGTACCTTTATGTTATCAATCGATAAAAAGTCCAATCCATTATGGTAATCTATGCCATGAACCATTATCAGACAATCTGACCTATTTCTACCCTTCTTGTCATTCTGATTTCGTTCATCTTAAATATTTTGTATATGGGTTGAAATATTTCCTGTAATCTTTCTTATCTTTCGATATGCGCTCATTTTCTTGAAATATACTTCTTTTGGTATAGTAGCTAGTAAAAAATTGAGGCGATTCCACCTTAGAGCTCTGCACCATAGTCTTTATTATTTTTTTTATAAAGGAAAAAACTTAAGTCGAAAGGGCGGTGTATTAGTCTAAGATAGAACACAAATTAATAAAGAGAGTACTATTTGAAAAAATGTTCACATGGACATTGGACTTAGGACATATTACTTATTGTTAAGGAATTATTTCACGGTCTTGCTAACAAACGTCCGAATATATAGGTTTGTTATAGAATTTAAAATTATAAGTTCTGTATTGAAAAATACAAATTTTAAGCTTTCAAAAATTTAAAAATTGAAAACAAAATTTTCAATGTGTTTTTATTATAAAATTTATATATTTAATTCTCTTTTTTATATGATACATTTAATTTCTTAACATATATTTTTGAGACATTTGTTAGTATTTATCTTTAATTAACTTAAATGGGTTGATTAAAGATTGAGAATAAATAAATAATAAACCTGTCGATACTCGCTTTCTTTGTCCTCCAGAGATACCCCTTGTCATGTCATCACCAACTTTAGCGTCAGCACAAATATCCAATCTAAGAATCTATACATGCATAAGAGAAGTTAGGGTCGACCCAACACATGCAAATGTTTAAGATAAATTTTAAGATTAGATTTTTAAAATATATAATTGTAATTTAATAAATTTATTAAACTTTTGTACGAAATTTGTTTTTCAAGTGTTTTAGAATATAAAATTATTTATTAAATTAATATAATTGATTTGTGTAATTTTTTTTCTTCTTTTGATAATAAAGTCAATCAATTTAATCTTTATCGAGACATATTAATTTTAATTTTGAAATTAGTATAATACGAATTATTTTTATCGAGTAAAAACTTTATATTTTTAGTGGCTAAATCAATTGTCTCACTAGTGTTACTTTGTACTGGTTTGAGCGAAACTTTACCTAATTTGATTTCTTTTATCTTTCAAAATATTACTTTATCTATCGAACAATATAAATCATCGCATTAAAATTTTTTTGTCTAAATAAACTATAATTTTAATTTTTTTTTACTATTATACTGTCTAATTAATTTAATATGTATTACTCTCAATCAAGTTATTATTTTTATTTTATATTTATGATAAATAGAATACACTGATGATCAGTAGAAAATAACTTAATAAAATTTATTATTTCATTTCTTTCATTTATCATTATTTTTTAATCTATGTAAAATTAAAATTTAAAACTATACTTTCAATTATTCAACGGGTTCATTTATTTCCTAAAAAAAAGCAGGTTCATGTATTACTAAATAGACTGAAAAAGCATCAACTATTATCTTCCTTGATTTAATGAGCAATGATTGACATTTTGACTAATTCCAATAAGAAGAGGTTAATTACTAACCTTAAGAACATAATCTGTTATCAAATTGGCTTTTTGGCCCGATAGTGATGTAGCCTTCATGAAAGCATCAATCTCAGGGTCTGGCTTAATTCCTGCTCCTCTTTCCCTTCTTAAAAGTTCCTCTAACATTTCATACCTTGTGCCAACACCTAAACAACGTCCTGAAAAATTTAATGTTTCTCTCACCGTCATTTCTCCATAATGAAGGTCATGTTGACCAATATAGGCACATGTTTTTCTAGCAACAAATTCATTTAATTCATGTCCACAATAAGTAATTCTCCCTGTAGCCTGATCACAATACAATTTTTCGTGTCAAAAATAATACACCATAAATTAATGGTGAGACATAAGTTGCATTTGAAACTTACAGTATTAATTGAAGTAACTTAAAAATATCGGGAAGTGAAAATTATCATTAATTAAAATAGTAGTAGTAAATTCGTTAGTTTTAACTTAACAAATAAATATCAATATTATTTAATTATATATTTCAAATTCAAATGTAGACCTTACGAATTTTTTTACTATTTAATCTAGTAAACTAAATAAATTAATTAAAACTAAAAAACTACTAAATAATAAATACGAAAAATAATTGGACAAACCTTTAAATTCCGATCAAGATTCTCTGCAAGTGCTCGAAGCAACGTTGTTTTCCCTGAACCAGGAGGACCCATAAGTAAGGTCATCCTAAAATAAATTCCATATTAAACAATATTCAGTTAAAAGAATCACATTAAACAAATAATAAAATTGTTTAAAAAAAAAAAAAAGAGAAGATTTGGTACCACCACAAAGGGAGCGGTCCGCTGGGAGCCATTGGCCATGGCCTAACTTACATTAAATATTTATTAAAGGAAGTTTAGTTTGATCTAGACTTTGACTAAAAAAAAAAATATTATCTAGACTTATTTATTAAATATGTTAGCTTAATCTATTTAAAAACATTATTTTTAGAAAACAGTTTTTTAATAGTATTAAATTTTAAAGTTTTTTTTTTGAATGGCAATTAAATTTTAAAGGGTATTGAAACTTAGTTTAAAACATAAAAGATGCACAATATATCCATAAGGTCGAATTAAAATTTTCAAATTAACCTTGCTAGTTGTAATAAGAATTTATGTTCAACTGATATTCTCATAAGATCATATTTTATACCTTGATGGTTTGATGATTCCACTGACATCTTTAAGAATATGGATATGTTTCTTTTTGGAAGGTGCATGGGGAAACAATTCCAGAATATTCTGTTATAAACATATCTATATTATATTCATTAGAAATTATAAATAATTGTTCGTATTGATAATCGTAAGACATTGATATATAAATGTTCAAATTTGAACTTAAAATTTTAAACCTAACCACTAAACTATTTAAAAAAAAAATAGAAATAACTTATAAAAAAAAACAAAGTAATTAGAAATAATTATCATAAATGACATCAATACTCTTTTCGTCAACAAAATATAAATCATGAATTGAAGCTAGCATATATATAGAAAGCACTCTTGCTTTATATTAAGAAAAAAGAATTATTCAACATCTAATATAAATTTTAGAGAAACAAAAAAAAAAGTACCTCAAAGGTGTTAAGAGTGGTATTAAGTAGAGTAGGAAGTGATCTCCTTCCAACATGCACATCTCCCTCCACTGATAGATTTTCATACCTTACTTCAATTTTTGGAACTTCAATCCCCACCCTGTATTGTAACAAATGTAAAAATATAGTGGTGATTAAAAATAATAGTAATATACTCCCTTCATAAAGTAAAATATAGTAGTAATATATCCCTTCAATCTTTATAAAGTAAAATATAGTTGTAACTAATTCCATCGTCCTTAATGCCTACCTAACAATTTGTATCAGTTGGAACACTTCTTATACTATTTTAAATAATAATTGTTTACGAAAAAAATTGTTTGTGGTTGAGGTAGTATAAATCAACCGGTTTGGTTTTTTCAAGATTGATTATGTAATTCAATGGAGTATTTTGTAGTATTTGACTTTGGAATAGTCATGCAATGAGTTTGAGTATTACTTATACTATTTTTAATAAATAAGTTTTTTTATTTATTAAAAAAATATTATACATCAATCATGTAAAAAGTTTTTGATTTTCAGTACATTACAACGATTTATAGATGTGATTTTTGATGAAAACGTCAAAAGTTTCTAATAATTCGATGGCTGACGATATCATTATATACAAATTAAATTAAGAAAAATTTAAGATAGATACCTATTAATTCTATCTCTGAGTCCAAGCAAGAATTTCTCATTATCTTCCTCAACACACTTTAACATACTCTCGAGTAATAACTTCCTATCTTCCAACCCAAGATTTGTAACATCAATTGGGCAATGCATAATGTTTCCATCATCAAGCATTAGATTCAAAACCCCTTTTCTCATGCGATCGAACGTAGGTAACCGTTCGATCGCGGCCCATATAAGTTCCTCCTCATTTTCCTCTTGATTATCTTCACCCCTTGTATTGAACACATGTGGTTCCGACATGACTGAATTAAAACTCATCGAAGAAGGCCAGCTTCTATGTTGTAAATATTTTCTTCTCGCCGTGGACATATCATTCCTTGATGCCATGTTAAAGCAACTTCACTAGTAATAAATAGAATTAATTAGCTTCAAATTTGATCAAGTGAACTACAAGAATATTATGTATATGGTATATTTCATATTAAGGTGATGGTCATGTCCCATGTATATATATATAGAGCCATGTTTCTAGATAGATCAGGATTATGGATAACATTGGTTTTTGTTCAACAACTTGACTGATACTATGAAACTTTGACCGAAAAGTGGTCAATATATACTTTTTTTTTGGTTACTACAACTAATTTATACTTTTTTGAGTCAAAGAAATGGATACTTTCTATTTCTACCAATACATATGGGAACGCAATATATAGTATGATTATTATCTAAAGAAGATTGTGGAGATAAACTTATTTTAGGAGTAGTTTGTAACATCCCGACTTTATATGCTTAACTTATTATCAATGTGTTATTACTATTAAAATAAGATGAATGTGCTAATTTCTATGAAAATTGCATGTGATGATGATTTACTGCTAGCATAATTTATTGGAAAAGTGTTTTACAAACTTTAGTATTTTTTATGTTTTCGATGATCACTTTTATAGTCAGTAGAATAACAATTATAATAATATAAGAATAATTAGTTTTATGTCATGTATAATTTAGAATAATATATAATTAATTTTTATAACTAGAAATTTGAGTAGATAGTAACTACTAAAATATTGTTGAAGCCTTAATAGAGAAGAGAAAGAGAGTAAAGGAGAGTGTGAGATGAGAAAAAAGAAAGAAGAAGAAAAATAGAATGGTGAGAGAGTGCGAGCAGCCGTGAAAGGGAGAGGAAGAAGAAAGAACTTATGGGTGGGTGAAGAAGATGAATATGGAAGAGGAAAAGTTAGGACTCCAACCAAAAGGGAAAAAACTCAAGACAAACCTATGACACTTTCATCTCTTTGTAATTTCTCTAAGGTAACATAGAAATCCCCTTAAAACCTCTCTTTGGTGTGTTTAAGGTTTCAAATTAATTTGAATATTTGAGTAATATGAGTTTATTTCTTTCCCTTTTCTTTCCCTTCTCAATCATATAATTAATATTTGAGTAATACTAGTTTCTATTTGATTTGATGCTTGCATGTAACTTTTGAGTATATTAATCTTGATCAAATTTGATATAGTGATATGTATATAATTTTGAATTAAAATTCTGATATGAATGAGTTTTGTATATGATGATAAGTAATTAATTTGTGTAAAAAAATAAAAGGAAAGTTTAATCCTTCAATCCCATATAGATACCTTGTCAATATTTTATTATAACTTTCACTTTCTCCATTGATATCGTATCACAATGATTCTCAGACTATTAGAAAGTAACAAAATTCTTTTTAAAATAGACCCTTAGATCATTGAATTTCAATGATTATTGTAGGAGAAATTCGGGTTACAAGTTAGGTAATATTTGTTGTCATATTTTTGTACCTTCGCGTCTTCTTTTAATAAATTGAATTAAATGAATATTTATCTTAAATAAAAAAAAATTATATTTATAAATTAGACATTTTAAACTTTCCAATGAATGATCGTTTACTCAAATCGAACATTGTTTAATATTTTAATTAGCTTGTCAAAGTTGATGCATATCTCTTGAAAATGTGAGTTTGGGGATGTTTTGTGTAAAATCTCTTCTAATCATTTTCTTTGGTATTCCTTTTCATATTATATGGTTACTATAATGTGTTGTATTTAAGAATGCATATTATTATATGATTGAGAGATACTTTATGTTATATTTTTAGTGTAAGGTTTAAATATGTTTTTGATCCTTACAAATATATTGATTTTAGTCGCTGTAATTTTTTTGTTTGATTTATATCTTGCAAATTCTAACAAGTTTTAAAAAAGTCCTTTATGAATCTTTTTTTAATGGAGTTGTTGTTGACTAGACAATATTTAAAATTAAAATTCATTTTATTAACTCATTTAATTAAAAACTTAAAACTAATTAATTAATTAATTAACCAAGTAAATAATAAAAACTCAATAATCTCCATCTTCAACCCCATTGTTTTTAATAAAAACTCAACACCCTTCATCTTCAACCCTAATTTTTTTATCTTCAAATCACAAATTTTTATATCTGATCCAAACCTTAAAAATTATAATATCTCGTCTTAGAATATAGACCTAGGCCTGACTCAACTCCAAAAAGCAAGAGTTGTTTTCCCAAGATAAGATTAAACAGCTCATTCAAGAGCACAGACGTCCACTAAAAAACTTGTTTTCCCCACTTGGATCTCCAAATTATTACATCTCATGGGGATAAACATTTACTTCCATCCCTTAATCTAACTCCAAACTCTTGGTTTCAGTGGTGGCTAATTCTATGTTTAGAGCATACATCGAATAGAGATATGGCCAAAGTAGTAGGCATTATAAGGCTTGGGCTTCTGGCCTCTTGAACTTGCTTTTTGGAGTTGAGTTAGGCCTAGGTCTATATTTCAAGATGAGAGATTAGAATTTTAAAGGTTTGAATTAGATATCAGAATTTGTGATTTGAAGATGAAGAAATTAGATTTGAAGATAAAAGTTGTTGAATTTTTATTAAAAAATTTGAGGTTGAAGATGAAGAGTATTGAGTTTTTATTATTTAATTGATTTATTAATTAATTAGTTAGTTTTAAGTTTTTAATTAAATGATTAAATGAGTTAATAAAATAAATTTTAATTTTAAATATTAAATTAGCCATGTCACTATTTTTTTATTAAAAAGGATTCATAAAAGACTTTTTTAAAACTTGTTAGAATTTACAAGGGTATAAATAAAAAAAAATTACAATGACTAAAATCAAAATTTTTCAAAGACTAAAAATATATTTATTAGTGAAATATTTGCAAAGTGTATGTTTTTATTTTATGGCAAAACTTTTCAAGGACCAAAAATATATTTATTAGTGAAATATTTGCAAAGTGTATGTTTTTATTTTACGGCAATATGATGATCAATGAATTTGCTAGGTAACATTTCATCTTCTTAATACACAATTGATACCTTCATCACAAATACACCAACCTTGTTCCCTTTAAAAATGTTTGAAATAAATTACAAAATACCCAATATACTTTGTAGTATAAACAATTGAGACAATTTAAGTAATTATACCAAATTAATAGTTGTTCAGTTCAAAAAATAACTTATCTTTCTATATTTAATATTAATAAGTATATCCTATCAAAACAACATTGTTGGTGATTTGACATGAGACATATAAATACTTGTTTACCTAATCAGCCAAGTCTTATATAGGCTGGATTCACTAAAAGAGGAGATTCCTAAAATTTGAAGTATTGAATACATGAACTCCTATATAGTTTTTATTGTACTATCTTTTCTGGAAGTTCAAGAATTTGATGCCATAAGCAAACACAAATGCAAAGAGGAGAACCCAACCAATATGAGCAACAGCAACAGCTGGAAGGAAGTCATGATTATAACCCCAATTTTGTTTTAGAAATTCCTTTAGTTCCATGCTTCCAGCTCCTGGTATCTCTATTTCTCCATTTTTGTCACCTAGTTGTGATGTTATAAGGCCATATAAAGTCCATGCAACTGGAGAAGCCCAATAGTACCATCTCCACCATATAGGAATTTGCTGTATCATATAATACAAATTAAATATATGTAAGTTTTGTTATTTTGATACATATTCATAAACTATTGTGACAACGACTCACACTTTCAAAGATAAAAACGACAATTTACACAATAATTATGAGTTATATATCAAAATGGTAGATGACATACCATCCTAGGAATGACAAAGCCAGAGAACAAGTTCCAGAAACTCATAAAGAAGGACATAGAAATGCCAGCAACATGATGGCCTGGTGTTAGTGCAACAAGCATCATTCCATACAATGTGAAGTAGATAAAACTCGATAGTATGTAGTAGTAGAACCATAAGAAGTTTGTTGCCTTCCATTCAAAACCAATCATGGAGTATATGATTAGAGTGTAAATCATTGTTTGAATTGCATTATAAATTGCCTCAACTGCCACCTGCATTATCAATAGAACTTGCTCAACGAATATTATGTATTATTTCTAAAACAACATAAATAAAGCTTCAATAAATAAAACAAAACAAAATTCATTAGGACATGATAAGTTTTCAGAAAACAAAAAAGTTTTCGTTTCCTGTTTTAAGGATTTGTGTAGGAAATTTTCTATACAAATCCTTAAAAACATTAAACAGAATGAAAACTAGATTGTAATTTTACAATCATAAGAGAAAAAATAGAAAATACTTTCTCAAACCAAATTTGATATTTTTGTTTACTACATTAAAAAATGTGTATAGATCAATCTGCCTTTGGTTTTATACCTGAGCAAATGCATAGGGTAATGCAGAATACATTCCTGCTGCTCTTTCCCTATAGAAGACAGTTCTGGCAATGGAAACAACTGGTTGCACTGCTGAAGCATTTGTTGCGCCAAGAAAAAGAACAGTCGAGTACATGGCTCCCAAAAGATTCAGTAATTCTTGTTGTGTTTTCCTGTCAACAAATTGTTAAGAAAAATTAAAAGTGAATATATTAATGAAGTGCATTATGACTTTTTATTAGTATACCAAAAAATCACCAATCTTCTTTGATGTTATGAATTTTTGTGTGAATGAATACGCATTTTTATGACTCACGTGTTTTTGGCTTGCTTCCAAAATATTAGACCAAACAATAATCCAATGACTGTGGTCATGAAGAATCTAACAACATTATATTGAGAATGTCTCCAATAGGACAAATGTTGTTTCCAGAAGTTAGCTTTGCATTGAACAAAAAATGATTGTGAATATTTTGTTGGGAAGTACAAGTCCTTCGAATCTGGTGCTGGAGTATGGAGCTCCTTAATAAGTTCTTGATTTCTCCTAAAGAATGAATATAGAAAACAAGAGTTATAGATCTAGAATTCTTTTTGCATGTAACTTATAATAAGTAAGAAAAAAATGATACATAATTACACACAAAAAAGCTTACTGATAAAGTGTAGAGTTAGCATAAATCTCTGCAAAATCTACATCTAATTGAGTCTCATTTGATGGAGAGCTAATCTCAAGCATCCATGTGGCTGGATTATAACCATCTTTAATCTTTTGAACCCCTTGGATAGCCTGAAGTTTGTGTACATTATATGAGGTTATTAAGATCAATAAAGTCTTAAAATATGGCACACAAGTAAAAACTTCAAAATTTTCAATACTCACTTCAAAATATTCTACAAGCTTATGTGAGTGGCGACCGAGAGGTCCGGCATAGATAACTTGCCCTCCTCTTTTCATCAACAATAACTATAGTACAAAAAAACATCAAAGTTGAAGGAATGAAATAATCAACCAATGAAATAAATAAATAACATAGAAACTCTAAAGTCTAGAGAGTTAAGACTTGCCTCATCAAAAGCTTCAAAAATGTCTATGCTTGGTTGATGAATTGTGCACACAACAGTTCTCCCTGTGTCTACTGTGTTTCTCACGGTTCGCATAACGATAGCAGCAGCTCTAGCATCAAGGCCTGAGGTTGGTTCATCCATGAAAATGATTGAAGGGTTGGCAACAAGCTCTACTGCAATAGTAAGCCTTTTCCTTTGTTCTGTTGATAGACCATCTACACTTGGAAGTCCCACAAGAGCATCTCTAAGTGATTTAAGCTCTACCAACTCCATAACTTCTTCAACAAACATCTACATTAACAAATATAAATAGAAATAAATCAAAATTTTATTTGAAAAAGCAATTGCATCAAAGACCTATAGTTGATTTTGTTAATGTCCAATATGACAAAGATTGTTCCAACACACCTTTCTTGTTTCTGTCTTTACATCTGAAGGAAGACGAAGCCATGCCGAAAATAATAGTGATTCATAGACCGTAACATGTGGAGAATGAATGTCGTTCTGTTCGCAGTAACCGCTAATTCGAGCGAATGTTGTTTGGTTCTTTTGGTAACCTGATATGCTAATATTTCCTTCAATGTATCCACCTGTTTTTCTTCCAGCTAATACATCCATGAGGGTTGTCTTCCCAGCACCACTAACACCTACAAGTGCTGTTAGTATTCCTGGTCTAAAAACACCACTAACATTTTGTAGTAGTTGAAGTTTATCCTTATTGATTCCTTGACTCTTCATTTCCTGAGGCAAAAAAAATGTCATAAAACACAAGTGAAAAATCCAATAGTTTTGATGAACATATTTACATTGATCTAAGTGAAAAACAAGAAAATTCATAAATATACTCTCAAGAATGCTAAGCTCCTAATGAGTTCAAAATGGTAGTTTACATAATTGGTATGTTACATAAGTACCATAACATAAAAAAAATGATATGCTTAGAATTGAAGGACTTACTGCTGGCATGTCAACGTAGTAGTTAATATGATTGAATGCCATTGAAAGAGGTTGAAATGGTAGAACCATTCCTCTTCGCGGTTCATGGTTCGACGAACTAGTAATTTCTGAAGAATTTTTCATTGCTATGTCCGTACCTATTGTCATTGAATACATGAGAACTAGGTGCGACTAAAATTTCTTGACCGTGTTGCAAACAAATGACGAAAAATGACTTGTATTGAAAGTTTTGGGACATTCAAATCAATCTAGAAATGTGTCAACTAAATTACTAAAACATGTTTTGTGAATGAAAATTAATGCTGTTGATTAGCTATAACAGACATTTCTATAAATAAAGATTAGTTATAACAGACTTAGAATCATCAAGAAATATATTAGTATTATAGTATAGATACAAACCTTGAAGGGCATGGTGTCTTAAGGATGAATTTTCATTTTTCTTGCCACCTTCATCGGCAGTGACTGCTTTTGAATCACTTAAAGCTAAAATTTTGGTTTAGCATAAAAGTGTTTAGCAACCGTGAAAAAAAAATTCAATTATGGACTATGAAAATCAAAAGGATATAACTTACGATTTAAGTATGTCAATGCAACAATGAAAAATATGTTGAAGAGAAGAGAAAACCCAACCAAGGCTCCAATGCAGATCCAATACCAGTAGTCTTCTGTATACAAACCTCTAGCTTTGAGAAGTACTTTTCCAATTGTTGGTTCATTAATTCTTAGATCTGTATTTGGCTGCAAAAGATTATAAAAAGTTCATATATCATATAACACTGGACACAAATGTCTTTTTGGTTTGTAAGTACATTAAGGCAATGAAAAACATGAATGAAAAAATTAATTTCTTACTTTACTCCATCTTTTGTCTAAGAATTCATTAATTGCAATGGCATTTTGGCCATACATTATAGGAGATATATAGTAGCCCCATATCATCCATGGTTTAATGTCATCTAAAAGCACAAATAAAATATTGGATTACATTTTGTTATACTAAAAGGTCTAAATAAAATTAAGAAGTGATCATCAATTACTCACCTTTGGCAACAATGAAACCTCCTAGCACAAATACCACTAGCAAGGTCAAGGTACCTAACGAATTAGCAACAACTAATGTTCTACCAAGTGCAGCAACAAATCGAAATAAAGAGAGAGCCATTTGATGAATGCCAAACAATGCCAAGAATTGTCGAAAAAATCTGATCATATAGATAATAAATTATCATTCTATTTTCGTAAACAGTTTCACAAGTGCTTATGCAAATAAATAAACTCACATAAGTCAATCCAAACATGTAACAGATAAAAGTAAACTCATATTACCTAGTAGGAGAAGGAGCAAACCCAATTGTATAATATGTAAGGACAATCCATATCCCTGATTCCAAAAAGGAGAGAGGGATCCTTAGAATCCATATAGGTAGCCCAAATGCCCATGCAGGGTAGAACATAAAATCCCTTTGTTTGTAGAACACAGGAAGCCTAGTAACAGTCATGGATAGTTCTGCCATCCCATTAAACATCATATTTATCAGTGTAAAGAATAATGCCCCATGAAACTTTTGTCCATCCTGAACAGTGCCAACTGTCATTTTTGTTCTAAAGAACACAGTAAAAGTAATAATAGACATGATTGTTATCTGTGTTGTTTTGAATACATAAACAAAAGAATTCCTCTTCATAAGAAGCCATTCTTTTGAAAAACATGCCTTAAATAGTTCCCAATTTGAAATACCATATTTTTCTTTGACTAATGCAGCTGGGTGGGTTTGACTCTTATCATAAGGAACTTTAAGCTCTGTCACAAGTTGGTCTCCAATAAGAAATGAATTAAAGGAATCTACAAATTCAGAAACTGAAACATATCTATAAGGCTCATCTTTTCTAAACCAATATTGTTGTTGGTCTTTCATGGATGTTACTTCTTGTAAGAAATCAGCAACACCTTTTCTATCTGGACATTTAAATCCCATGTTTTCAAAGAACTCTAACACATTCTCACGTGGACCTTGGTATACAATTTGACCTTCTGAAAGTAGGATAATATCGTCAAAGAGATCAAATGTCTCTGGTGCTGGTTGTAAGAGAGAAATGACCACTGTTACATCCATTATATGAACCATTTGTCTCATGAACTTGCATATTTGGAAAGTGGTTGAGCTATCTAGTCCTGTTGATATTTCATCCATAAAAAGTGCTTTTGCTGGTCCTACCAACATCTCCCCTACATACAGTTATACTTGAAGCAATCAGTACAAATTGATAAATCAATACAAATGCTATTTATTATTAGAAATGTGTTATTATTGTTATTTTAACAAGAATATGTGTTCAGAAGGAAAGTGAAACTCTAGTTTGCAATTTCATGAGTTAACTTAATTATCAAAAGTGTGATATTAAATGTTTAATAGCTTATGTTTCATGATTAAGAATGTAATAAAAAAGAATATAACCTGTTGTGACTCGCTTCTTTTGGCCTCCAGAGATACCCCTTCTCATTTCATTACCAACCATAGTGTCAGCACATATATCCAATCCAAGCATCTATTAACATGATAAAATTCAACTTTTACAAAACTAGAAGTCTGTTTGGGATGACTTATCTATTGTCATAAACACTCGTGAGAGAGCTTGGAAGAGCTTATGAAAACAACTCATGACATGTCTATAACTTGTTTTCAGCTTATTTCCATAAGTTCTTGTGATAGTTTATCAAAACAATCTATATCTTATATTATTATAGAAATAATTTATACATAAACACTTATATAGACACAAACCTTGAGAACATAATCTGTTACCAAACTTGTTTTTTGGCCTGACAATGCTATAGCTTTCATGAATGCATCAATCTCAGGGTCTGGTTTAATTCCAGCTTCTCTCTCCCTTCTAGAGAGTTCCATCAACATTTCATATCTTGTACCAACACCTAGACAACGTGATGAAAAATCTAATGTCTCTCTCACTGTAATTTCTCCATGGTGAATATCATGTTGACTAATATATGCACAGGTTTTTGTAACAACAAATTCATTTAGTTCATGACCACAGTATGTGATTTTCCCTGAAGCCTAGCCACATCAAAAAATAAAGCTAACTTGTAATAAAATCTACAAGCTAAAATAATCATAATAAATTATTTAACTAATGATTTAGAAAATATATAAAAAAAAGGGAACAAACCCTTAAATCATGATCAAGTTTTCCTGCAAGTGCTAGAAGTAATGTTGTTTTCCCAGAACTTGGAGGACCTAGAAGGAGTGTCATCCTGATATTACCGCGCCAAATAAAATAAATATAAATTTTAAACGAATGCATCATTTTAATTTTAACACAAGCTATGGTTGTAAAAAAATTTGGTTGACTATACTATACTATACCTCGATGGTTTTACAATTCCACTAACATCTTTGAGAATATGAATCTCCCTCTTCTTGGACGGTGCAAGGTGAAACAATCCCAAAATACTCTATCGTGCAAACAAAATCAGATAAAACATTAGTACAAAACATACAATAACATTAACACTCTTCCCACCATTTCCATTGTCACATTATTTGTGTCATAAACTTAAATTTGTTTCACGTCATAAAAAAGCTGATGTGTCACTGTATACAATTGTTCATCATTTCTATATTTCATTCTTTCATTGTATATCTCTAGATACAATTCATTTTTGGTTACTTAATCCATCAATGCATCTAATTGTTTCCCGTGACTATTGCTTTTAGTTTTTCTATTATTAAACTTTTTTGTCTTCTAAACTTAAATCTACATACTAATTAACTTTTAAATCACTCACTCAAACACTCATTCACCCTTCCTCAATCAATTTGTTAACGTCAATCTATTCTAATTAATGTGTTCTCTTTAATTTCTCAATCAATTTCTAACATAAATTTTAAATAATCCATTCTTTCATCCTATTTGACAAATGAAATTAGGAATTTCCTAATATTTGAAAACCAACTTACTCAACAACACTCAACAATAGTTTTGGATTATTGTTTATTTAAACATCCATTTTTTACTATATTGCAATTTTTGTTTGTCCGGTCTTTGTACCTTTTAAAGTCTAATTCTCTATACAATCTTTATTATCGCAACATATATTCTAAATTGTTTTTTATATTATTTTGTTCTTTTTTCCATATATGTATGTTTTTCTAAAATTCTAAATTGTTTTTTATATTATTTTGTTCTTTTTTCCATATATGTATGTTTTTCTAAATTTTTATGTAGCATAATCATTTTTGTTAAATTGAAGAAGTAAAATTAATGTGTTTTTCAATTGTTAAAAAAACCAACAATATTGGGCAACTAACGTTATCTCATTTTTGAATTAGTTATTTTTTGTGGTTTTATACTATGATTTGATTATGCTTTTGCATTTTATGTTTGATAAGTCTACATATTTTCTATATGACTATATTATATTAATTAGCTCTTGTGTAAATGTAGAGGTAGTTGAAATAACTGGAAAAAATAGTGGATTCAACATCCAATTGATTGTCACTTGGCACAAATGCTGGTTAGAACTACAAAGACATCTTCATTAAATTACAAATGCTAGAAGGTATTATTCTATGGCGGACAAAAACTCTATATGTAAATTATTTATTATGTTAAATGTAGTTTGGTTGGTGGACTAAGGGACAACAAAATAAATTTAAGCAAACTCATCACACTAAAATTTTTATGGGTGTAAATTTTTATTTTCATTTCATCGTGTATAGTTTAGTATAATGAACTGAAACTTAATTTTTTTTATAATATTATTAAATACCTTAATTATGATTATGGAATATATTTCATTACCATAATACAATTTTACTTAATTTTTCATGTTTTCAAGCATCATTTATCATTTGTATATTTGTAAACAATTTTGCGATCTCATAGTAAAATACATTGATAAATAATTAATTATTTTATTAAATCTTAATTCGATATCCAAATTTTTTTATATATCTCAGAATTTAACCTCTAACATACTTATATTTACAAAATATCTATTTTAAAAGATGATTTTTCACTCAAAATTAACATTTTAACTCTCCACACAATTTAAGAGAAAAAATTAAATTAATTTCGTGGTTAAACTCGTGCACCTTTATATAGAGATTTAGGATTAATTGACACTTCTCATAATTCTGACTACAGATTTTTTTTGTGAAATTTATTATTAGATTGAAAGTTACTCTCACATAAATTATATCTATAAAATTTAACATTAATATAAAATTATTTAATATATCAATAAAATACATCAAAATTAATTCATTTAATGAAAGTTAATAAATCATTAATTTTAAAGTATATAATTGATATATTAAATAATTTTAAATTAAAATAAAAATTTATAAATATAATCTATGTAATAATATCTTACAATGAATTATTCCAATAATTATCTTTTGGAAATTCTCCTACGGGAGAAATATTGGTAGTCATGTGTGATCTATAAATTGCATATAGCTTTAGCTTTTTATAACAAAAAATCGTTCTGATGGCCTAAAATTAAGTGCAAGGAGTTGTATCTCCATTTTTTCTAAAATTGCATTGTGTGTTGCTTTCAAAATTAGGGATCAAAACTATTAATTAAAATGTCTAATATATGGTAGCTAAAAACATATGGAGTAACATAACAACCAAGCAAACAATTAGATCCTTTAAAATCAGATAATTTCATAATCATATATTATATGAAAAGAAAAGTACCTCTAAAGTGTTGACGGTGACATTAAGTAAAGTAGGGAGCGCTCTACTTCCAACATACACATCTCCCTCTACGCATAATTTCTCGTAACGGACTTCAAGTTTTGGAATTTCAATCCCCACCCTATATTGTATTGCATTACATTGCCATCACAATTATAAATGCAATCAAATCAAAATTATTATCATAATAAATGATATTGATATATCATATAATATGAATTTTTTCGTGATGTCCATCCGACCACTAATTGTTTATCAGATAATAATCAACGGTCAATCAGTATATAGTTTAACAAATCAACAAACAAACCTGTCTTGTCTATCTCTAAGTTTTCGGAGAAACTTATCATTGTCTTCTTCGACAAACTTAAGGATGGTCTCCATCAAGATTTTCTTGTCATGTAAACCAAGTTTAGCAACATCAACTTCATCATGCACAACTTTTCCATTTTCACCAACGTGCTTCATTACACCTTTTCTCATGCGCTCAAAAGTAGGCAAACGCTCGATGGCTGCCCAAGTGAGGTGGTACTCGTCATCCTCTTGTGTGTGCCGATCACTCCGCTCGAACACATCCGGCACCGTGGCCGTGGTCGCCGTCCAAACATCCCTGAAACTAGTTGATGTCCAACTTCGACGACTACTCGTCGATATTGCCACGTCATCCCCCGCCAATACCGATGCCATGATATTAATTACTCCAACTAAATAATATAACTATATAATCAAGAGCAACTTCTTATATATCATGTATTTGTCAAATGTTTCACAATCTACTAAAGTTTGTAAGAGTGTATCGTATTAGAGAGGAAATATTATGTGTGTGTATACATACGGTGAGAAGTGAAAAATATGAAGCAAGGTAGTAGATTATCTCTACTTGGATTTTGTTGCTTTCATTGAATGTGGTTTTGACTACTTGGAAATTTGCGATAAAAAGGTTTAACATTCATTTGCTCACCAATATTAATAATTACCAAGTGGGAAATCCGGTTTCTAGACATTCATTTTATAAGAGGAATTCACTTATAAAAATTCATAGCGAGTAGAGTACCGTATCAAATCGAGATTTTATGCATACATGTATATAGTAAAGTATGATATGTTGAATTATCATTTTTTTTAATAGAATTTTCATGATAATGATAATTGATGTATTTGTAAAAAAATAGTTCTAAAAATAAATAATTATTTTAATTTTTAATATAATTTATTTAATTATATTTTTTTAATTAATACTATTTATATAACTTTATATGTAATTTTTTTTTTATATATTTATAATATTGATGATACATCAATATTTAATACATTAAATAGATAAAATAATATATTTATATACTTTTTTAGTATACATAAAATAATTAAATGTCTTAATTAATATAAAATAGATAAAGTATTAATTGTTTATTTTAAAATTCTAATTACGGAGTTTATAATATTTATAACACATTTTTTATAACACATTTTTATATAATGTATTATAAACTTATATGTTTTGAGTTTGTTCATATATTATTTATGTTTATTTTTAGTAAATTTGCATTTGTATTTTTATTATATTAATATATTTTACGATCTAAATGGATAAATATTGTTTCTCTTAATAAAAAATACATTTTATAAAATATTTCTCTTTTGGAATACAGCCTTAATTTTTTTATATATAGTGATATTATTAATAATCTTCATCATTTAAAAAAATTAATGATCCGTTAAGTGTGGGTCCAAACTCTTAATTGTGTACGGTGCGGTGCCTCAAACAATATTTGTTTTGTTCAGAGGTTCACGTCAACTCATCTGTTCCCACAGCCTGTAATAGGTTAGCAATATCTTATTAATTAATACTTATAGTTCGAATGGATACGCTTTGCATGCACCATACTCCTATATTAAACAATTAATTAATAGTGTGACAACGAATTGATACAGTACGTAATATCCACCTCTTAAAATTGTCAAATGGTCGTTTTTACTTTTTCCGATAAAATAATGAATTTTATAATAATAATAAAAATAAATAATAAATACAATATTTCATTAAAATTTATTAAATATATCGAAGACTAAGATTATGTAGACCGTCCTTCAATTAATAATGTTACAATGAGAAGCAGGGTACCTTTATAATATATTCTTCAATATCACGTTACATTTTATTTATAGTATGATATTATGAAGTCATAATGATCGGTTATAATACACTCAACTTGATCTCTAATATCATGTGACAAACTGATCCTTTTTTCAGATTCCCGAAGAATAAGGTAATTGAGATTTTGCATGTTTCCTGTTTGGTCAAATGAGGCATTATTTATGATTATGATTATGAAAATGCTGGAATTGGAATCTCAATGCTGAGGGAGCATCATGAATCATTATTCATTCATTATTCATTATAGGATAGGATATGCCTTTTCTAAATCCCACCCCCGGTTTGATTTTTCTTTTTTATATTCTTTCTTGGTAGATTTTTGTTTGATTATAATATTTAAATGTATCAAAATTATAAATATGTTAATATATAATTTTTTATTGAATTTTGCAAATTAATTTAATTAATAAAAAAGACTGATAATGCAAATATTAAAATAATTAATAAAAGACATTTAAATTTTAAAATATTTAATAAATATTTTTACAATTTTAATTCATACAAAAACTATTAAACGAAGTCTCATAAGTTTAAAAATCAAATTACTCATTTTTGTTTTCTTTCTTCTTCTTTTGACAAATTTTATCCCGCATTATATATTTCTTTATTTGCTATCTCATCTTTCATTATATTTATATATATATATATATATATATATCAACATCTTGTGATAATTAAAGCAACATACAACTACTTTGATTCGGGGGAAAGAACATGGAAGTACTGTAACATAAATACGAAGAAAGTCAAATAGAGAACTAAAAATAATTTATTATAATTATAATTTAAAATATGAGTAAATTACAACTATTTTATCTATTTATTAGTATCATTTTCAAAACATTCTTTAATCATATTTATTTTTTAACAATTATTTTTATTTTCATGAATCAAATTTCCTTCAGTAAAGAAAATGAATCGAATTTCCATAAATAAATAAAAGAAAGGAAAATAGTAGTGTGAAAAATTTAATTATTTTTTATCGAAATATTTTAAATTAGTGTATATTTAATTAATTTTTTTGTTTATATTTAAATCTGAATGAAGTGTATGTTAAATCGAAATAGATCAAGTGTTCCCCAAAATAGATGAACGTGTTAAGGTTTGTATACCACAATGTAGAAGGAGAAGAGTGAATAATTGTGTTTGTACCAACCAGTATTACAATTACAAAGAATAGTAAAGTGTGAATATAAACTATCCTAAAAAAAAAAAAAAGATAAATAAATAAATAGGTTATATAAACATAACTAACATGCACTCAAATTCACAAAGCATCAATCGAAACTGAAAGCAATTTGTTAGACATGAAATGGAAATTAATATTGAGAAGAATATGATTTTATACAGAAATCATTGATTAAATAAATAATTGTGTCATATTAAAAGTAATGTCGAACAACATAATAACCAATAAGATATATCTTTATGTGAAAGATTGTGGTGGTAACTACTCCAGCTGTATTTTTCAACAAGTTTTTTTTATTGAATATATACATAATATGTATTTAGTTTTTTTATTTATAAAAAAAGTTTGAAAACAATCGACGCACAAATAATCCATATCTTAAGATTTTGAGTGAGTGGAATAATCACCTTCATTCTTGAATGATATATAATCATACTTGTAAAATAATACATTGCTTAAATGGACTGTTCAAATTTTCACAAAATTAAAAACTTGCAACATTGTTTAAGAAAATAAATAGGAGTACTTTTATTTAAGTGTTTGCATGGATATATATAAAAACGTATCAAATCACATCAACTCCTGTGATTTTTCTCTGAAGTTGGAAATGTCAATTTTCACAGAAGCAATAATACCATCTTAATTCTAAATAAGAGATTATCTTATGTTAATATTTCAAATGATCGATATTGTATGTTAAAATTGTGTCCATCTCTCTCTTAATAAAGCAATGCGACTCCCCTAGAAAAACTAATTCGCCAATGTTTGCTTGCAGGTCGCGTTTCCCATTTTTGTGTTCTGAGACATCTTAATTTGAGAACCTTCAAATTGTCACTTCAACTGAATGTGCGAGGGAGTGCCATTCCACCGTGGTACCAAACATTATGTTCTTCAGCTTGGGTTAAATAATGGTCACACAAGCATCCACTAAAGCCTTTCCTTCACCACTGTTCTGGTGAGATTTTTACTGTTCCACACAAGCACCAGTGTTTCTAGGTGCACGGATCGTCTACGACTCCCTTGTGGAGGGACTGGGAGATTAAATGGACATCTTTGAGATTTGCATCTTGCTATCTTCAAGGTACTCAAAAAGCATCTGTCTTCATACTGCAACATAGACAAAAGTATCAAAATCTAAAACCTGTAGACAATGTGAAGCAGAACAACGGACAAATGAGATTAGAGTAATCAAGTGGTTGGAGTCAAGTAATTTATGAACTTCTGTTAAACTTATTAAAAAAAACTTCTGTTAATGACAAATCATTCCAAAGAACCCGAGTTTGAATTCTGACTAAAACAAACATTGGTCAAATTTTATTTACCTCTCAGTTGAACTCCGGATTACCAAAGGCTCTTTTCCTTTGAAACCAGAAGATTAAGACAAAAAAATGAGATAAGAGTACACTCAGTGGAAGGAAAAAAAAAACCTCTCAAAAAGCCAAAGTTTATGAGCATGAAATAGCTTCATGCTTGCTGTTGACTACTTTGCAACCATGCTTTCTCAATCCATAGATAAATGAAACATGTTCATTAGGATATAAGATGAGAAAAATGAGTGGGGACGACATGTTCAAATAAACGCTCCACTTGGTTTAAATATTTACTTCATTACATGGGCCCCTTGAAGATGTGCAAATTTTAGTGGAGAAGATACTCAACTTTACCACAAATTATAAATCGTATCCCGAAATGGAAGTAAAAGCAAATGAAAAATGAGAGGGGGCATTATAGTCACCAGACTTGCACATGCACATTTAAAATAATTCCACATAAATTGGGATGACAACTCTAAACTTTCAAGAAAACTAATACAAAAGAGGGATGGTACTGCACTTACATTTGGAATGTCAAAATCACCTTCACTTGCATCACATATATCCAGTGACAATTTTCGAAGCAATGGCATCTGTTATTTAACAACAGAAGATAAAACATAAAATATCAAGTTTCTAACATTTTACAAAACCATAAAAATAAAAAATAAAAAGAAACAGAAGCAAGGTGCAACCTTTGAAGCAGCATGAAAAATGAAGTTTCTTTGTAGCCCAGGGCCCTGCATATATGCAAGGTCAAATCAGTAGTTAATGATCTAGTTTCAAAATATGATTCAAAAATCAAGAGGAATCCACACAGCAAACATTAGTTATTTGTTTTATGAAGTTTTTTTTTTCTTTGGGAGGTGTGGATAAAATAGAAAGCATACCGGAATTTGTCAAAATAACTACACAAAAGGTGCCAAAAACAGAAGAATGATACGTATTTGTTGAATTGTAGTTTAAGGCGATCCTTATTTGATCATGGGAATCAATATCCCACATAATCATCTAATGAAATAAAAATTATTTATGGGGATAAACTTATAAGAGTTATTTGAATCCTGATTTGCAGCAAAAAGATGCTCGATATGCTAAAATAAACTGAAAATGAATTATCAAGACAGAAGTAACCCAAAAATAGTCTGACTAGAAAACTCGCATATCATGTGACCACCATTCATAATTTAGATTTTACTCTTCCAAAGTGAGGGAGTGTACTTTAGAAATTAAAGTGTTGTGTGTTGTTGCAGCTGTGGAATGGAAACATGACTGTAACTGTTCATCACATGCACATATATAAAAAACTCTAAAATTTGTTGAAAACGCAAGATGAATACAGTAAGCTTCTCTGCAGAAAGAGGGTCGAAGGAAGCTCACATTATGACACAACAGAAGGTCTTCAAGAGCTCTGCAGTCAAGAAGAGCGGAGACCCCATTTGCTGTTATTTTCCCACAGTCCTAAACAATAGGCATCCATGCAATTAAAAATTATACATATAGATAATAACTAAGGGATAGTATGATATAGCTTTAGAACAAAATACTTCCACTGTTGAATTATAGCTGTATTACGGTTGTATTATTGTACTATTCTTTGACTTTCTCTATATAAAAAAGGCATTTGTGTTTAGTGTAGTTGCAAACAATAGTAAGAACCCACTCTCCATGACCTTTCTCTCTCCTTCAGAATTGAATAATAAAGGAATTATGACTCCCATATGCATAATCTAAATATAATATTTGCTTTATAAAGACAAATTAAAAAAATTGAATAGCCATTAATCACGGACAAGCACCCATCTTTGATCCCCCCACCCAAGTAGAAAAACTTATATTCTATAAAACTATATTGCTTGGTTTCAACCTTTCAAATAGACTCACTAAGGCAACATATTCTTGAAACATAAAAAAAAAGGACAACTTTTATGTATAACTTATATGATTATATATCATGTTATAACCATGTATAAGGTAATTCCAATAGTATAGGGAAAAAATATTAACAAACCTCTAGATGTATAGAGACCAAGCCTGGCCATGCAAGTGAAATTATCTGTTGAGAAACTGCAATGAAAAAATTACATTATCAAATGTGTAAATTTTCAGCATCTGATTAAGTGGTCAGAGGTCAGTCACTGTAATGTAACTCTAAAGTCTAAACAAGAAAGTTCACCATATTGCAACCCCACCCCACCCACTGTTACTTTTTCGCTTTGTTGCTATTTGCTATCAAGGAATATTAAGTAGCAGTAGAAGACAACAATTATCGAAATGGCATACATTGGTATTTGGTGCTTATTGATATTTTTTATTATCCAAAAGGATCAAACTAATCAAATTAGAGGTTTTTGTTTACAAAATCACGTCCAATGAAAGTGAAGTGCAATTGATCATATTTCCAACTATTTGATCCTAACCTGAGTTAAGAAGAGGACATCCGAGCAATGAAAGCTCAACTAAATTTCTGCAGTTCTGAGTTAAAATAATCAAATCATCATTGGTCATCCATGGGGTTACTCTTTCAAGCCTCAACTTTCTTAGATTTTGCATGGGGAATTTGAAGCTTGACATGGATATATCGCCAAAACAATAGCACAGAGCTAATACTTGTAAGTTCATCAAGGATGTAGTTAATTTTGTCACAATGATATCAGATATTACCTGTAGAAAACCATAACAACAAAGATAAGCAACAAACACATTTTTTAAAACGTAATAAGAACATCTGAGAGCTGAAAAACAGAAGCCTGCACAGAAACCAAAATAACAGAAGACCAAGGAATAGCTAAAACATAGAAGCATACATCTCATATGCATAGATACAAGAATAATAAAAACTACTTTAGCTATAATTGATGATAGAAGTATAAGCTTTGACTTGTCTTGTTAAATAGGTCTAATGGAAAAGTTTCCAACTGGTTTTGACCGACCGACCAACAGCTCTTGCATCGCTCTTCGTGCTAAGGTCTTTCAAAAAGCTTTTATGATGTCTTGGCTTAGTAAAGCAAGGCTTTTTCTTTTGCAATCTGTGATGGGTCTAGCCCAAAGGAGGCAATAATGATTGAACTTCGTGGATTGTAGATGAGGAATTGCATTCCCGTTAAACTAATTGACCGGAATAGTTTATCTAATGAAATAAATGAAAGTGCTTGAATATATGAAAAAAATATATCTTATAATATTTAAATTGTACATTGGAGTAATTTTGGGTAACTTAGATATCCATTTGGATTGGTTTACATATTCCTCAGATATTATGTTTGGTTTCCTTACTTAGTTAAGACTAGGAGTCTAGACTCTAGTATTAGTATAAATAACAATAAGTGCTTTGTCTTTGGTAATAAAAATCTACATATCATTCCCATCACGATCAATATAAATTTATTATTCTAAGCATTTCATTTCCTCCCTTTATACCAACAAACCAAATCTATAACTTAAACACGGTACCAAATCTATCACTAATATTCTGCCAACTTTCCGAAAGTTTGGGACTATAATAACAATGTCAAGATGTCCACAATTATTTTCTTTTTGTTGTCTGCGCATGAATTCGGGCCACCTTTTCTCTCTTCATGTTCTCTTTGTGAGTGGGTTTTTATCTGCTACTTCCACAACCTATATGAGAAGTCTTAGATTCGTTTGTCTCACTTTCATGCAATTCTAGAAGCCCTAAACTATCCTAGAGAAGCATTTTGCCCGATCGCAGTCCAAAAAAGCAGCCTGGCCAGACAGCAGTCCCCCCAAAAAAATGAAAAAAATATATTGTATACCTAAATTGTATCTTACAGTAAGCTAGTGTAACTAAAATTAGTGCTTTGTCTTTTATAATGAGATCCAACATATCGATCACATCACTATCAATATAATTTTATTATTTTGACCATTTGCTATCTTTCTTCTATTGTTTACACCAAAAGACCAATAAGGGTTTCTCTAGTGTTTTCCGTACTATCATTAATAGACACAATTTTCTATATTTCTGCAGGGACCAATAAGAACCCTCAACCCACAGGGAAAATAATTATTACCTGAAAATGAAGGATTATTGTTTCTAGCAGGGGACAAATTGCTGGTAATTGTCTCAATGCATCTTCACCTAACATTCCACCTAAACCTACATTGATGGTCTTTAATGACATCACTGCAGGTTCCAAAGCCCTTAGAGAGAAGGAAGAAAAACCCCAACCAAATTCAATTTCTTCCAATCTACACTTCTTTCCTAACTCAGCATGTAGTTCTTCATGCGAGGAGGAAAATCTAGATTCTCTTTTTTCAATAGAACTATCTCTTTTTAACAAATTTTTACAACCTCTTGCTTTCAGACTCTTCAAACTTGGATTTCCATGAATAACATAACTTAATGCAGCTTCAGAAATCTGCAATAACGCAAGTAGTTAATAAAATTGAAAAAAAAAAAACATAGTTAACAAATAACCTATTACACATTGAAAAGGTATACATACAAGTCAGAATCCCTCTCCTCATTATGTCAAACCATAACATTAACTAAAATTATTTGGTCTTTCTCTTCTCTTCTTTCTTCATCTATAACCTTACACCTTCAACTGAATGTAAGCTAACATTCCAACCACACTTCCCTTACAATTTTAACCAATATTAAAATTTCAACAAAATAGCAAGCCATTAAAACCTTCTATAAACAGTATAAAGATATAAAAAAACATGCCACACTTCATGAATATGACAACAAACCTTGGTGTTTGACACATCCAGCATCTCCAAGGAAGAACCTTTGAAATTATGTAGTGCCTGGTCAACCAGGTAAGTCCCTCTCAGGCATAGACTCTTCAAAACATGTGTTTGAGACATAAGTTCTTGTAGAGACAACTCACAAACACCTACAAAACAACTCATTTATCAAATATTTTCAATGTAGAAGTCAAAGTTTATAAAATTGTAAAATATCCTTCTCAAATTAACTAAACTTGGTGTTGTAAAATAGTTCTAGACCCTAAAGAATAATTTGGTCCCTTATTATGCTTGAACAATAATTAATTGAATAGGTTATTACTCAAGTGACTTCTTCCACCTCAAGAGTGAGGCGAAGTTTTGAAAATTAAACCCAAAGAATGGTGATTGTTCTCCATAATAATATCAATATTTAAGGCCTAACATGTCAAAAGATCACAATGATGATCCAAAGCAATAGGAGCATAATTATTACTTCACTAATACGAATCGTATCAAAAGCAAATATATTGTTAGAATATTAGAAAATATCTTATAATATCTTTTATATTATATTAGAGTATCTTGAGTTATTTCCTAGGATCAATTTATAATCATAGAGATATCTTAGAATATCTCTCATTATTATTATGATTTATTTCTGATTTAGAATTGAGTCTATGTTTCTCTATAAATAGAGATTAGTATTGAGTCTTTTGTAATCAAGTCAGCATTAAGTTATTATAAATAATATTCAAACCCTTATTATTTTCTCTCTTCCTTTTCTCTAAAATCCCACAACTTCAACATATATACAGCAGCAAAATCTAGATTTTTCAGTATACTACACAAAACTTGGTAAGCCAGGCCATCTTTCTTCATTTATCATTCCTTTGTTTTATTTAAACCATCTTTACAAAACCATGGTCTAAATGAAGTAAAGCATATTTTGCAATGCCATAATAAATTCTGAATGTTAAACACATATGCAGCCAGTAAAGGTATTAAAACCTTCAAAAAAGTTATACAAGGCAAGGATTTACAGATTCACTTTGGCAGTTCAGCCAAACAAATTAATAGAGAGAAACACAGCTTACCTATGCAGCCACCCATATGCAGAGCTTGAAGATTAGACACCACAGAATTCAAATACTTTTCTCTAGAATGCATAGAGGGAAAGTTGCCACCATCAGAAGTAGCTGAGCAAAGAGCTTGAACTGAATTTATCCCAAATGAAGTATCACAAACCACAATCGAATTAAGTTTTTTACATCTGCGTATGAGATCTGATATGCCAATATCAGTGACAGAAATGCATCCTTTAATATTCAGGTGACACAACAAAACAAAGTATTTGGAGATATACTGGAGACTCAAATCTGCCATGGATAATATGAAGAAATTACTGGTTGTTAATAGAGATATAAAAATATAAACAAAATTATTTAGATTCAACATGAATTTGTTGCACCATGAAAATATCCTACCACTGACATCAGTTCTTCCTTCCAATGTTAGTTTTGTAACATTAGAAATTAGAGGTTTAGATTCATGAAAATGAAATGGCATGGTTTGCACGGCTTTATATTTAAGATTTGAGGTCTTCTCTAGTTCCGGTGGTATCATAGCAGGATTAGAGGATAAAACTGTAACTGATGCTGGAATTAGTGGAGTAACATCAACAGTCAAGTCAATTTCGCTGACCAAAGAGAACTTCTCCAATAACTGAAAGAAACTGGTTGTCCTGATATTCAAAAGAAAAGCTGCTTTTAGTACTCGTAAAGAAGGAAAGGACTGGCTGAGACAATCAACAGCATGTTCAATAAACAGTCTTCGACACTTCGAGATATCCACCTCCTGAACTGCTTCAAAGATAAAGGTTTCTAACAATTTTTGTGGTAATTCATATTTATCTCCTATAGGATGTCCAGAACTAATAAAGAACTGTTCTATAATCTTCTTTCGCGCAGGATCCGTTAGATACGATGCAGGTGTGAGTGATAAAAGCAGAATTGCAGATGTTATTTGCGGACAATTGGAAAGGTCCATTTTCTGCATGCAATAGAAAGTTAACACATAAGCATTGAATTATTCCTAATAGACGATCATGAACTACTAGCAGACAAATGAAAGACAAGTTGGCTTAGAGCCTAAGACATGTATACCACCAAGTGATGTGCTTGAATAGCAGTAGGCAGATATCAAAACCAAAAACCAGAAGGAACCAATAGATACATTCAGCAAAATATCAAACAAATACCAAAGACGTCAAAGTTAAACAGCTAGAAGAATATAGAACCTTATCACTCATATGTTTAATGGATCTCTTGACATTACTAGATTAGATAACAACAAAAGTGAACTTATGCCTATGCAATGCTAATCTTGTCAAATAAGAACCTCAGTGTTTGTGTTATATTTTTGTACATTAGATAGTATTTTCTCTGACATATATATTTGGCCCTCTAGTTTGGTATGGGTTATAACTTATAAAGGAAGACTGCCTATTCATTTCACATACAGACTATATATAGATGGGGATCCACTTACTCCAAGAGTAATTCTTGAATACTTCACACAATAACTTCCTTGTATATGAATTTAACAAAGAGTCATGCTAAATGTTATGAACATTTTCGACACAAATTTTGACAACAGGTGCAAAAAACTAACCATTCACAGGAATAGTGGTAGTATAAAATAATATGGATAGGTAAAAAAGTAATTATGAGTTAATAGTGGTACATTTCATACATCTTGTCTACACACAGATTTATGTTCTTGATGAATAATTAATGAAGGAAAATTAATAAAAGACAATAATCAATTTTTTCTTTCTTTCTTCAAAAAATCAGGCAATATTAAAATGTTAATTGCTAAGCCTTGAAGGATCCTTATCAAGCAAACAAACATAATCAACAATTCCTAAATCAATTAAGTGTCTTCCAAGTAGTAAAATTTAAAAGTACCTTTGAATGCTCTGTAAGTCGAATCCTGAGATGTTGCAAGTCACTGTACCCAGAAATATCTACTGAACCTATTGGTAGGATATTCAGTGCTCTGAAAATTGAATCAAGGCTTTCCTCAGCCAGTTGCCTAAAATAAAAAGAGTTTCTTTTTCCTGTTAAAGACAAAAATTACCTTACATCATCTAGGAATTTCTGGATGAAGAATAAATACTGTTCAATGCTTCAGGTAAAAGCTCTAGAAGATATACCTGCAGCAAACCACAAAGGCAAAAGGCCCACACGAATCTGTTAAGAACCAATAATAAAAGGTTATGCAATATTTATGTATAAATGACATGTTAAGTTCGTAATAAATAGAGATAATAATTACATTTGCTTCATGTTAATCAAAATATACATGTGGAACAATGAATAAACATTTTATCTACATACTTATGAAAAATGACAGTCAGGTTTCCATATTATGGCTGAGTGATGTCCTGCTGCTTAGTAGATGCAAAAAAAAAAAGGACTTGATAGGATAGGACCCTAAGCAATATTTGGTTAAACAATGAATTCAAGGCCTCAATATCAATAATGAGATAAAACCTCACTTGTTTTAAAATTTCATTGTAGTTGTCTTCTGCTTCGCTCCGCCTCTCCAAATTTTCCATGTTACTTTCAAGCCAAAGAAGAAGTGCATCAGAAAGATGCATCTCACTGTCAAGAAAGTAGATATTTTAACATTAGAATATTAAACTTACAAAGTAAAATACAATGGATTAAATGAAGCCGTTTCATACATAACCAGCCAACCTGTCAACAGTCAAAAGAGGGTGCTTTACTGAAGATAACAGCAAGTTATATGGAATTTTTCCAAAAACATTGTCCTTCTTTGCCCACATCTATAAAAGAAAAATCATAAACAAAGTACGTAAGAAGAAACATGAGATTGCTGTTTATTGCTCAAACTCTAGCGAAAGAAGTCAATTACATACAAAGTTTCTTGCTAGGTAGCCAATACATAAGTGAAGAATCAAATCACTTGCTGCAAAAGCAATGTGTATAAAAGTAGTTAGAATGAATTTCGTAATCTTCTAGTCAAAAGTGAAAACAAGCCCTGACCAAAGTTGCAAGTTGATTAATTTTTACATGAAAATGTAAAATAATAAAGTTGTACCATGATCCAAGCCAAATTTCCATATCTGGATCAAATCATCCATCTGTATTTGCGTTAATTGAAATCCTTCGGGTGAGAATACCTCAGAAAACCAAGTCTCACACTTTAAGAGAAGTGTCTCCACTCCAAAATAAAGCGCACCCTGAGACATACAAGAGAAAGACCAACCACATTAGCCGTTGGGCAGTTAAACAGCGAATATATTGGTTATAACTTGCAAATTTAAACTCCTCAAAAAAAAAATCAGAACACTGCTTTCATGAATTTCCTGATCAATCTGAAAGCTTCTTATGTACCAACCGCATTAGATTAGAATAAATAAAATGTTAGATACATAAAGGTGAACAAACAATGTACCTCATAAAGAGGGAGAACATTTTCAGTGGTAATATCCAATGGGCAGCCATACATATGCTTAAGAATTTGCATAAACACAGGCAAATTCCACTTGATATTGACAGAGCCCAAGCATGATTCACTACATGAGTAATATTAATAAGCATTTTATGTAATCTCTTGAATTCATTTTGAAGTTTTAATATAACGACTGTTATAAAAACAAATTCTACAAGTGGTCTTACCTGAAGCTTCCACCGAAGAGACCTTGGAAATACAAAGATTGTTCAATAAGCCTGTCATACACAGAACAAACACAATTGCTACATAATTGACACTTGAGGATCGTTCAATCAGAGATTGTGTGCATGACTTCCATACTATATACTAATCATCAAACACACAAAATTTTGTATAAATCTAAAATTCGTAGTTGCAAAATTATGTGTATATATATATATATATATATATAGAGAGAGAGAGAGAGAGAGAGAGAGAGATGGTGGAAGGAAGTGAGGAACCTATTGCGGTGTGCGTGAAGTTTGATAGTGTGGGAAGTGAGAAATGATGTTAAATCGGAAACGAGGATATCAGTGGTTGAGATGAGAATGTGTTGGTTTATGGTATCCGTTGATTCAATTGGATGGTGAGGATTAGTACAAACGAGGATAACTTGATCATCATCTTCATCTGAGGCTTCCATCGTCACTACACTAATCTTCTCCAAATTTCAGATTTCATTTCATTTCTCGGTTTTTATTGAGCTTTCCTTCCGAACATTATGCAATTGCTTTCGGGGTATTTTAATAACATCCACATTAAATTAAGTGGGGTCGATATATGTTTATATATCTTAAAAAAACATATATGCTAATTTGAAGGATTTATATATATATATATATATATATATTTACACTAAAATGTCCCACTCCCAAAACTATTTACTTGATTGTCCTATTTTATTAATGTATTATTTATTATTATTATTATTAATTATTATTATTATTTATTAATATATTATTTAATATTATTATTATTTATTAAATTCTTTTTAATTTATTAAATAATTAATAACAATTATTAAAATGATATAATAATTATTAAAACGAGAAAAAAAAAAAAAAAAGCCCTATTGCGAGGTCGCACCCCCAACCATTGACCTCCAACTAGGTTAAAAAAATTTGGGCTTCAGCTGGTCGCATCCTAGGCCAACGACCTCCTATTGAGGAGAATTATACCATGCACCCCACACCTATACCTGCCACCCTCTCAAGACACGTGAAAATACAATTTTATCCTTTTAACAATTTATAATAAGTTTCAAAATTGATAGTTTCGGAAGTTTTAAATTTTCGAAACTTTCGGAAGTTTCAAATTTTTGAAATAAGGATTACATCTCGAAAAATTTGAAAGTTTCAAAAGTTTCCAAATCTGGACAATTTCGAAAATTTCAAAATCTGGAAATTTTCGAAAGTTGCCAAATCTGGAAATTTTCAAAATAAGGATTACATTTTGAAAATTTGGAAAGTTTCGAAATTTTCCAAATATGGAAATATTCTAAATTTTCAAATATGGAAAGTTCCAAAATTTTTCTATTTCGAAAATTTTGAATTATTTGAAAGTTTCGAAAATTCTGAAATTTTCTATTTCGGAAGTTTCGAATTGTTCGAAAGTTTCGAAATTCTGGAAATTGTCGTTTCGAAACTTTAGAAACTTTCGAATATTTTAAAAAGAGGGGTGACAAAATCAGAAGTTAAAAAAGTTGAAAATTTTATAAATGACAAAATTGTATTTTCACGTTGATTGAGGGGGTGGCAGGTTTAGATGTGGAGGTGCATGGTATAATCCTCCCTATTGAGTCCAAAAAGTAAGACAATCAGGTAAATAGTTGAGAGTGGGGCATTTTGGTGCTAAAAAAAAGGATATATAAAAATTAAAATCCTAATTTGAAGTTATTTAATAGACTGTCGGACAGTTTTATTTTTTGCGAGTGAATCATGTAATTAATTATTTGAAAGAAATGTAATTTGACACTTATAACCTTCCAGAGATAGATATATATATTTGATTTTTTATGCTATTTTAGATTTTTTTTTCAATATATTTTATAGTATGTATATATGTATAAAGAAGATATCAAATAAAATGATTTTTATAAGAATACAATAAAAGGAATGTTGTTTATCATTGTTCAAATCAGAAATGACTAAGATCAGACCATAAAATCATGTGACTTTTTAAATGACATATAATCACTTACAAAAGTCATATGACTTAATATTAAAATTCTCATTAAAAAAAATTAGAATTGTATAAAAAATCATAAATGACTTTTTTAAGTGTTTAAATGATCACGATAAGTTATGAATGACTAAAATTATAAATAAAAAGTCATGTAACATTTTTAAGTAATTATGTAACTTTTGTAATATGACTTTTTAGTAATGATCAAGTGCACAAAATTTTATATAAATCTAATGTTGTAGTTGTGTGATTTGAAGTTTTGTCTCAACTTTTCTAAATTGCTATTGTTAGTTTTGGATCGTTTATTGTTGTTTTAATCGACGTTTTATATAAAGAAAATTGTTGTAAATCTTTTGTTTATCATTTAAGTTTAATACATTAATCTTAAGGATTAATTAAATTTTTAACACTTATTAAAATTTAAAATTTTATTTTTTAGACCTGTAAAAATATTACAATTTTTAATCACAACAAAATTATTTTGAAATTGTTTTAGTTTTTATAAAATATCAATATATATTTTTGAATTAAATGTTTTAAACTTATATATTGCAATATTATATAAAGCTCTTTTCCAAAAAGTCATCTCAAAATTCAATTTTGGGTTTTTTTATTACTTTTTTTTGAATTTATATTTATGACATTTAAAAAATTTATATTTAATTGATCACAAGTTAAAAATT
>JBBPBQ010020321.1:59347599-59378852 GCA_037974755.1 Cicer yamashitae
TTATTTATTTCTTACTAAAATAGTTATATTTTTTGTCAAGATATATTTTTATTTATTTATAGTTATTTCTTTTTTTTGTTAACTTTAATTGTTTACTTTAAATAATGATGTGACAAAAAATTAAATTAGGATAAATTTGTATTTTTTATAATTGTTTCTTTTATTGGTAGTTTTTTTTTTATAAGATTTTTTTTTTTCTTATTAAGGTAGTTATATTTTTTTGTAAAAAAAAATGTAATTATATTTCAATTTTTGTATTTATCAAAATTACTTGTTTATCTACAAATAATGATCTGAAAAAAAATTAAATGAAGATAGCATTTTTTATAGTTCTCTATTTTCTTATATTGACAGTAGAAGTCATGTTAGTTGTCACATTACTGTGTGTCATCTCAATTTAAATTTGGGAGAAAATTGAGATTGATAATACAAAATTATAATAAAGAATACTTGTAAAACCAAAATTGCTCGGAAGAAAGATTAAAATCTGACGGTCACGGTATGTAGAAGTCAAAAGCACGCCTAGTAATATAATTTTGAATTTGATTGTATTTACAATATTTGTGACTGCAATGTAATGCAATGCAATACAATACAGAGTGGGAATTGAAAATCCAAAAATTGAAGTGCGTTATGAGAAATTATGTGTGGAGGGAGATGTGTATGACGGAAGCAGAGCCCTTCCTACTCTACCCAATGTTATCATCAACACTTTGGAGGTATTTTTATTATCATATGTATATAATATAATTAAATTAATCATATTTACTTAAATTTGAGAGTGTTATTAGTTTGGTATTAATGTTTTTATCTTTATTGTTTATTTGTTGGCACGGTAGAGTGTTTTAGGATTGTTTCACATTGGACAGTCCAAGAGAAGGGAGATTCAGATTCTCAAAAATGTTAGTGGAATAGTGAAACCATCAAGGTATAGTATAGCCTACCAAAAATTTCATAACATTTTTTGTATTTTTGTGATTGATTCATTCTTTAACAATTAATTTTATTATACTAAATATTACTATATATTTATTTATTTATTTATTTTATTTGGTGTGCTAAATGGTAATATCAGGATGACACTCCTTTTGGGTCCTCCAAGTTCTGGGAAAACCACATTGCTACTAGCACTTGCAGGAAAACTTGATCATGATTTAAGGGTTTGGTCCCATTTTTTTATATATATATTTTCTAAATTTCTAAAAAAGTATAGTTAACTAATGAATTTAAACTTATAAGTTTCTAACACAAATTACCTTTGGTTTTGCATGTGACTATAGACTTCAGGGAAAATCACATATTGTGGTCATGAGCTAAATGAATTCGTTGCTACAAAAACCTGTGCATATATTAGTCAGCACGATATTCACCATGGAGAAATTACAGTGAGAGAGACATTAGATTTTTCATCACGTTGTCTAGGTGTTGGTACAAGGTATGAAATGTTGATGGAACTCTCAAGAAGGGAGAAAGAATCAAAAATTAAACCAGACCCTGAGATTGATGCTTTTATGAAGGCTATAGCATTATCAGGCCAAAAAACTAGTTTGATTACAGATTATGTTCTCAAGGTTTGTTTGTGTCTATGTTGCTTATATTTTAAGCATGTTTTGGTTGTTTTATTTGAGATTAGCTACTAGCATAAACATCTGTGAGACTGTTTGAGAGATCTTATAGAAATATCTTATGACATATCTGTAAGATGTTTTAAGCTTATTTCCACAAACTCTTTAGGATAACTTATGAAAATATCTTATAGCTTGTATGAAAGTAGTTTGAATTATTTTAGTTTTTGTTAAAGAAATAGCTTATACATAAACACTTATATAATAACCACTTAGTTAACTTGTTTACCCAGACAAGGTATCTTCTTTTGTATGAGCTGAATTTCATCATGTTAACAGATGCTTGGATTGGATATATGCGCTGACATTATGGTTGGGAATGATATGAGAAGGGGCATCTCCGGTGGACAAAAGAAGCGAGTCACAACAGGTTACATTCTTTTTTATTACAATATTCTTAACCAACAAACATAAGTTTAATATCACACTTTTGATAATTAAGTTAACCCGTGAAATTGCATACTAAAGAGTTTCAATTCCCTCCTGAACACATTTTTTTTGTTCAAATAACAGCAATAATATTTTCTTTCGTTCTACATATAAGAGAAAGTTGGATCAACCAAATACATCAACTTTTATTTATATAATTTTCTCTTATAATTAATACTGGAGGGAGTAAAACACAATTCTAATAACTAAGCATTGGTAGTTATTTATCAATTTGTACTAATTGCTTCAGTTGTAACTTTGTGTAGGGGAAATGTTGGTAGGACCAGCAAAAGCACTTTTTATGGATGAAATATCAACAGGACTAGATAGCTCAACCACTTTCCAAATATGCAAGTTCATGAGACAAATGGTTCATATAATGGATGTAACAGTGGTCATTTCTCTCTTACAACCACCACCAGAGACATTTGAACTCTTTGACAACATCATCCTACTTTCAGAAGGTCAAATTGTATACCAAGGTCCACGTGAGAGTGTGCTAGAGTTCTTTGAAAACAAGGGATTTAAATGTCCAGATAGAAAAGGTGTTGCTGATTTCTTACAAGAAGTGACATCCAAGAAAGACCAAAAACAATATTGGTTTAGAAAAGACGAACCTTACAGATATGTTTCAGTTTCTGAATTTGTAGATTCCTTTAACTCATTTCATATCGGAGAAAAACTTGTGAGAGAGCTAAAGGTTCCTTATAATAAGGATCAAACCCACCCAGCTGCATTAGTCAAAGAAAAATATGGTATTTCAAAATGGGAACTGTTTAAGGCATGTTTTTCAAAGGAATGGCTTCTTATGAAGAGGAATACTTTTGTTTATGTGTTCAAAACAACACATATAACAATCATGTCTATTCTTACTTTTACTGTGTTCTTTAGAACAGAAATGCCAGTCGGCACTATTCAAGATGGACAAAAGTTTCATGGGGCATTATACTTTACACTGTTAAATGTGATGTTTAATGGGATGTCAGAGCGATCCATGATTGTTGCTAGGCTTCCTGTTTTCTACAAACAAAGGGATCTCCTGTTCTACCCTGCTTGGGCATTTGGGCTACCTATATGCATTCTTAGGATCCCTCTCTCCTTTTTGGAATCAGGGATATGGATTGTCCTTACATATTATACAATTGGTTTTGCTCCTTCTGCTAGCAGGTAATATGAGTTTGCTTTTATCAACTATGGGTCATGTTTTGATTTGCTTATGTAAGCTTATATACTGACATAATCACTTGTCTATATGATCAGATTTTTTCGGCAATTCTTGGCATTGTTTGGAATTCATCAGATGGCTCTCTCTTTATTTCGGTTTGTTGCTGCAATTAGTAGAACACTAGTTGTTGCTAACTCATTGGGTACTGTGATCTTGCTAGTGATGTTTGTGCTAGGAGGTTTTCTTGTTGCTAAAGGTGAGTAATTTGATCACTACTTTTAGACCTTTTACTATATATTAAAAAAATAATCCAACATATTTCTTTTGTGTTTGTAGATGACATTAAGCCATGGATGATATGGGGCTACTATATATCTCCTGTAATGTATGGCGAGAATGCCATTGCAATTAATGAATTCTTAGACAAAAGATGGAGTACAGTAAGAAACTAATTCTCTTATTCTTGTTTGTCAGTGCCTTAATTAATGTACTTTATATACAACAAATACACTTGCATTTCATGTTAGTTATTGTTGTTGTATGATATATGATCTTATAATCTTTTTTTATAATCTTTTGCAGCCAAATACAGATCTAAGAATTAATGAACCAACAATTGGAAAAGTACTTCTTAAAGCTAGAGGCTTGTATACAGAAGACTATTGGTATTGGATAAGCATTGGAGCCTTGATTGGGTTTTCTCTTCTCTTCAACCTTCTTTTCATTGTTGCATTGACATACTTAAATCGTAAGTTATATCCTTTTGATTTTCATAGTCCATAATTGAATAACTTTTTCATGGTTGCTAAACACTCTTATGCTAAACCGAAATTTTAGCTTTAAGTGATTCAAAAGCAGTCACTGCGGATGAAGGGAACAAGAAGAATGGAAATTCATCATTTAGACACCATGTCCTTCAAGGTTTGTACATATACTAATATATTTCTCCCTTTTTACTTGATGATTCTAAGTCTAACTCATATTGTTATTTATAGAAATGTCTGTTATAAATTTTCATTCATAAACATGTTTTAGTAATTTAGTTGGCACATTTCTAGATAGATTTGAATGTCCTAAAAATTTTTATACAACTCATTTTTCTTCATTTGTCTGCAACACGATCAAGAAATTTTAGTCGCACATGGTTCTCATGTATTCGATGACAATAGGTACGGATATTGCAATGGCAAATTCTTCAGAAATTACTAGTTCGTCGAACCATGAACCGCGAAGAGGAATGGTTCTACCATTTCAACCTCTTTCAATGGCATTCAATCATATTAACTACTACGTTGACATGCCAGCAGTAAGTCCCTCAATTCTAGGCATATCATTTTTCTATGTTATTGTAACCAATTATGTAAACTATCATTTTGAACTCATTAGGAGCTTAGCATTCTTGAGTGTATATATATGAATTTAATTGTTTTTCACTTAGATCATGTAAATATGTTCATCAAAACTATTGGATTTTTCACTTATGTTTTGTGACATTTTTTGCATCAGGAAATGAAGAGTCAAGGAAATAATAATGATAAACTTCAACTACTACAAGATGTTAGTGGTGCTTTTAGACCAGGAATATTAACAGCACTTGTAGGTGTTAGTGGTGCTGGGAAGACAACTCTCATGGATGTATTAGCTGGAAGAAAAACAGGTGGATACATTGAAGGAAATATTAGCATATCAGGTTACCAAAAGAACCAAACAACATTCGCTCGAATTAGTGGTTACTGCGAACAGAACGACATTCATTCTCCACATGTTACGGTCTATGAATCACTATTATTTTCGGCATGGCTTCGTCTTCCTTCAGATGTAAAGACAGAAACAAGAAAGGTGTGTTGGAACAATCTTTGTCATATTGGACGTTAACAAAATCAACTATAGGTCTTTGATGCAATTGCTTTTTCAAATAAAATTTTGATTTATTTCTATTTCTATTTGGTAATGTAGATGTTTGTTGAAGAAGTTATGGAGTTAGTGGAGCTTAAATCACTTAGAGATGCTCTTGTGGGACTTCCAAGTGTAGATGGTCTATCAACAGAACAAAGGAAAAGGCTTACTATTGCAGTAGAGCTTGTTGCCAACCCTTCAATCATTTTCATGGATGAACCGACCTCAGGCCTTGATGCTAGAGCTGCTGCTATCGTTATGCGAACCGTGAGAAACACAGTAGACACAGGGAGAACTGTTGTATGCACAATTCATCAACCAAGCATAGACATTTTTGAAGCTTTTGATGAGGCAAGTCTTAACTCTAGACTTTAGAGTTTCTATGTTATTTATTTATTTCATTTGTTGGTTATTGTATTCCTTCAACTTTGATGTTTTTTTGTTTAGTTATTGTTGATGAAAAGAGGAGGGCAAGTTATCTATGCTGGACCTCTCGGTCGCCACTCACATAAGCTTGTAGAATATTTTGAAGTGAGTATTGAAAATTTTGAAGTTTTTACTTATCTACCATATTTGAAGACTTTATTGATCTTAATAACCTCATCTAATGTTCACAAACTTCAGGCTATCCAAGGGGTTCAAAAGATCAAGGATGGTTATAATCCAGCCACATGGATGCTTGAGATTAGCTCTTCATCAAATGAGACTCAATTAGATGTAGATTTTGCAGAGATTTATGCTAACTCTACACTTTATCAGTAAGCTTTTTTGTGTGTAATTATGTAACATTTTTTCTTACTTATTATAAGTTACATGCAAAAAGTATTATAGCTTTATAACCCTTGTTTTCTATGCTCATTCTTTAGGACGAATCAAGAACTTATTAAGGAGCTCAATACCCCAGCACCACATTCAAAGGACTTGTATTTCCCAACCAAATATTCACAATCATTTTTTGGTCAATGCAAAGCTAACTTTTGGAAACAATATTTGTCCTATTGGAGACATTCTCAATATAATATTGTTAGATTCTCCATGACTATAGTGATTGGTGTACTGTTTGGTCTAATATTTTGGAAGCAAGGCAAAAAGACGTAAGTCATAAAAATGCATATTCATTCAATAAAATTCCATAACATCAAAGAAGAACAAAAGACTTTAACAAACCACCTTTTTCAATGTTTTTTGTTTGGTATTCTAACAAATCAATCATATTACACTTCATTAATATTAACATTAATTTTTTTGCTTAATAATTTTTTGGCAGTCAAACACAACAAGAATTACTGAATCTTTTTGGAGCAATATACTCTACTGTTCTGTTTCTTGGTGCAACAAATGCTTCAGCAGTGCAACCAGTTGTTTCCATTGCAAGAACTGTCTTCTATAGGGAAAGAGCAGCAGGGATGTATTCTGCATTACCCTATGCATTTGCTCAGGTATAAAAGCAAAGAAAGAGTTATCTATAGCCATTTTTTGTATGTATCAAACTAAAAGTAGTTGACTGATAATGCAGGTGGCAGTTGAGACAGTTTATAATGCAATTCAAACAATCATTTACACTCTAATCATTTACTCCATGATTGGGTTTGAATGGAAGGCAGCAAAATTCTTTTGGTTCTACTACTACTTACTATTATGTTTTATCTACTTCACATTGTATGGAATGATGCTTGTTGCACTAACACCAGGCCAAGATGTTGCTGCCATTTGTATATCCTTCTTTATGAGTTTCTGGAACTTGTTTTCTGGTTTTGTCATTCCTAGGATGGTATGTCATCTACCCTTTTGATTCATAACTCATAAATTTTATAATGAAAATGATACTCTTCCTTTTTTTTAATATCAGAACTTGCATATTCTTGATGAATTTAATTTATATACATCGCAAGTGTAAATTTTTTGACACTGCCAAATAATCATAACTTCCAAATTATTAAATTCATTTGTCTTTAATCATAACAACTTTTAAAGTCACATATTTGATTAGTTGTAAGTAATTGATACTATAAATTTTTTACACCGACAATGTATCAAAACTAAACTCATTTAATTTCTACTAAATGATATACAGCAAATTCCTATATGGTGGAGATGGTACTATTGGGCTTCTCCTGTTGCATGGACACTATATGGAATTATAACATCACAATTTGGTGACATAAATAGAGAAATAGAGATACCAGGAGCTGGAAGCATGGAACTAAAGGAATTTCTAAAACAAAATTGGGGTTATAATCATGACTTCCTTCCAGCTGTTGCTGTTGCTCATGTTGGTTGGGTTCTCCTCTTTGCATTTGTGTTTGCCTATGGCATCAAATTCCTGAACTTCCAGAAAAGATAATGGATGTGACAAAACCATATCAACTTAAAAATTACATTTATAATTTTTTTATTGGTATAAGAGTTCATGTATTCAACATATAAAACTTTAGGAATCTCCTCTTTGAGAGAATCACCAACAATGTTGTTTTCAAAGGATATACTTATTCAATATTTAAATATTGAGTGTTCAGTTATTAGTTTTATGTAATTACTAAAATCATCACAATTGTTAAATTATAACGTTTGTTTGGGTGCTATGTATTTATTTCAACCATTTTAAAAGGGAGTTTGGTGTATTTCTTAGTAAAATTAGTTGCGAAAATGAAGAGAAAAAAAATAAAGAAGAGATTGTACAAGACTCTAAATTTGTGTTGATACTAAATTTTAGGTTTGATTTGTTTCTGTCAATTTCTTTATATACTTAATGCAATTGGATAATAACAAACTTCTTTCACGATATTTTGAAGTTCCCTTATATATATTGCATACCCACAATAAATGTTAATGAAAGTTTATATATAATAATAATAATAATAGTTCAATTTTCTTTTTGCACGTAAAAAGAAAGGAAGTGCTTCGAGACGATCAAGTAACTCTAATAGTTCAATTGTCGCAGACCTTATAGAAAGAAAGGAAGTGATTTGAGATGACTGGACCAAGCTAAATTCATGGGAATCGAAACATCACTGCCTAACCAAATGAGTCACACTCATTAGATCTACGACCCAATTTGAATTTAATTATTAATTAATTTCTCATGCTTCTATTATTTTATTTAAATAATGTTTACAATTCACTTCAAAATATAAAAAAATAAGTGTTCTTAACCAACATAATGTGATATAAATGTTAGGTGTTTTGAATCTCTTATTCATTTTGTTTCGCAATTGGACATGACATATACTATGTTTACAAAAAAAAAAAATAAGTAATCATAAATATTAATAAAAGAATAAATGATTGATATTAGATCACATGCTTTATATGCCTGGGAGATATAGACTTGATATTGGGAAGTAAAGGACTCAAATAAAAAAGTTGATGGTTTTATCTTACCCGCAACATAACACTAACATATTAATATTTGTCATTCGAAATAAATATTACAAATAAACTGAAATCATCAATTGTTATTGTTATGTTGTGGGTGAGGATTGAACCAACATATTACATAAAACACTAACATACTTTTCAATTGATCCAGTTTTTGTTTTCTTGGGAATATTTGTTTTTATTAACTGTAAAGTTGCCATAAACCTTAAATTCGTAGTTTCTGCATGTCCAATCACAAGTTGTCGTGATATAATCAACACTAATTTGCAAATAGGATTACATATAAGTTACATTTCGATATATGGAGCATGAAGCCATAATATGAGAATCCATAAAGAGGAATGTCACTCTCAACATAGAGCAGCATCTTTAAAACAACTCGAATTCTACATGCTCTCCTACATTACACTCTAAATACTTAGCCCCATTGCCTTGTGGCGTCGTGTCTAAAACTCCAAAATCACAAAACTCTGGAAGTTCTGGTGGGATGGCGCAACGAATTAAGGCCCAGTTAAGGCCCTCAAAGAAGGGATGTTGTTTAATCTCAGCAGCTCCTTTCTGTGAACCCAAACGGTTTTCAGGCTCTTTAACCAACAACCCTTTAATCAGATCCCTCGCTTCAAAACTAACAAATGGGTCATCAGGGAATCTAAGACTTTGCAACACCACGTTTGCTAATGTTTCTTCATTGTTAGAGCCTTTAAAGGGTGTTCTACCATATAAAAGCTCATAAAGAAAAACGCCAAATGTCCACCAGTCAACTGCAGCTCCATGCCCTTCTTCTTTGATGATCTCAGGCGCCAAGTATTCGTGTGTACCAACAAACGAGTTTGATCTTGCATCAGTGGGCTCAGCTACAAGCTGCGGCAGTGATCTGAGCTGTGCAATAGGATCGACTTTTAATTTCCTTGTTTTTGCAGAAGCAGGTAGGAATCTGGGGCTGAAGCATGAAACTTGACAAGATGGTTCAATGCAGAATGGTTCGATGCAACTTGATTGTGCACTAAGACCAGAAATTTTTGCAGGGTCGACATCAGAAGATGACTTCAGAAGTGTTGGGCTTACAGCACACCTCAATGACAGATCAAAATCAGTGAGCATAATGTGGCCGTCTTCTCGAACAAGAATGTTTTCAGGCTTCAAATCACGGTAAACAACTCCAAGCATGTGCAAGTACTCCAAAGCAAGGAGAACTTCAGCAACATAAAACCTGCATGATGCATATATGGAAGTTTCAGAAACAGCCAATTGATTTCCACAAAATAGTGTGCAAAGAAATTATTACAAAAATTAATTCATTATTCAAACAATATCTCCTTTATCAATGCTAGAAAAAGGGCAATCAAGAACAGAGGTCAGACTAAGGGAGAATGCTGCCAGGTTTAAGAAATACAAGGGGAAGTGGCAGTAAGAGGCTGGTGATTTAGTAGGTAGATACAGGGGGAAAATTACATTCCTAGCTGAAATCATGGGAAAGGGGCATATGAAACATGCACTCCAGAACCAATTGCACGGCAGCAGATAAAGGATACGCACAAAAGCCTTGTCGACCAGTAACCAGAGTCACTGACAAATTTGTTATCAAACTATTTAATCTCTTAAATTTGAAGAAGGAGCAAAGTTTCTATCAACAAAGAATGGATGATTCCCAAGTACCCATAAAGAATAATCAAAGTGAAACAAACTGCTGACTTTATTTAGATTCTTCAAGTAGAACAAGCTGCAACAGTGCAAAAGTAATTAATCAATGTAGCAGCCTAAGATTCACAGAACCATACAAATATAGTAAAGCACATATAACACAGAAGAAACATGCCAAAAACCACTTGAATGCACTGGATATAACAGATTTACGTGATACAAGATGAGAATGAGCACAAGCATATTCAGCATATCCGTGTCAATATATTTGTGTATCAGAAAATACTTTTGTCATCATATCATTTGGTGCACAACTCAAATTTAACAGGACGGAGGTTGCATTTTATTTCTGACATTAAAGAAAATACAATGTTAATATATTACTGAACACTTCTTAGTTTCCTACCTTGCTGCTAGCTCCGAAAAACATCTACCAAGCTGCTTCTGCCGCAGAACATGAAGATCTCCACCTGGACAATACTCCATGACCAAACATGAGAGATTATCTGATGTAAATTGTACATACAATGTGGGAAGAAATGGATGGTCAAGCATCCTTAATATTTCTCTTTCAGTTTGAGCCCTAGGCATCTTCTTCCTTCTTGCCAAAAATTCGATGTCCATGACCTTAATAGCAAACAAACAACTTGTGCCAATTAGTTCAGCAAGATATACAGTCCCAATGTCTCCACAACCAAGTTTCTTCAAAAGATTGAAATGTCTCAAGCCCAAGACTCCATGTTGCATTTGAGCATGTCGAATGGCTCCCCACCTAACATCCTTTGACATGTGAGGCCTAGTGCCGCAACTTGACCCACTCATGTTGCTCTCATCACTGGTACTAGTACTACTACTGTACTCACCTTGACTACTCTTTGAGCTTTGTGAAAACTCAAGTTGGTCTCTTAACTTGGTCTTCTTCTCCCCCTTTGCAACTGCTTTGCTTATATTACCGCTAGTTGATGCCAAATCAGGTTTATTTGAATCAGAGTGCACATTACTTGAGTTCCCTCCATTTCCAATTCCAGGACTATTAGAGTCTAAGGCCATAATCTCTTGGTTTTTTTCTACCCTTGTATGTTCTAAAGCACACCTACATCTTTCACAAATCAGCCGAGCTGTGCCAGGAACAGATTTGCTAACTCCATTTGAAGCAGGATCACATGATGCAGAACCTGATTCCTCTTTCACTTTCTTCTTAATCAGATTCTTGTTCTTGATGATGACCATTTTAACTGTGCGAGGGGCATGGTGTGACTGTTTGTTAACTCTGCTTCCGTTTACAGAAGTAGATGAAGAAGATGCTGTCTGCAACTTACCATTCCGTCCAGTATTTGACACAACTTTATTTCCTAACTTTTTTGGGGAGGAAGCATTTACTGGCAACTCTAATTTGCTTTCAGACATATTATACAGAGATGGAGAAGATGCAGATGTTTGTTTTTCTGGTTGAACAGGTACAACACGCTGTGATTGAAATCCAACTTTACTTGATGAACATGCCGAGTCACTTTGCATCGATGAAGTTCCGGAATCAAGTTGAGTAGTTGCAACAGCGATTTCCCAAGCAGAATTGATGGCTTGACTCGATGATGTGATTTGGGTAGTTTGATGAGGTTGAGATGTTTTATCCAAGGAGGATGACTGGCTTTTTTCTGGCACTAGAGATATTTCTGTTCTACACCCTTTATTCTCAGCAACGTAATGCCCAGAATGACCGGTTTCATCTACAACTGAACTGTACAGTGTCTGTATCCTCCCAACCTCTGATATTCTTGGAGAAGCTGTTGACTTTGATAATCGTCTCATGGCAGCCACTTCTGATGCCTTAGATATACAAAGGTCTCTTAATGCCTGCTTCAAATTAACAGGCTCAGAACTTCCAACTCGTGGGGACCGAGGAACACCCATTGCCATCGGCTTTTTTAAGGTGTTTCTCAGCTTATGCCTCGTACCATCTTGTAAAAGACCCAAATCCTTTGATGAAGATTTAAGAGCAATTGACTCAAAAAGCTTGTTAATATCATCGCTGATATTATCTTTGTATCCCAAGTTCAGCACCAAAGGCTTCTTATTTTTCTCAGAAGTTTTGTACTGAGAATTGGACTGGCAAATCCCTAAAGCACCTTTCCCTATGCATAAGTCCTCCTTTGCTTCAACTATTTCACAAGTGCCAGAGAATGAACCCATTATAAGAAAAATTGCTATGCTAACACAACTTTCTCATTGTAGAGATAACACAAACACTTCCACTTTCAATGCTCAACTCACTATTTCATTTTACTATATATTGTATGTGTGTCACCATAAAATCAAGACTCGTGAAATCCAACTTTCAGAACAAATCCAAATCATTCTTTAGTAGAATCTGCTTTGAGTTCATGTTCACTCTTTCACCGGTAACGTGACACTTCAAACCCTGATACAATGATTAACACTTGAAAGCATCAGCAAAACCAAAACATGAAACCAAAACTGTAATAATTTAACTACTAAGAAACAGGAAAAGAAACGAGTTGACAGATAATGTGTGTGACAACTTTCTGTGGTCTCTCACTATTCAATTCATTCGAAAATCTAGTTTAATTAGAAGATTAAACCCAAAAAATAAATAAAATAAAATAAAATATCCCTCTAAAAAAACACATGAAACCGAATATTATTCATCTACTCTAAAGGTTTAAACGATAAGTCTAATCATTAATCAATAAACAGATCAGGAGAAATAAGAATCCAAAGTCCAAACTAACAAATACTCACAAACAAAAAAAAAAACAAATAAATAATCTATAGACACAAAATAGGACAGAATTAGAAATCCAGTTTTTATAATCCAGCAACAACCACAACTATTTTTCATAGATTGGAATCTAGACAAGTAAAACAATTCAAACCGCAAAGACAAAAAGTTCGAAAAAAATGAAATTAAAAAAAAAAAAAATCAAAGTTAAAAGGTGCAGACATAAGAGAGCGTACGGTATAAGCAAATAGTGTTAATCGGTAACAGAATCAACACCTCAACCGAACGAATCCGTGGAAAGTTGAAAAAAGAAAAACCCTAGAAGCGCATTGAAGATGCGGAAGGAAGAAGGTCGTGTAGAAGGTGAGATGTGTATAGGCAGCGTTTGTTTTGTTGTTTCTGTTCCGTTTTCAGCAATGCCACACTGATAATTGTTTCCTGCAGTCGGGTGGGTCCCACCTCTGTCGCACATTAAAATCAAAATTCAAATTTAGTAGAGAGTATATCAAGAATATTGAAAATGAAATCATACGAAACAAAATGGAACGGAATTAATGTATTGGGTGATGTATAAGTGTATCTTTTATTTGTCATGCCATTGACTATTCATCATGCTTTCATGTGTTTCTTTAGACTGAAGACCTACACGCGATCTTTAATTATTTTCATTTGATTAATTAATGTCACCTACTTCAGAAAAAGCCAACCTCAGATTTCACTTTGTTTGTGATTAATAAAATTCATGCTATCCAATCCAATGTAACCATTGCTATCTTAGTTCGGATAATGAATTGTTTGTGTGTGCGTCATTTGTTAAATTTGCTATTGATTAAGATGTTACTTTCAAGACTAATTTACTAAATCTTCTATAATATTCTCTTTCTTATAAGGAGTGTCCTTTTAATAAATAAAAAAACTATGAAATATTATTTATAATTTTTAATTCAATTTTAATATTTTTTATAATATCTTTCAATTATTATTATATATAATTTTATATTAATAATAAAAGTTAATTAATAATTTGATATTTTTTTTAATTATTGTATTTTTTATTATGTATATAAAAAATTTAAAAGATATTCGTTGTGACACAAATATATTTTTATTGACAGATGAATTTCTTAAACATAAATCACACCTCTACTGTATACGTATAGGACACTACAATTTGTTCACTTTAGAGGTCGGCATTTTGTCCTAGGACATCCAGTTATGTTCGCTAACATGGTTAACCAAAAAAATGGAAAAAAAGATTAGGAAAATAATTGATTTTTAAATTGACAGTAAAAAAACGACACTTATGTAACGTGAATTTTATGCAGTGATAATAAGATAAATAATATATTTATTTATTAATGAAATATAGTAAAAATTATAATTAAAAGGTTAATGTATATATTTTTAAATTAAAATAGGTACAACTTTTCAATTATCAATTTTATTTATATCTCATTTCAAAATAATAACTAATAATTATTTATAACTGACAACTAACAAAATTCAAAATTATCTCTTATGTGATTGATCAACATTTGGATTCGACTAGTTTTATGGGTAAAATAATTTGCAATTTTATTTATTTATTGAGATTTGCAAATATGATTACATATTATCAACAGCATCACAATAATTAGACCGACCAAGAGTGATTTTATAGTTTAGTCTACACTAGGCTAAGCTCAAATCACACTTTTTTTAAATAAATAAGATTGTTTCTTTTTTATTTAATTTATTTAAACAGTTTTTTTTTATATACAAGATTTGATTTTGTTTTGGCAAAGTTTAACTCCGGCTATCATATGTAATATGCTAAATAGATCTAAAAGATTTTTTCAGTCACATGTAGTTTCATATTGTTTAACTAAATATGTTTTTAAGAAAACACAAAATTAGTCTATTTAAAAAAAATTTAGTTTTATCTAAAACTAATTTAGATTATATTATATAATTTTCTTTATTGATCGAGCCTATTTTTATTATTCGTAAAGATATTTAAATTTAATATATGACGCGCTTTAAATAATATTAATTACGATAGATGAAATTTATGAGGAAAAATAAAAAAGCATTCCTTCTAGATTTTGTTCTATTTCGACGTACTCTATCCTCTTGATGTCCATCACGACTTGGACCTATTTGGACTTTCCGATCTCGTTAGGCCTAGGATCTGCATCACTGTTGAAATTGGATTCACTAACTACATTCATTTTTCTACATGTACAGTCAGTAATATTATATCTGTCTAATCTCAACCGTCCGATTTTAATTAGACAGTTAATGATAAAATATATTTTTATTTTATAATTAAAAATTTTGAGTTTAAATCTTAATCGTTTGATCTAAATTTAACAGTTAACTACGTTTGACTGCATGAACGCATAGAATTTTAACTATAGTCAATTGAAATTCCTATGTATACTTACAACCTATCATTTTCTCATTGAAAAAAATGATATTCTTAGTGTCATAATCAAATAACTATGATATATAAAATAAACTTTGTATTTTAGAGATAGGTCGTTTAATGGCTGATTTTTTTGTCTAAGGTCATTCATTAAGTCGTTTTTTCTCTTATTTTATTTAAATAAGTGATTTTCATACAAATTTAATTTTTCATTTATCTTTTTATGTGATTTCGTCGTTTGAATGCGACACTGTCTTGATATGACGCTATTTGATTTTCTTGTCTTGTTGTGATATCTATTTGGTTTAAATTGACACAATAGTTTTTATCAATTACATATTTCAATAAATGACTTTAATATCATCAATGTTACAGATTTAGAGGCATAAATATTTGAAACATTTGAATATTGTCGTATGTGCATGCATGTTACGGTTTATGTTATTTGTTAAGAAAAGACAACAAACATAAAAAAAATTAAAAGAACAGAGCCAATAAACAATAATATAACATGAAAATTCAAAAACCAAAGAAAAAACCACAATAGACAATTACATTATAAAATTTTTTACCTCTCAAATACAGTTAATATAAGTACACTAACATCCTTTAAAACAACTATCTAAACTATATCTCACAATACTCTAATACAACATTAGAAAAAGAAAATCATATACACACGTAAAATATTTATGATAGATACATCTTATTTTAAAGAACTTAAATTATATATATATATACTAATGATCCATTTTTCACTAACAAAACTAAGCAATATAAGAAAGATTATTGTAAGATATATAATTTCAATCGACTCGGACGTCTAGCCCATCGCTTCCTTCTTGTTGATATTATTAGAGTTTGAGGTTGTTGTTTTCTTCATGATTAAAAAAATAAATAAAAATTCTGATAAGTCTTTTCAAAAGATTCTCTTAAATGTATTTGAGTATATAGAGAATTAGAAAAGAAACACCTTAGAAGAAGAAAAAAAAAAGTATGAGAAGCCGACTTTTGCAGTGCGGCAAATTGCGTACGTGGGTTAATTCCGAAAACGTGGCGAGCGAAGATAAATGGGTTATTGTTGTGACACAGGTCCACATTCATCTGCCATTACACGCGGCACTCATTCACTGCCTATTCCTTCTGCTATGCCATTCTTCTAACCACTGCTTCACGACTAACCAAATATCATACGTACTACTACTACTACTACATTACCTTCTCTTCTCTTCTTTTCTTCTCTTCTCACTCCAACTATATGGATTCATCACATACACAACGCTATGCATCAACCTCTTCTTCTTCTTCTTCTTCTCTTTCTCTTTCTTTTTCTTCATCCTCTTTCTCTTCCTCTTCCTGTGCGTCCGAAGAGATTGAGGCGGCGGAGACTCTAGCTTACCTCTCGCGCTTAGCAATGCATCACACAACAACTCACTCCGCCGATATCACAACCAACTCACCGATTCCTCACTCGGATCACCCGCCGCCTCGGGTAATTACTTTCTTTTAATCCGTTTCATTATACTTCAATTTTTACTACGAGGAATAATTATTCTATTGTTGAATTATATTCCATGTCAATAGACTCAAACAGTGGCGTGCATATACATATTTTAATACCGGTGACAAATTACAAGTTAGTTGTTAAATAACTATTTCAACTATTAGTTTTGCACAATTAATTCAAATCATTACAAAAATAAATGAATGGATACTAGACGCGGGTGATTATTGTTTATTTTATCAACCGCAAATAAATCAATTATTAATATCAAATATAATATGTAGGTTGAAATATAGGCTCTTAATTTTTTTCATTTTACTAACTATTTATTTTGAAGAATTAAATATGAAAGTTAAGACTTGTTGATTGTGGGTTGCACTTTCTAATCCTTATTTGGTAACAGAACAGAGAAAGAAAACCCACCTTGTGTTGTGTGCTATTTCTTTTTTCTTGACCGCTAAATCTATTATATACAGATTCTTTTTGGTGCTCAGCTACTAGGAAACTCATGCCGTGGATGCTATAGCAATTTTATTGTGTTTTTTTTTTTTTTGATGCTATAGCAGTTTTATTGTGATACTAATAGTAGTACCTATATATGAATTAAACCAGCCAAAGACATGTATAATATTGTCACTATTGCCAAATAATGGCTACAGTCAGTTAATAGAATTTGAACAAATTGTTATTGTTATTTTATACGCGATTTAGTATAAAAAGTAGTCAAACGGCGGCACTTTGGCATAACAAAGGTAACGGAATGTCCATGTCTGAGTATATTTTCGTCATTCCTTTTGGTCTTCAAATTTTTTACTGTTGATCAACATCTTCTGGAGAGAAAAAATGTAAACTTATTTAACATGATCGTTCTATTCTTGGTATAGTAAAAATGGAAAAAGTTGATTGGACACATCCAATTCCAATAATTAAAGGAGTATCACCAAGTTATAACGTTTTATGCAGAAATTTAGGAATAATTTAATTTATGGCAGGGCCAAGCTATTGCAGGTCAACAGTTAGAAGAAAAATTATCCAGTACTACATCCGTAGAAACAGAAAGGATTCAGCAGAATGACTGCTTAAGAAACATGAAGATAGAGCAGGATGCTGATTTACCTAAGACTATTAGCTGCAACAAGTCGAGACGTAATTTAACCGAGGTATTAGAGAGAGCGAAATTTATTTTGCTTCAATTCCTTGGAATACTTGTAATTTACTGGGTTTCTGTTCAGGAAGAAAAAGAAGCACGGAGGATAAAAAGGGTAATGGCAAATAGAGAGTCAGCTAGGCAGACAATTCGTCGCCGACAGGTATTTACCTTGGCAGATAAGTGAACCGTTGTTTAGAATCTAGATTAGCTTATGGACAGCCCAAAGTCTGAACCAAACACACACTAACACATGTCGGTGTGTTTTGTTGAACTACCTGTCTTGACTTCTATGCTTTTCTCTTGACAACATTGTTTGTGGATCAACTTACATTTTTGTGCTCAATAATTATCCATTCCCTCCCTGACATTGTTGTACCAATTAGTTGGACTATCATTTAAGATGTTATTGTAGTCTTTATATTGATTTTAGTCTTTGGAATAGGGATTATATAGTGGCTGATTCCAATGTGGACAATTATCATTGTGGACTAAAACTAAAACACTAGAGATTGAAAACAACTTTGTAGAGACTAAAGTGTTATTTAAGCAAAAAAAGCCTCACGGTTTTTAGCTTTCTAATTGTTCTGGCTGAGCGATCTCTCATTGAAATAAGTGGTTTCTTTTTTTATTTTTAATGTTTCAGGCTCTGAGTGAGGAGTTAAACAGAAAAGCTGCCACCTTGGTGCTGGAAAATGAAAACCTAAAGAGGGTATGGTATTATTCAGTATTATCTTCTTATTATGAAACTACCTTTTCTGTCTTCCTTTTATACTTGCTTCCTCCTTATTCTGTTGTGTTTATTTGTATGATGCATCTATTTTGGATATTTTTGCTTCTGGCTTAATTTTATCTCTTTGATGTTTTTCTAATCGTTCACTCCTCTACATGTTGTGCCATTTCTGGTGAAAAGAAGAAGGAATTGGCTTTGAAAGAGTATAAGTCTCTAGAGACTACAAATAAGCTCTTAAAGGCACAAGTAAGATGTTTTGCTATGGAAGAAATCATTTAAGTATATGATATAACTCTTCTTGTTTACAAGAGTAAATAATTACAGGAAAACTGACATTTGCTTCTGTTTGCAGATAGCCAAGTCAACAAACACTGAAGCAGAGAAAACTCCTGTTGAGCAGAAGTTATCTGTGGCCGAGGTAGCACCTGTCCCTGGTAATAGTCCATGGTTTCTTTATAACCATTTTCCAGTTAGTCAGTTATTTTGGCCCTCTATCCTTCGGTCTTCTAATCAAGTTCAATTTCAACATACACCATTTAATTCCATTGCCATTCCGTCACATGTATATGTACCATCACGTTCTTCCGAGTCTGAATTTTGTGACAAACAAAATAACCTTATGAATGACAATCGAACTCAAAACCCATTGTACATGTTTCCATGTCCTTGGTTGTACCCTCCTTCAGAAAATGGAAATGGACAACAACCAGCTTCCACAGGCCTAGAAGATAAACAAGATAATCTTCCTCTAGGTAAACAATGTAGTACTAGTTTATCCTTAAATAGAGTTGCAAATGGGGATTATCCTGCGACTATACCTATCAAACTGAAAACAGAAGCTTCTGGCAGGACAGAATCTAGATCTAGTAATGACCCTGGTCATACCACTCCAAGTTTTTCTTTGGATGGAGGTGAGCAGAATACAAGATGTCACGTAGTAGAAAACTTGCATGGACCTGCAGTTGATTGTGATGGACATGCTTCTGTAGTCAAGCAAGAACCCGAGCTTCAATTACGTTTCACTTCCAACACCGAGGTATCTTCAACAGCTTCTCACATTGCAACTTCTTCACTGGAAAAGAAACAAGAACAGTTTATATGCTCGGGTAGAAATCTAGTGGACGCAGTTGCTGCGGCAAAGGCACGGAAGAGGAGAAAGCAACTAACAAAATTGAAAAGCATCCAAAGCCGCCAGTCCCGGATGGAGTGTTGATTTCTCAGTAAACTTTATTAAATGTTCAAAAGGAGCAAAGGTTCACCAATTATCAGCTTTTACACCGGCTAATGGTTTGATACAAAAGAAGTTTTCCGAAATTGATGAGAAAACATATTAACTGAATCCACTGAGGCACTTGGAAAGGAATTGAATTCCAATTTTCCATATCATGTATATAGCAGTGATAGCATTGAAGTTAAGTTTTTCTCCAGTCATGTTGTTTGTTTCTTTTTTATTTACTTCCTTGTACTGGGATTTTTTTACCTCCTGGGGTGTTGGTTTCTTAAAGTGGTCAAGCTGGACAATTTTTTTTATTAGGATCGGGATTTCATCAAACTTTCAGGGATGTCTCTAAGCAGTTTAATCCCAAAAATTGGATACACAATATATCATATAAGGATAACCTTGTATATTTGATACTTCTTACTGTTACTCGAGAATTGAGAACCTCCTTCAACTGCAATAGAAATTGTTGGTATTGAGCTCAAAATGCAGTTATGTAGGTTTAAGTGCATGAGCACAAGGGCTTTGATGTCAGCCTGTGCATTCTCTTACGTTTTATAGCCAGTTACTATCCTTTTATAAATTAATAAACTATAACCACAACGTTTATTTTTCTCTTTTTTTAGCTCCAAGGATAAAGGATGATACGTGAATGGAGTACTATTGGCCATTACTAGGACTGAGTGAAAAGAATAATTTGTGCACCTAAATTTCTTTTTCATTAAGCTAAAACAAATAACTGATTGAAATGTACACAATATGAAAAAAACCTCTTGAACTTAAATCCCTAGGTTATGAAATATGTCCAATATGGGTTTTGGTTCACAATGTTGGCTTAAAGACAATTATTGGACTTCTGACACTGTGTTGAGAGTCATTCCATTCAAGTGATGCGGATAATGTTTGTGTCTCATCCGGCATTGGAGGCCCCTTCAGGACAACCTTAAATGACAAGTCTTGGTGCAACTGACTAAACTTCAATGTGTCTGGGATGACCTTCACTGAAAGACCCTTAGGAGCTGTGACTTTAGCCTTGTACGTTGAAGCCCCATATCCTACATTTGTCACAGTCCTGTAAAAAACTGCAGAAATTCTTGAACTGGAACTCAAGAGCTGGATATGCATGGTAGGGTAGTTGAGTCCATCAGTGCCTGGTGCAGGCTTAACGCTGGTGCAATTGAAATTTTTGCTGCCGATGAGGATACCAATGCTAGTGCTGTTGTAGCCTTGCTTGCATAAGAAGGAAATATAAGAGTTCATTCTAATGTCATAAATTAGACCAGGATGCAATGCTTTTACTGGGCTAACTTGTCCAGACCCTGATCCCAGTTCTGTGAAATTGCCATTGACTTTAAGAGGAGTAGCTGAATCACAGAGACGAAAATGTCAGATTTGAAAATGATAATTATTAAGGTTTTAAATTGCATTCACGTCACAGCTGCTGATATTATCAAATACAGTTGATGCTGCGACCCTAACTGCAGCACCATGTGGTTGTATATAGACATCAAAAGTGATGATGTTGCTATTACAATCCAGCTGCGGACTTTTTTTTTAAACCCTGAATTTAACTACTACTCAAATAATAAAGGATGTTATTCATATTCAGCTATTGATTATAGATGGGGAATTTTCCTCACCAGTGGTCATGAGGGCAGATTTAATTGCAGCAGGACTCCAGTCAGGGTGAAAGGATTTAACATAGGCTGCAGCTGCAATGGCATGTGGACATGCCATGGATGTTCCTGATATGATGTTAAAAACATCAAAACGGGTGTCTTCAGGGTACCCTGTTATTGATGCCAATTTGGAATAAGCAGCTAGTATGTCAAGTCCTGGGGCAGCCAAGTCAGGCTTCACATAAAATATTGACATTAGAAAACAAGCCAAATGGGAACACAACACAAAGGAGTAAGAGATATAAAAAATGATCACCTTGAGGATGTTGCGGGTGATTTGTTGAGGACCTCTAGATGAAAAAGAAGCAAGGTATGGGGCAGGGACATTAGTGCCTGTTGTCTTGTATATCACAGCTTGAGGATTCCTGAATTTAAAATCAGCCAGAGATTTCTTTACTTTAGTTAATTTACTTAAAAAAATTTATCACATTGCTTAATTGAGGTATGGACAAAAGGACAGTGAAAAATAGCTTACTTTGTGGAATTAATATAGAGTTCAATGTTTTTGCCTGCAGTGTACATATCAACAAATGCCCCTGGAATAACTGTAGCATAGGATGCTTCATCTTCATCTTCAACTCCTACTATGGTTCCTGCTCCTCCTAACTCTTTAATGGTCAAGTCTGGGCTACCTGTACCCTCAGTACAATAAACTATTTTCCCTTTCACCTTATCCTTGTTTAGAGTCCCATAATCACAACCACTGCATCATAACCATAACCATCATCATTTCATAAAACCTTCATAATCTTCTCAAAAAATAAAATATATCAAGTAATTAAGGGTTAATGATAAGAATAAGAACAATACCTAGGATTTCCATAGACTTCTCCACTAAGGTTAGCAGCAAGAAGACCACTAGTCAGTGGATACATCTTTTTCTCAGGGGAAAATGTATTAATAGATAGTCCCTACAAAGTACAAACCAAAATAAATAAGCTGTTTGTTTCAACGTTTGAAGTTCAAGAACATTTACATAAACAAATTGGATTTTCTGCGATAATCTATCTAGCCAAACTTCAGTTAAATCGAGATTTGGTTGGAGAGGTCGTAGAAGATCCAAAATGATATAGAGCAAGTTGAATCACATCAAATGAATACAGTACATCAATGTTACTTACAGTAACTTTCTTTCCATCACCAAAGGCTACTTGTGTGATGAATTGTCTATCAACTGTGGAAGCAGCAACAGTCAAAATCCAAGGAGCAACATTTTCAACAGACATAGGTCGAGGACCATCATTTCCAGCTGAGCAAGAAGTGAGAACACCTCTCTTCATAGCATGAAATGCTCCAATAGCAATTGGGTCAGCGAAAAAGTCACGTGAGGGTCCACCTATGGACACTGATATGAAGTTGACACCATCAGCAATAGCCTCATCAAAACCAGCAAGCATGTCCATGTCACTGCACCCAATGCTCCAACAAACCTTGTACATTGCAATACGTGCCGATGGGACACCGCCACGTGCTGTGCCTTTGCCAATGCCATAAAGACTTGCACCCCTCACCATTGCTCCGGCTGCTGTTGATGCAGTGTGAGTGCCATGGCCTTGATTATCCACCGGACTTGGGTTCTGGATGGTTGGACCATCTGGGTCAAGGTTGAAGTATTTTGCTCCGATCACCTTGCTGCGTATGCAATCAAGTTTAAATCAAATCAACCTTACGTTGTATGCAAAGCAATAATATCTCTCAACTTTTATATGAATCCCCTACAACAACTCCACGGTGCATTAATTATGTATTTTTCTTTTTCTTTTACTTATCGAGACTAGGAAAGCCTCAAGACTTATCAAACAAATACTTACACACTGCCTACACCAATTTTGGGTTACTTTATGATTGCTCTCATTTCAATATGTATAGAACCCACTTCATAAGTGATCTCTTGAAAGAAAAAGAAAAAATAGCAAAAGTGATTGAAAAATGAAGTGTATAATTAAGTTAAATTGTTTGTATATATGGTGCTAGGACAATGAATGGATGCATAGAAGTAGAACAATACTTGTTGCAGCCAGTGAAGTTAGCTCCCATTACACACTTGCCTTTCCATCTACTTGGGGGTGGTCCAAACCCCTCATCATTGAAACTGGGGCAATCAACCCAAATACCTGTTTAAATATATAATTATAAATTATTTATTATATTATACATTTTTACTAATAAATCATTATCAGAGAAATATATATTTTGTTAATAATAATTTATGTATACCTGTGTCTAATACGCCCACAATGATGTGACTTTCTATGTTGGGGTTTCTCTTCACTTTAAGGGGCATTCCTAAGAAATCCCATGACCTTGTGGTGTGCAGTTTACGGTATGTATTTGGAAACACAGATACTACATTCTTCTCCCCTGCATTAAATTAAATATACCAACATTTTTTTTGGTAACAATTAAATACCAACATTGAATATATGCATCATAACTTTTTTCAGTAAATATATATGAATCACAATCACAATTACTATTATAGAATTTGTGTCTTCATATAATATATTTCCTTTTTGTAAAAAAAAAAATATAAGATCATATATTTCCTTGTCTGAAACGTTTACATTTTTCGCCCTAGCAAAATGTTACTATACCTTGCAGTTTCTCTGCTTCATGTGGCAAAAGTCGTGCAACGAATCCATTAAAACTCTTTCCATAGCTATGTATTTTGGACTCTCTTGCTAACTGCTTGCTGTAGGAATAATAAATTAATTAATAACTATGAATGGTCAATTGCCCAGCATTATATATATCAATTTAATTTAATTTTTTTTCTCACCACATAAACATCTCAAATAAATATTTTTAAAAATATTACTTCAATGTTATTATACATCTATATGTCAGCATAAAATGTCACGAGTTTATGTTAAATTTTGAAATACCAATTTTGATTCTAAATCATAAAAAAAATTATGTATGCGCTAAATATTTGTATATTTTCGATTTTTTAGTGATAATTCAATACATAGTTATTATTAATTAAACTCATATAATCAAATGCATTTGTATTATAGTCTTGAAATTGAAATAATTACTCTCCAATCGCAGTCTCCAACATGTTGTGGTGGTGTTGTTCCATAGTATATGTTCTTGCAGTTGTAGTTGGTAGTTCTCCCATGTATACAATATACGGCTGTTTATTAGTCAGAAATTAACATCAATTATAAAAAGGCTAAGAAGAAGCATATATTGATAAATTAATCTTATAACAAAAATACTTGAAATTAAACTCTACCACTAGTGTCTACCTTTCTTTCATGTTGATTTGATCCCTGAATTAGTGAAGGAAAATGATGAAGAAAGAAGATGGGTAGTAGTAGCAATAGCAACAAGTTTTGTAACATTTTAATTGTATTACTCGTGCTCTAATAGACACTATATTTTTTGCATGAAAGAAAAACAATGCCTGACAACAACATAAATAGTGTGCAAAATAGCTTAAACAAGTAAATTTGTTGTTTAAATTTATAATGCAATGTGATCACTTGGCGTAGATTATGCAAGAACGCAAAATGAGTGACATTTTGAGGAAGGGGCAAAAAGGGAAGGTAAAAATACGGTCTAGGACTTGGTATTTGGTGGCTTGAATTTTGGATCTTTACACAAGTTACGACCAATACCAACATTCTTCAATCAATGTACTAATATATATTGTACATTAACAGTTTATTTTATTTTTAAAAAAATAAAGTTTATTAGCAGAGAAAGAAAGGCCACTATCGTTTGGCCCAAGCTTAACTTCTGAGGTAGAGTAAATCAAAGCCCAAATACTACACAAAAAGAATGTATAATATAATACTGTGGTCTCTCTCACATATATTTACGTTTTTTTTTTAAATCCCATAATTTATATTTTTGGATTTTATTTGTATTTACTGTTAGTGTAAGTTTTTTTATATATACATTCATTCATATTTTACTAGGTAAATATTTATGAAAATATATATGTAAAATGAATTTAATTTATATACACTGTCAATCAAGCATAATCGTCATATTATTAATAATAGTTGATTTTTGTTATAATTACTTAAAGTCACTCATATAATTGATGATAGTTTGTCAACTGAGGAAACTTTTTATATTAGATTATATGAAAATTAAACTCACATAAAAAATTAACCTAATAAAATAAAATCACTATATGCTATGATTGAATGCATTTATAGAAAGATTTTACAATTGTATGCAAATCAAAGTCTTTCAAATTATTTCCTATTTCCATTTTTATTTGTGAAAATATAACTATACCTATAATAGAATTCGATGCCAAAGTGGTAAATAATGAATGTTTTTCAAATTGCTTCCCATTAAATTACATTGATTGATATATAATTCAAACAATTTTAACTAATAAAAAATGTCATAAATTTTACATTTCCTCACGTTTTAAAAAAAAAATGTTAACTAGAAGTTAAATTATTCTATTTTTTTTTCATCGTTACATTATTTCAAATAGATTTCAGATCCATTAAAGAAAGTTTTTGATTTGAATCTTGTTAATGAAAAATAATGTAGTTAAAAGAAGTTCAATTAACTGTGTCAATTAAATTCTCCGACAGAGATTAATCATCAATAAAATTATGTTGATTTTGCACAATAACATATTTGTTTTGTTTAGATTTTATAATAGAAAACATTTTTAAACAATTAATGAAAAAGTGTATTGAAAACATATTTGTAATGATTCTTTGTAAAGATTGTCAACACATGGTATGATACTAAAAATACACCTATAAATTTTAGATGAGAAAGTCCTATTTGCAAATTGCCAACATATATATTCCCAAAAACAGTTGCAATGATTACAAAACATAACACAATTTGAGAAACAATGAATATAACAAACCAAAAGTGAAAATGTATTATTCATCACAAACAAAACTTACAAAATAACCAATCTTAATACTAGTAGCTAAAAAAACCAAGAATTAAGCTACTAATTAACTAGTAATAAATTGGTTCAAGAGCCTTCATTATTCTCAACTTGTTATACACAGCATGCCACCCAGCTTCCGTAGGATGCACCGAATCCCAAAAGAAAGCAGATTTTGGTTCCTCACATACCAAATATTTCTTAACATTTTTCTCATCAACACTTCCACAAAAATACTCATTACTCACACCAACACAACATGGCTTCAATTTGTACTTAATGTTGTGTGTGGTTGGATGGTTCAACACCGACATGAAACTATCGTAAAGATTAAGGAATAGAAAAGGTGAAGAAGTATCATTTGTTTGTTGGTTCAATTTGTTTATGGCTTGGATTAAGAGATTGTTGTGGAAAGGTACGAGGAGTGTGTTTGATGTTTCATTGCATTGCTTGAATGAAGTTCCAGCTGTTTGGTCAGGAAGACATCCAATGGGTTGTAGACCATTCATAATTACTTTCTTCACTCCTAATTCTTTTATGCGAATTAAATTTCTCACTGTTTGATTAATCAACGCTGTCACGAAAGATGGTAAACCCTACATATATATACAATACAATTATTACAAATATTTCACATTAATCATATGATTTAGTAAATTATAAATTATGGAAGATATAGAATCTGTTTGTTATAGATTTTTGTAAAATTAATTATTTTTGAAAGTTTTATTTGTCTGTTGTAACTTTAAAAAATAATGAGAATTTAAAGATAATCTAAAGACTATTTTAAATGAGAAATTGTTTCTAGAATTTTCTAAAAAAATTATTTTTTACTAACTGATTTTTTATAAAACAGTTTCTGATTTTCTTGAAAAAATCTAAATTATCGAATATTGTAATAAATGAGCCAATAAAGCTCAAATTTTGTTAATTGTAACTTGAAAGTTGAAATGATAGTAATTGAAAATATACCTCAATAGAGCCATTTGTAACGGTGTAAAAAGTGTAGTCATTTCCAGCGACAGAGACAAGAGCGACAGAATTACTAATGTCTTTGGTTGAGTACAGTTTGTCTTTGATTTGTTGCTCAAAAAAATCGATTTGGGTTGTCATGTTTGGGCCTGAAAACAACGTTCGAAACACACCAGTACCACCAAACGCAAAGTTCATTCCATATTTCAAATGTTTTGGCATCACTTTTCTCACACTATATGGGACCGGTGATTTCAATTTCAAATACTTGGCTGCAATTGCATAGCATAATGTAACTAATTAGATACATAAGATGTTATAATAATAAAGTTACCGTTATCACCCTAATTCATTATTGAAGAAAGCAACAAAGTAAATTAAGTACTATGTGACAAAATAATTCGGTTTTTTCACTTTCATGTTATTTGAATTTTTTTCTAAAGGAAAACATGAAAGTAAAAAATAAAGATTAATTTTTCATGTACTTAATTATATAGATGGCAATTTTATTAACTGGGTGGACCAATGACTGAAAATTAAGAAAATGAAAAAGAAAAAAAAATAAAGATGCCTCTAATTATTTTCAAGTAAAGTTGGACAATGCTTTTGCTTTTTTTTGACAAAGTTTTATTTTTTTTTTGACTGGCACTGACAAAGTTATATAAGTCTACGTCAGATAATCCACTTGTGATAAAAGCTCAACTTTGGAATAAGAAATATAAGGATATCTCAGAATCCTAAGATGCATTATAGAATTCTGTCCAAAAAAAAAGGATACACTGTAGAAATATGTGGTGGTTTGACATTAATCAATCTTGAGTAAAAAAAAAATGTTAACACTCCAATATCTAATAGTTTTATTAGATATGATACTATCATTCAATCATTTAATATCATCTTATATTTTAATATTTAATTTTGAATTAATTTTACCTTCAATATTTTTAAGTATCTAACACAACTCAAGAGTACTCAAGAATTTATGGAAGAAAAAAAAGCATTAATCAATTAAAACACATGTATCATTTCCTCCTTTTCAAAATGATTATGGTTTTAAAAATAAAATTTCTTCTGAAAATTGTGTCGTTTTATTTTCTCATTGCAATATTTTCGATCTTCAAATTCAAATTAATACTGTGTGCAAAAATTTCAAGTCATTATATTCAACTATGCATTTTTTACAATTGTTGATAGCCAATAGGTTATAAGGAATTAAGGATAACTTTATAAAATTGTTACATTGTATTGTATTTTTTGTTTGTACAAATTGATGTATTGTTTTTATTAGAGATTATTTATAAAAAAAAATATTGTGTTTGTTTATTGTAATTTTTAAATGATCAAAAACAATTTTTATGACAAATTACTCAAAACATTTTATATTTGAAACAATTTTAAAATTATTTTTTGGAGATTATTCTGCTTTTTTCTTTAAAAAATTATAACAAATGAAAATTGATAAAAATAATTATTTTTAAAAATAAATAATAACAAACATACTCTTTGTCTATATGAAATAACTTTAAACAATACTTTTTTTTTCTCTTGGTGACATAACAAATTTTTGTTTATATTTAAAACCAAATTACAATCAGTATTAAAGAGCAAAGAGAAACACTTTGATCGAGTGTTAAAACGATGATGACTAAAAGAAATAACAAGGACAAAAGTGTCTGCGACCAAAGCTTGTCGTGTCACGCGAGAGAGAGAAAAAACATGCCGTTAATAAATCAATGTGACGAAAAAGAGAAATAAAATGCAGATCGAACGTGGTATGCAATCAAAAACAGAGTAAAAAAGAAAAGGGGTATACTAAAAAAAAGTGACATAAAACACAATAATGGACCATTTTATTAGCAAAGAAAGAACATCATATAATGCTAGAATAGAGAGACACAATTAGCTCGAGAAAACAAAAAGTGGCAAAGCCAGCTGATAAATCAACCTTACCAATTGATCAACGTATATAATATATGACGGTGTTACGGTAAAGTACATAAAGTATATACAATTATTATAAGTTAATATGTTTTTTTCTCTCCAAAAATTGTTAACATGCATTTGTTAATGAAAAGTGACACATTTTTGTCACATAACTTTTGAAATATGTTAGTTTGTTGTTTTTGAAATTTCATTTACTCATCCTTTAGTATTTACAATAAGGATAAGGATTACACATGTTGCATTTTTATTTTTAATTTGCTTAACACATGTAGTTTTTTTTAAAAGAAACTTAAAACGCTTTAAGAAAAGGAGAATAAATATATTTAAATCTATAATTAATTATCTATACAAAAGCAAAACTTTTGCTAAGAAAAAAAAAAGCTAATATAATAAATAATAAGTTTAAAGGTAGTGCACTAAAAATATAAATTTGTTTAAAATGTAGTTTAATTATAATCATTTAATCTACCACAACATTTTCTTTGAATTCATAATTAATAAATAAATAAATAAAAAGCAAGAAAGAATTTGTAATGATGCATTTGGACACACACGTACCAATGTAGTCGGTGAAGACTCTGCCGTCGGAGAAACGGCCGGCGGGCTTGCCGGGAAAGGTGGTACCATAAGGTTCTTTCCATGAATTTGCTAACCCTTTTTTAATGTTGCCGGTGTCGACATATGAGTCTCCAAAAACAAATAATTTTGATATATGATGATGATGTTGATGATGATGATGTTTATAATTATGATGTTTATGATGATGATAATGGTGTTTATGATGATGATGGCGAGCCTCAACTTGTGTGACACTTTGTCCTAAAAAATAAGATCCATATGAGTTAAAATTAATTTAATCATTTTCATCAAATTAACAAAAAATACATGTCCTAAGTTTTTGGAAGTAGAGTATGTTTTGTTTGTTTGTACCTGATAGATGTAGAACAAGGAAAAGAGAGAGAATGAAGGGAAAGAAATCCATGGTGTGTATAGAGTTTTGTTCAAAGTTAAATAAAGTTAAAAGGAGACAAAGTAGTGTTTGGGTTGAGAGCTACTTGTAAGCACTTGTGCTTGCTAGTGGGAAGTGAAGCTTTGTGATGTGAAGTGAACAATAGATGGATATTATATATATGCGGTTTTATTTTTTGTAGTGTGAGTGAAATCAAGTGGCCTCCACTAAGTGATTATGCGATTCATCATCATTTGTTTTACATTTTGCTCTCAAATACGTTTCTTTTTATAAGGAATAAAAAAATTAAATCATCATCGAGATAAATTACTAAGATTATATTAATTAATTAGTTTTGTTTTAGGAAAGATTAGTTAATTAGTTAATATTATATTTATTACCAATTTGTCTATAATATTCATTAAATGTATTAATTAATTTACATGTTGGATATTTGAATATCTAATAAACACAAACAAATGTATAAAAAGAATTTTTTATAAAAAAACGTATAAATGGGAATTCAAATTATTTTAAAAAATCTAAATCAATTATTTCTAAAATATATATGACCAAGACCGAATACTAAGAAATAAAAATAGTAATCTGTCAATATAAAGAAATATCTCTTTAGTAAAAAATAAATAAATATATTTATTTAGTCAAAAATCAAGAAATATCTTTAAAATTTATGTATTTAACTTTCATTTCAAATATATTCATAGTATATTAAAATATTGAGAGTTAAGATCAATTAAATATAAATTTTTTAAATGTTATAAACTCAATATAAAAGTAATAAAATTATAGATCCATAAATAAAAATTCTTTAATGAAAAGATTTTTATAATTTTGTAAGTATGCTAAAAAAAACATTTATTAAATTCGATAAGAGTATTTCGATTTAATTTGAATGACACTTTATTTATTTATATATATATATATA
>JBBPBQ010020321.1:59379125-59413963 GCA_037974755.1 Cicer yamashitae
TGGTTCTAGAAAATTAACATGTAATTAAGATTCTCTCACTTGATTTAAAATGATGTTTGAATTATTAATTCAATAGTTCTTGAAAATATTTAAACTACTATTCAAATATCTTCTCTCCCATACAATAATTATAATTTATTTGAAAAAATAAAATAAATATTAGATTGCACAAAATAAGATTTATGTTAACTTTAAGATCATATAAGATGTATGTTAACTTTAAAAATTCTGTTTAAAAAATAAAAATCGGATTACATTAAAAGTATGTTAACTTTAAAAACAGTTAATATAACATCATATAAGATTTTAGTTTTTTTAGATTGAACGCATATTTTAACCTTAATTCATTATCATAAAATCAATTTGTAATGTAAAAAGTATTATTTTTTATAAAATTTTATATACAGAGTTATATGTCTTATTAATATATAGGATTTGAGTTTTTTTTTTTTTTTTAAGAGAAAATATTTAAATATAATTAAGATACTCTCTTCCTCTTGTACAGTTGTATTGTAAATTGTAATAAGACCCTAAAAATAAAAAGCAATAATTATGAGTTTCGAATTAATATCTTCTATTGGTGAAAGGGTTAATCTTGATAACAAGGCCAGGGAAAACATCATCTGGGTCATGAATATGTGGATTCTCTTGAACAATATATGGATCCTTACATTTTTCACTTATTGTTTGCAAAGTTTCTCCCTCACGAACCACATATATCTCATCACACACCTTCTTGTTATTCCTCTGCATCATCATCTCAACACTCAATTCGTTTCTTCTTGTCTCGCAACAGTTCAATACAAGAACATTTATTGTCGCAAATAGAACACAATACCGAAGAACCTTCATTGCCATTGCTATTGAAGAAAATTCAAAAGTCATATTTATATATGACTAACTTGTTCAACAATTTATTTATGTAATACTTTGTTTTATGCTTTCTGATTTTTGAAGGTTTAGCTTTGAAATATTTAGTTACAAAATATATCAATGTTGGTGTTATTAACTTAGAGTCATAATATATATAAGAAAGGAGGTTGGTTACTTTCGTTGGTGGATGGAGTTGTTATAGAATATAAGTATAGTTTTTGTGTAGGAGTTGAGATTGTCCCTTCATTAAAGTGGGTGACTTCCAAGCTTTGAATCAAATTGGGGAAAAAGTTGGTTTTGCTAATTTTTTTAATGAAATTGATCTTTAGTTTGACTTTGACTTCATATTTTTTTACTTGGATTAATCTTTGGTTTGACTCTCAAGATTTTTGTTTGTTAATAATCTATATCTTTTATTTAAGAAAGAAAGAAAATATTAATTCGTGTAAATTATTCTTATTATTTATCGATCTAACGTGTTCATTTGTCAAAATTTTTTTATAAATATAATAACAAACTTTATAGAAGAAGAAGATAAATGTAAATTTTTTTAAAAATATTTTTGAATAGAAAAGTCTATCCTACTTTAAACTAATCATCTTTCACTTTAAATTTGTTTTTATAGAAGAAAGTATTAGTTGCCTAGCTCCTTGATCTAGTAGAATCTGGAATTTTTAAGAGCATCTAGATTGTCTCCTAAGTCCTGATCTAAAAGGCCACATGGGTGGTCTGACCACAAATTTTGATTATTCTTTTCGTAAGTTCACATTCAAACTAAAACAAAAGCTATTTTAACAAAGAGATACCACCACCATTTCCGTTCATAATTGTGGACGGGCATACATACATGATACACGAAGTCTAAAATTTCAAATGAATGATCATAAGTAGTTATAATGGTTTTGTTTTGTGGAGAGACGTCTATTTTATTATCTTTTGAATTTTTTTAGTCTTTTAGAATTTGATTTTTGCATTGTAATTCGCATTTTAATTGGAAATTCTTTCAATCATTTTGTAACATGCATTTCTTTAACTAAATTCACAATTTGTAACATTTGCAGATATTATTTGTTTTATTTTTGAATTTTCTTGAGAATAATTAGTAAAAGAATATGGAAGTAACAGTTACGCTATGAACAGAGAAATAAAGAATGATTGCTTCCTTCTTTCAGAGCAGTGAAATCGAAAGAGAAATTATTTCATGTAAAGAGAATTTAATTGGTACCGTGAACTTTTAAGATTGAACAGGATAAGGACTCACAGACCTGAAGATCAGGTGAACAATTGTGTGCCCTTGATACCCAAAGTTCTGGTTAGACAATGAGTGAAATAAATAAGAATGACCTTATACATAACTTTTTGCAATTAAGAAGCTATAATGTCATCACTTTCCAAAGCTTTGACATTGTACAAATGCCCATAATTCAGGGTTTCATCAACAGCTCCTTAATGTAATTAAGAACTCCCTCAACATTCACAGTCCAAGCAACTGAAATAGGAGAATAACCTGTCCATGGGTTGCTCGTATTCCATCTGAATGAAATGAACCCAATTACATTGAGCATATAAATATTTGAACCAAAAAGAGTGAATAAGAATACTTAGCGGACAAACCTTTTTAGCCCTTGGTCCAGAAGTGTATGTCCAACACAGAGGCCTTGTGTCTCTACTCTCACTACCCCTTTCTTGTATGTGAAAAGATCTGGACGCACAACTGCCACAAAGCTAACAGGGTCGTGGAGAAAAATTCCTGAAAGAAGAAATCAAATTATCATTCCCTTGCCAACTTCAATTAGCTTAAAGATATTTTTCCTTAGCAGCATCACTTGAGCATCAAAGTAGCGTGTAAAATTACCATAGACACCATCAGATTTTACATGCCAATCCCTATAGAATTTGCACATGTCACTTAAAAGAGATGCATGCTTTCCTTTTGATTCCTTCAGTTCAAGGAGATCGTCATCTGAAACCAACAAAAAATATTCACTTTCCAGTGTCTGACCAAGAACAAGAATTAATAGCTTAAGGTAGCATAGAAATTGGTGCCAGTTGGGATTACAATCCCACCTGTGAATTTCACTTGGGTTGTGATGTTTATTCCTACAACTACAACATTTGCCCCAGAGGTAAACACAGTATCTGCTGCTTCTGGGTCTCCATATATCTGCAAGTTGAAGAATAGTCATCAGGATTAGGACTGATATAATATGAGACAAGATTAGCCTAAAATAAATATATTTATTATTTTTTGGATAACCACTCCCCTGAGAAAATAATATACGTATGAATTAATGTATAGTGCAGAGTGAATGGATAGTGTGTAGTCTTCAATGTCAAGAAGCCATAAAGAGGCTTACTCTTTATAAAAATATAGATTGTTTATTGGATCATTGCATAAAAGGCCCTTATTCACAAGTTATCAGCAATAACTACCTTAAATTGTGATTTGCAACATGTCAAATACAACCAACATACAGAGAAATGAAGGTTTAGTTTTAACCCGATAAATTACAATTACCCTTATACATAATTGCATAAGTTGACAACCAAATATGTGTGGTCAATCGCGGATTGCAAAAGAACGACTTGTTCAAATTTCACTATACTAAAGTGCGACTTGTTCAAATTTCACGATACTAAAGTGCTATAATCTCTATTTGACAACATTGGTGGACATATGACGGGTTGCAAAACTTAGTGGTTTCTTCAAATTTTGATGTGTTATAGAGCTATAGTGCTGCTATTTGAGAACACTAAACCAAATTAATGTCATACTTATTTTTAAGGAGAAAAAGTAGAAAAGCAAATAGGATACATCAACACAACGTCAAAATAATCCATGTTATAGTGAAGCAAGAGGAGCTCAGCACTGGATACATAAATTTTTTGCATGACAATTCTTCAAGCATATAAAATGGGGAAGCCCAAAGCAAATAAGTTTGTGTAGCTTTTTCTTATTTTAGGAAACATAACAAACAGAATTCTACGACTTACATTTGCTTCAGCAGCTGGATTGACATTCCCCAAGGCAAAGAATGAACCACCAAGTACGACTATACTCTTCACTTTGCTTGCAAAAGAAGAATCTCTTTTGATTGCCTAATCATGAAAGTCAGACCATCAGATCGAAAAATGTATGCAATCGTAATTCAAAGTTACCAAAGCTGGGACCATAAAGTATAAGACAGAAATGTGCAACTTACTAGAGCTACATTTGTAAGTGGTCCAAGAGCTAGCACGGTTATTTCACCAGGACATTCAGATACCTTCTCCACTAAAAACTCACTAGCACTTTTGTCAATTTTGTTAGCTTTAGGATCAGGTAGGAATATGTTCCCCAATCCATCTTTACCATGAACAAAATCAGCTACACGAGGCCTTCCACCCTTTTTCAAATAATACAGCATAATCAATACAAAAAAGACAGTAAAAACAAAGGCAGAAACATGTCAAGCACTATGCAGATTGCAGACTAGAGGCATGTGTCCAAAATGATAAGGCAAGGAAAGGATTCAAAGCACACATCTAAGTAAAACTTAAGTATAACTAAATTGACACTATAGAATCTCAAAAGTCAAAACTAGATACCTTCAATGGTTCAGTGCTTCCCTCTGCAACAGGAACATTTTGACGGCCAGCGATCTCACACTATCCTTTTTGCACATTAATAACACAATCAAGAACATATTCCATGAAGAACATATTCCAAAAAATGAAAAGACATCGAACTCTTCGAAATCAACAGCCATCAAAATCCAGTTTGACATGGTTTCTGAAAGAACGAAAAAAGCACATACCAAAAGCAATGCGTTACGTGTGGCATCTTCAGTAGCAGCATTTCCAAAAATGGTTGTTAAACCCACCACCTCCACCTCTGGACAATTAAATGCCATCAAGATCGCCATGCTATCATCTGCAGAATCACAAAAATGCCATTCCTATTTTACCAACAAAACCTCAATTCACAGTATAACACTTCTCAGCACTCTTTAATCTCCAGAAAATATACAAATCAAGTGAAACTATATTTCAACCACTTTGACTCACTAATAGACAAGCACATCCATATATTATATTAAGAAACTTCTAAGATCAATTTTCATTCAAAAACAGAATCATTCATTACTATTCCCAGCAAAATGAAATATAAACAAAAAGAATATTTGAAAAGTTATATATCTCGTCAACTTTAAAATTTAGACAAGATACATTGACTTTTTAAATTCTCATGTGTTTCATTCCAGAGGGAGTGTGAAGCAGAGACACATAGACCGTATACCACACTAACAGATCAACACCGGTAATGATTTAAAAAATAAGAGTAATGATTTGATTTGAAAAATAAGATTAATTGAATATAACTTCGTAGACCGGTGCGTACCGGACACACTATGAATCTGAAATGTTGGTGCTATTCATTACCTCAAGTATAATCCAAATTATCACAAAATCAAACGGATTACATGAAAATTAAGATTCTAAATTCAGAATTAAAATACAAATAGATGAAACAAACCGATCCCAGGGTCGGTATCGATAATGAGCTTTTCGGCGTTTCCAAGTGAACCGTTGACGCCACCGTGAACGTTGTTGACTTGAACGTCCATGATAATCGAGAGTTGAATCGGATTGCAGTTAAGTTAGGGATTCGGCGAATTGCGGAATAAAATAAACAAGAGCGCTTGAAAGATGTATGTGTATGTATGTATGGATGTATGTGTGTATTTGAAAGCGCATACACACATACACACGCAAGCGCAGGAAAGTACAAAGGAATATGCAAGAGAATGACGATGAAGATGGAAAATGGAATTGATTGAATTGAACGATAATATAACAAAATTCTCGTCTATGTGATTCCGACCAATCAATATTTCACACGTGGTGAATCCATCTTTTCTTTTATGAATATCCCTTATCAAATCCCCAAATAAGGAAAAAGATACTATTATAAAGTTTGGAGCACCGTCATCACGTCATGTATGTCATTTCGTTTTAGTTGAAAAATTGAAAAAAGATGTTGTTGTGTCAAAATAAATTTTAAATGTTTTCAAAAAATTTAAGAATAAAATAAAAAAGTTATGCTTCAATTTTTTTACAAATATTTAATTGAAAATAAAAAGAGAATAATCATGAAAGTTTAAATTATAATTTTGTTTCAAACTTAAAAATGCTCTTAACTTTCTATTTATTTATAAGATCGAGACTTAATTGATGTTGTAAAAATACTTTTAATTTTTTCATATTTAAAATCACATAATCGGTTTTGGTCTTTACAAAAAAAAAGTGATACACGTAGATTTATATATACACATCAATATATTATTTTTTATAATATATTAAAAATTAAAATATTTTATATTATTAAGTAATAAATTTATTTATTAATTATTTAATAATTAATATTATTTTTTAAAAAATTAAAATAAAAATTAAAAGAAGAGTTTATAAATTTTTGAATAATTCTTTGTTTTTTTAATATTAATTTGACATTAAAACTAAAGTTTATCGTCGCACTAATTCGAATAAAAAACTAATAAAAACATTAAAACCAAAAAAATTATATTTATAAAAATTAAATATATATTTAAACCATAAATTTATTATAAAACAGATAGGATTGGAGCACTTTTCACTTTATTATTACAAAGTTAAGTCTCTTTTCGTTGATTGTACAGCTGTCGGTTTAACAATTTATTTTTCATTATTAAATTATTGCCATCTAAGACTGACATGGAGGATAAGAACTACAACCCATGTGATATCATGACGTTATAAATAAACTAACATGAAAGAGACAAATATACCTCGAAGAAACAGATATAACTCGATTATTACATTAAATTAAAACAGAATTTAATTTTATTTGAAACAGAATTTGTGAAAGAAAAAAAAATACAATTCATATGTGAGTCTATTTGAGAGCAACTACTCAATTTGGTTAATGCAATTATGAGACCATCGCATTATTGATATAATATTTAGAATTTAATCTATAGACACTTTTAATGTATATATTGTTTACTCTCACGCATTTGACATTTAAAATTAATTGAAAAATTGTGGTATATAAATAATAAAATTAAAAAGTTTCTTCTTCATTTTACATTAATAAAACGTAAAAAAGTAAGTTAATGTCTTTTTTTCATTGATTTCATAGTCATTCTTGATTGTTTCTGATTTCACATTTTATATATTTATATCTTACAAAAATAATTATCACTAATTTCATATTTTATTCCCTTAGTCATTCATAAATTAAAATAATTATCTTATTTCATTTACTCAATAGAAGGGTCTATTTTATAAAATTATATGATGATAACTACAATGGAACTATTATTACAAATACAATTATTATGTCACTTTTTTCTTCTTTTTTGCAAATTTATTTTCATGGAAGATAATTTATATTAACTAAGTAACAATATTTGAATCTATTTATACTATAAATAAATTAGGCTTATTCCACCGTGAAACTTGTTCAGATAACACTTCCATTGTGAAATTAGATCCTTAAAGTGGTGATTTTTGGTTTTTAAAATAGTGATTTATCATTTCAATTTTAAATTAATGATGATTAATTTTACAATTCATTTCAATTTTTGTGTTATATGGATATTTTTATAATCCTTCACATGTATACTGTGTGACATAATTTACAACGATTGTATAAATTATATATATATATATATATTCTTAGTACTGAACAAATTATTATTAAAATATTTAAAAATCCGTGCATACTCGTGTTATTTAAAAGTTTGTGTATATTCGCCAAAGAATATATCACAGAAGTAGTAAAAAATACTTTTATGTTTTTAATCATAATTTACGATAATTTCTTTTGGAGATGGAGTTATTTTTGTCATTATTAAGGTTACACAACGTCTAATTTTAACCATTTCTTTTTTTAACTCTTTCTTTGTGCTATATAATAGTTATGGTAGTTATATCACACCTCCTGACCCGTACTTTGTAAAAAAAGATTACAGTGGACTAAATCATATTTTTTGGTTGGATTTATTTATTTGTTATTAAAGGAAAGACATAATAATCTAAATAATTCACTTAGACGTTTGACAATAATAAATGACCATTTAAACAAATTGACTCAAATATGTTCTATTAATAATGAAAGTATTCAGTAGGTGAATTAAGTAACATTGAAAAAATTCCAAGCATCAAATTTCGGATTTCTTGGATACTAACGTAATCTAAATAATAACAACTAATATTTAGTTATAAAAAAAAGTTGGCCAAATTTTCCATTGTCAATTTTTTGTAAATTATTAGTTATTATTAATATTAAATATGATAAAATAAATAACTCTAATTGAATATCAATTTAAAACTATTTTACACCATCAAAATATATATATATATATATATATATATATATATATATTAAACTTTGAAATAATATTATTATTATAATAAGTATTTTAATTTACATTTAAATATTCGTTTTTCTAGCTCAACTACACTAGTTGTTTGATCAATTCTTACAATATATATTTTTTTTTTAACCAAATTTTTGAATAGTAGTCGTGGTTGTGTAATTTGCGCTAGCATAAAGGATTTTGTGGTGTTAGTTATTACAGATTTCGTAATTTCAATTATTCTCGATGTTGTATTATGAATTGCAATCGTTGCGACATGAATTAATCACAATATTGTATAAATTTTATTAAAATTACTTATACTATTAAATCATATAAAATTTTGGTTGAGAGATGAAAGACTATAAGAACTAAAGAATGAGATAATGTAGTATTTAGATATACTGTGAAAATGTGTTTTTTTTATGTCTAAGGTAAAAAAAATGGAATTCTTAATTTTTTTCTTCACAAAAACTGCGTTTTGTCACAAACGTCCCAGCTATTTTCGGTGATTTTTCTTCGAGTCTTTAAAAATGCAGAAAAACTGTAATCACAACTACTTTTATCTTTTTGTCACAACCATTTTCTCAATTAGGGTCTATTTTTTAAAAACCTTACTTTTAACCCTCTGGTTCTTAAACAAATATAGGTCTTAACAATCTAAAATTTAATTAGGAAGTAAGTAAATTTAATAATTTATTATTATTATAGTAAAGATTTGAACTCATATTCTCTTTATAATTTACACTTAATTAACCATTTAAAATCAACTATTACACAAAGAGAAATCAAGAAAAAAAAAGCTACTATCTACGTAGTGTGACACAGTTAAAAGATAATTTTTATAGAAAAAAGAAAAAAAATATATTTATTAATTAATTTTGTAAAGAATTATTGAAAAATATTTATTTTATATTAAAAAAATTGTTTCGTAAACAAAGATGCATGTGACTTGATAGGATCATAGTATATTATATTTTGTGCATCCAACATGTGCATGCACATGGCATATTATTCATCTACTCGTCAAGCAATAAAAAAGAAAAATATTAAGCCCCAATTATTCAAACCAGAAGCTTGCCTCAACGCAACTGAATTTATAAGTCTTAATAAAAATTAAGTGAATTTTTCTAAAATAAATAAAGAATAAAATTAAGTGCATTCACTTTATTATCAATTGAAAAATAAATGTTAAACAGAATCAACAACAATAATTCAAGAAATAATTTTGTATTATAAAATATGAAGAAAAAAAATTCTTAAACCAATGAATACTAATTTTACTAGTATATTATTGTGAATTTTAAAAATATTTCATCTCAAGATTTGTCAAACACTTTAATATATGTTGGACCAGGTCAAAATCGCTTGCTTGATCCTTCCATATCTTATGTATATAATATATAACTGAATATTATTCTTTCAATTTGTGGAAAATTTATAAAATTATGTCTAACGTGTATCATAGGCAAGTGATGAAGCAAGATAACCATGCAAGTCCAACAATTAATGGTGTAGTATCCGTAATCCACATTCTTTTTATCCCATTTAAATTAATTTTTTCAGTTTTTTTATTCATTAAATAAACTAATAAAAATAAAATATTATACCATTATTTTTTCATACATTGCCCGTGAGTACGAGCTAGTTTGTATTTTTTCTATAACTTTTAATGCATGACAGAAGACTTTTAACTATGGCGTCAAATTGAAGCCCTACAAATAAAGATATAAACAAGACTTAAAACCATAAACTTTTGATACGGCACCTAGCTAACCTAACCTAACTAATTAAAAGAAAGACCCTTAATTTCCTCAAACAAAATCTATTGGGAAAATAATGCAAGTCTAGAAAACATATAAGACTTGATAGATTTATTTTTTAAGGAAGACTTGATGGAGATATTTTTCACTATAAATATCCTTTTTACAAGAATAAGTTATGCCTAACATAAAAAATTAACACGGTATAGAGTTAGGTGTTAGGAATTAATTAGAAAAAGTCCATAGAAAATGATAAGGGTTGACAACAGTAGTTTATAATATATTTTAAAAAGTTATTTTCAATATAAAAAAAAGCTTAATGGATACACACAATGTACATCAGTTTTACACTATCATCTATTCATATTCTACTATTTTTCCATGTCATATATCACTAATTTCAAAACAATTATATAAAGGTAGGATGATGTGGTTAAATAAATTATTTTTAATAGATGTCACTTATTAAGAAAATCAGTTTTGCACTATCGATGTACGTTTCTTTATGGAGAAATTATGATAACCTTTTTAATGACAATCATAAACTATTTATTAGTTTTTAGAACATATATACTCCCTTCAAATATCAATACAACCATAATCTCCAAATAAATATTTAAATTATATCTTGCAACACTCTAAGATAAGAGTATAAGAGGCAACAAGAAGAAAATAAAATATATGTTCAAAATGTTTCTGACCGATACATCTTGTAATAAATAATTAGAGCCAATGTGTATATATAACTTGACCTCTAGTTTTTTTTACGAAACCATGTGAGATTTTTTTCAAAACGTATCAATCTTCAAAATAATTCAGACATTTTGTTAAATAAATAATAACAAATGTCCTTACGACATTGTTTAAGGTAGTAAAGAGGAATTTTTTGTATAAAAAACCATACATTTATTATCTTGTATTTAGAAGACAAAATTTTCTTTTATAAAATCCATGACCAATATCTTTCCGGCACTCGATAGCTTAGCTTTTATAAAGCTTATTTTTTGTTGTTTTTGTTCGGTATTAAAGTTCATTTTTTTGGGAAAATAAAAAAGCTCCTTTTATTTTTAAAGATTTTTTGGCCCAACTTATTCTTTTAAGGGAGAAGAAAGACAAGCCCAAAAGAAGCTAGGCGAAACACACTCTAGATTGTATATTTCATTCCCCAACTATAAAATGAGATTTCCCTCATGAAGTAGAAGCTAAAGAATCGGTTTCAAATGTTAGTGCTTTCGGTGACATTTAACATGGACCACCCTTAAATTTATTTATGATAGACCACTCTAGATCAACGGCTGGATCTTACAATTCTATTGAATCTTATTATGTATCTCCCACGCCAAAAGTATGTTCTTTGATACATCCTTCCTTTAAAATTGACTTCGCGTGATTCAAACCGAGAAGAATTCTCCCTCACCACTCATTTTGTTTTACTGACTATATGAAAAATTATAACCAAAATGATAAAAGTAAAAATAAGTATATCCCAAATTATACTATTTGATGACCAGTACTAATTAATGTATGGCGAGTGGCAAACAGAGAAATGGGAAAGGGAAGGTAAAAGAGATGTGATCTGGTGTAGGAGAAACACGATAATGTTCAATAGACTTGCAAAAGTCAACCGTTGATCTGTTTAATGGTGGTCCATGTTAAATGCCACTTGTGCTTTCACCATCAAGTATTTGGTATTCTGTGTTCTTCCCATCTTCAGTAGCTGATGTAGGAACTGACTTCTTCTCTCTGATAGAAAACAACCCAATAGTTAGTAACAAGGTTTTTTTATAACAACAGTGAAGATTAAAATACCAACTATGTTTTGTTGTTTATTCTATAAAAAATCATATTTACTTATAGTTATAAAAGAGATGTAATAATTATACCTCAAAAAAGTCATGTAACAAAAAATAAACCTTAGCTTAATAAAAGTAAAATTTATAGGTACATATCTCTCAAATTAATTATGTGATAAGTATAACCATATACTTTGAGAATTTCTACCCGGAGACAATAATTACAAGAATTTATATAAACTCATACTAATTCATCATTTTCACACAAGGGGTGTTAGTAAGATATTCTCTAATACACTTTTTTAATAAATATTATGTTATTGATTGTAATTTAATAAAATTTGTATAAATTTCAATAAATTAAAGAGTTTGTATTGAAAATAGTAGGTTGAATAGTGTGTTGGTTAGGATCATTCTTTTCACAAATAGTGAAGAAAAAAACAAGAATAGTTAAACTAATATCTAATTTTCCCCATCCAAATATTTAGAGAGGAAATGGAAAAGCAAACATACGTTGTAGAATAAATGACGAGACCAATACCAACAACTGCAAAAGAGAGGAAGTACAACCAATCCACCTGAAATTTTAACACTTTGTCACATTGTAATGAAATATAGTATCATCGTCAAACCTAGATTTTCCAACAGCTATAGAGATATTACAATGCAACTGGCAAATGAATGCTGATTTAATAATTAGACAATTTGGGAAATAATACCTTTTGGTGATAAAAGAAAACTTTAAAAATCACTGCCCACATATCAGACGTTAGAAGAGAAAGATTGAACATTGTCGATCCACTTAACTGCATAAAATAAAAAAAATCCATTCAAAATCAGCCATTCTATTTAGAATTAAATAAATTTGTATTCTCTATAAAATATCATATAAAGTTTGAGTTGCTACAAATATTTTCATTGATGTTTTGTCCTCAATTTAGTGATTTCAGCGACATAATATAGATAAATTTTTTTTATCAAAATCATCGATCTTAGCCATGGACTAAACATCGGTACAAATATTCATAGAGACTAAGAGGAGTGTATAAGATTAGGATATTAAAAGATAATTTTTGTATAAAAAAGTATTGTAGATTTTAAAAAGATTTTAACAAACTATCGAGATATAGAATTTAGATTTTAAAGGATTTATATTTTAAGAATCTGTAGGATTTGAAAAAACTTTGTGGTTTATAAAATTTCGAGGAACTCAATAAATTTTAAACAAACATTAAAGATGAATAATTACAACACACTCTCTAATCTATTGTTCTCAATTCACACTTTTTTATTGTTTGTTAAAATTCAATTATTTCCCCAAAATTTAATTTCACACATTTAAAATAATATCAATCATTATTATTCTATCAATATAATCCTCAATAATGTATGGATAGATTATTAATTTTATTTTTATTTCGATTATCTTATCCTTATATGCAACATTTTTAAAGTTATTATCTCAATTACATTTTTAAAAGATGCACAAACTAGATTAATAATTCATTTTAAGAGTTAATATTATGATATTTAATATTTTAATGATTAATTATACACCTCAAAATAAAGCTAAAAAATGACGTTATTTTAAGAAGTGAAAAAAATATTTGTGTTTTGATGTTGTATGTGACGATTCTTCAATGAAAAAACTATACTTGACAACTAAAAGCATGACAAAGAATATAGAGCAGTGAGATATGAAAGAGTCGATAATAACAAATTAATAATCTCACAAAATCTCAACTGTTTTTGTGAAATTGTTAAATTAGTGTATTTTAATTAAAAAGTCTTTCAAAATTCACTCCACAAAACTATATATACGACAAATTTTAATCTTTTCTGATAAATTGTGAAAAATCCCAATCAAATACTACTAGATTTAGTGGTATTGTTAAAACAATCTTAATAATCCTAATTTAATACCACAAGAATTATTTATATTTTTTTTAAAATCATAATAAAAAAAAAACATAATGGAATGTAAGACCAAAATAAAACATAATAGAATACCAATAGATTTTATTATAACCAAAAAATATTTTAAAATCTCATTTGAATACACCTCCTAAACTCATAACAACATCTAACCCTTCAATTGAGAAAAAAAATAAATCACATGTAATCAATGTCAAAAATATATGAAAATCATGTGCAACTGAAAGAGCTAGATGTTCTTACACATACTCCCACCAAAAAATTTAAATCACATGCTTTTACAAATGCAAAAAAATTTATCCGAATTATCAGAAATCTTTATTTAAGATTTTCAAAACACAATTGTATATTGAAAAACTTAGAAAATATTTTCAAAATATAACTTTTAATAAAATAAAAAATTTTGACGATCACTTGTTATTAAAACAAATATATCCGTTCATTATATTTGAGTACAATATGAAGAGTATAGGGTAAAATTTTTAGTTGTCATATTGTCTCAAACAAGTCCATGAAAATGAAACTAACCTTTAGAACAAAAGGAGCAAGTGAGTAAAACATGAAGCCTGACAAAGTATAGCCGGCAAAAGCAAGTACCTGTTAATTAGGGAATTTAGATGTATAGTATAAACATTCAACTATATGCAAATATGAATTTTCAGCAGTATGTTGTTTCCAATCAAAAATTACAGAAACCACTTACAATGTTTGTAGACCATTTTACCGATTCCAGAGTCTTCCATTCTAGAACACATCTATTAGATAAATAAATTGAGGAAATGAACTAGTCGAAATTTCAAGGGCAAAAATGCAAATTAAATATGGATTCGGATTCCATATAATAAATCTGCGACACAATAATTAATTTTGGGTTTAACCTCAAATCAATAGCTTTAGACCCACCTGAAATGAACTAGACCATTTAAAAGTGATTTGGTGAAAGTGTAATGTGTCTTATCCAATCTAAAATCAATTGTTCAGATCAATTAATATGTGAAAATTATTGTATTTTTTAATGCAGGCTATCCGTTAAATTCATACTAAATTTCCTAATTGGAAGACATAAACAAAAACACTAAGAAGGATACACTTCAACAGCGGTAACAAGGAATCCATAAACACCAAGCATGGAAACTACTTCAACACGATCTTTTTTCTTAACACAAAATTCCTGCATTTTGTATATATGATGAAAACCAAGTTAGGCTGGAACTAAAATGTTACTACTAAAACTTAAATGGTTTTTATGATTATTATTAGTATTATATTAGTAAAACAGTGATTTATATTACCTCACCAACATTGCTAATTGCATAGAAAACTGTCCCTACAATCACAAGTACATCACCCAAGATAGCTTTAGACCCACCTGAAAATTTTAATGTGGACAATAATTCCTGTCTTTAATATTCAAATTAATTGATCATTATTTTCATTAATATCAAGAAATAAAAAACTTTACTCCTCTAAAATAAAAGTTAATATATTTAATTCAAAATTTAAAATAAATAAATCAAATACATTAAATTTTTAAATATCATTTTTTTCATATTACATTTCCAATTGATTTGTAAATAGGTTGAATAATAAATTATGTCACCTCCACCACCGACAGAGTCGGAAAGTAGAACTAAAGAGAGACCAAGGACACAGAGTGTTCCACCAGCTAACTGCCATAGGGAATAACGTGTGCCAATGAATATCCACGTGAGTATAATCACCCAAGGTACTACCCAACAATCCAGTAACGTTACACTTGTAATTGAACTATACTGATATGCTTTTATCACTGCATACAAACCCAAAAGCAGAGGAAAATGCTAAATCAAAATTCAAATTAAATCCACATATGGTCTAATTTTTTTAATTGCATTACTTACCCAAATAACAGCCCTGAGCATCAGCAAAGCCTAATAATAAATACCAATACCAAGAAACCTGCACAACATACAATGCAAGATCTCAAATAATTTTAAATTCATTTGCAGAAGTTTAAAGTAAAATAAAAATTGAATAAGAAATAAAATAGAAATATGTTTATGCAATGGTAGATACATACCAGAGGTTTTTGATGCCTATAAATCAATATGCTTCCATAGACTAAAGCTAAAGATGCATACGTAAATAGGCTCTGAGTTAAAGGTGCATCAACACCTATATACGTTAATAACAACATTATGTTAAACTTCAAAATTTTAAAATAGTTGTATATATATTTTATAAAAAATGAAATAAAAAAAACAGGGGAAAATAACAAATGAAGAATACCAAATTGGGCTATGAGGGAAGAAGTGATGCTCATGAGAGCAATTGAGAAAGAAACTAGTTGACCAAGAAGAAGTATGCCAAGGACTCTTAAAGTTGCAGAGTTGCTCCAACAAGTACTTGTCACTGTAGTCCAATCCATTGTTCAAAAACTTATTGCAATATTTTATTTCTTTGGTAATTTAATTTATTTATAAGTTTGTAACAACAATGGAATAATGTAAATTTACAAGGGAGAATTTCATTGTTATTTGACATATGAAAAGGTTGATTGGGTTGGATTATTATATTATGATTGGGAGTTTGGAGTTTGGATACATCCATATATGATTGCATTGCAGCTACCGTTCTTGAGATATTTGAATGGTGGTTGCGCGTGATAGGAAAATGTGGGAAGTGAAACAGGGTGACACAAGTTTTGTGACTAATTAGACTTCAATTTTAATGCATTATTTTGACAAGATAAAACTAAAATGAATTTTATCCCCTCCAAATAAATTAATGTCATATATTACTTTTTTTTAGGGTAATCTAATATTAGTGGCTAGTTCAAAGATATATTTTAGGCTTAATTATCATTTTATTTTTTATGTTTATTATTTTATATAATTAGTTTTTCTATTTTAAAAGTCAATAATTTTGGTTACTATCTCATATTTTGGAACTATAAAATGACGATTTAACATATTTTAAATGATGTGAGATATAATTTCTTAGTATTGAACTATCTATATGCATTAATTAATCATATTTTATTATTTAAATTATAAAGTTGAAAATTTCTTAAGTTCAAAGTTTAGTTTATAGAGTGTTTTATTGTGATTTCATGGATATTAATTATTCTACGTCATCGTATTGATGGAGCTAAATATCACTAGAAGGGGGTTGAATAGGGATTTTGGCGTTTAAAAATAGTTTAAAGAGTTTTTGAGTTTCTGTCCTCTATGAGAAGATACGAACTGGAAAATAGATTTTCAAACTTTTTAAATAAGATCAGAATAAATGCAAGGAAAATATAAAGAGATAGACACACAACTTTTATACTGGTTCACCCAAAGATGATTACGTCCAGTCCTCACACCCTTGTGAGATTTCACTAAAAATCAATCAGATCAGCCTCTTGCAGAGGATGATTACACTTTGTGTTTTCTCAAGCTTCACCAAGCTTACAACCTTGTTCCTTACAAGTTTCAAATATTTTCAAGTACACCTTACTTGAAAATTACAGAGTGATATGAGTATGATTTCTTTCTCTTTACTTAAACACTTTCTAAAAAGATATTTCAAAGATCTAGTGTATGAATGTAGAAAGTATAAAGAGAGGATGAATATTGCTTATGATAAACTTAAGATTCTTGATATTTTTCTGCAATATTGTTGTGTATGAATGATGAATAGCTTGCTACCTTTTATAGAGGTCTTGTGATGTTCTTTCCATGTGACAAGCTTTTGTGACCGTTTGGAATCAAATCAAAACAATCCAAGGTCTTTCATCATATTTACGAAAATGTCATCCAGCTGTCCTTGGACAGAAGCAGTCCATCCTCAGCCTGGAAATTGACTTGCATTGGACCTTGGTCTTGTGTTATCTTTTTCTTTTCTCATTCTTCAAGACCTGTAGACCTTCCATTTTGAGTTTGTTTGTAGTTGCCTTTCTGTAGATTGACTTTGCTTTAATTTTTCAATCATACAAGAATGATATATAGGTCTGCCCACTAGCCTTTGCACATAGGAAGGTATTTTGCAACATGTGACTATTTGAAAATCTAAGCTTTATGCCATCCTCGTACCTTGTACAACTGGCCTTCTGATTTCTTTTGATCAGATGTTTTATATATTCATTTATTCATGCTGTTTTGACTTCTTTTGATGAATTATATACATTATTTCAGCGAGGATGAGAAGTTTATACTTGAAGACATCCTCTCAAAGTTATGTCCTATCCTCCAGCTTGAACACTTAAAGGATTAACCCAGATTTTTCTCCCTTTTGATCTAATTGAAGATTAACCTGTTTTCTTATAATAATTCATTCAAAAGCACAGATTAGTCATAAACCACAATCATAATCTTTAAATAATTTTGTTATCATTAAAATCATTTGAGAGATTTTGTCTCAACACGTATCATATGTCACGTTATTTAAAATATATTACGTCGCTATTTTTAGCTATAAAATCAGAATGAATGGTCAAAATTGCCATATTTTAAAATAGGAGAACCGATTTTATAAATTGATAAAAATAAAAATGACTAAAACGAGAATTAAATCTATATTTTATTTAGTGTTCATTGAATTTAAGTTTTTTCTATCTTAAAGTGGAATATCATTGTCTCACTTTAATTTTTTTTTTCTAATCTCATCTTAAATTTCTATTATAAAATTATTTTTTATAATATAAATTTGCTAATCATTAATTGTTACATGAGTGACATTTTAAATGGTAGTGTAAAATTATTTTATATTAAGAATATATATCATTTAAATTCATAAAATAAATATATATATATATAAAGTTAGATCAAATTACGGTTAGGATGATTTTAGTTAAAAGCATAAAATTTTCGCGTGACTTAATATTATTTCAGTTAAAAAATATATATATACCTTTTTTGTTGATGCAAAATTTCTTTTACCTTCCTTCCTCTTATTACTTCTCAACTCAACTAAAGTCCTATGTCGATAATCTTGTTTCAATCAACCACTGGATAGATAGGAACGACCCCACTAACCTCCTACTCTCCAGCTTGGTGCCACGCCTTCTAGCCAACACACGCATCCATTCTCCAACTTGGTTTATTTAGTAATTGTATATTTTTATCAGTTAACACCGTTCATTAGAAAAATGAGTATTCAGACAAATAAAAATAAAATCTCAATTTCATTAATTTCCATGTACGTCTAGTTTCAATGGATGTGGAATAAGAAATTAATTAAATTGATAATTATAATTATAAACGTTGAGCTTTCCTAGCCGTTACGTTCTTAACCACCACACCACTACCGTCACAGCCAGCCTGTCTGTTGTTCTAATCCCATACATTTCTTATTAACTTATAAATAATTTACCTATTTAATTAACACTAATAATTGAATTATTACTTTCACCTCTCAATCAACCCACAAACACAACTGTTTACTCCATTAATTAACATTTTGTTGAAAACGATCAATACCAATTTGTCTCGTTTCGCCGTTTCTTCCTCTTTCTCTCTCATCATAACCTTTCAGACTCTGTTATCATTTCCCTGTTAAGATTCCTTCTCTTCCCTTTTCTCTTTCTTATCTCTTCCTTCTCAATTCCACCACAACCACTCCTTATATTCAATCAGGTTCAATTTTCTCCGTCTCATCCTATTAATCTTTAATATTTTCCTATTTCTTTTTTATAAAAATATATTCATAATTCTTGTAATCGTTTTTTGAATTCGCGATTTGTAACTTTCGAATTTAGATTCATCGTTTCAATTATTCCTCGAATTTTCTTGGAATATGAACGATTCTGAAAGTTGAATATTCATCAACACCGTTTTGACGTTATCCACGTCGTTGTAAATTTACGCGCAGGTAAGAGATCTTTCATCTGAAAACGTAGATCCACCACAATCTATGGCGGAAGAGCATCGATGTCAAGCTTCGGAAGGCCACAGACTCTGCGCAAATAACTGCGGTTTCTTCGGTAGTTCAGCTACGATGAATCTCTGCTCTAAATGTTACAGAGACATCCATTTGAAAGAACAAGAACAAGCCAAAACCAAAACAACGATTGAAACCGCTCTCTCTTCCGCCTCTGCCGCCGTCGTAGTCGCCGCTTCACCGCTGCCGGCAATTGAATCTCTTCCTCAACCGCCAGCGTTGACTATACCGTCTATCGTGTCTGACGCATCGGACTCCTCGACCGAAACGGTTCAATCGAACCGGTGCGGAACGTGCCGGAAGCGGATCGGGTTAACCGGATTCAAGTGTAGATGTGGAATCACGTTTTGTGGGACCCACAGGTATCCGGAGAAACACGAGTGCTCTTTCGATTTCAAGGCGGTGGGGCGAGAGGAGATAGCTAAAGCGAATCCCTTGATCAAAGCAGACAAGCTGCGAAGAATTTGATTTGATCTCTGCCGTTGGATGAATGATGTGATTTAGATGAGTTGATCTGGACCGTTTGTTGCGGACCTTACCTACCCAAACGAATCATGTGGCGGCGCTTGTTGAAAAATGTATAAAAATCAAATCTATCTATCTATTAATGATGACGTTAGAGAAAGAAAAAAAAATGTTGAATAAGTCGTTTTTTTTAAGTGGCTTTTGCTTTGTATTAAAGGGAATGAAGAAAAAAAAAGTGATTTTCTTGTGTCGGATGGAATTGAAAGTTTTAAGTCCACACCCGCGTTTGGGAATTATGGGGTTGTCCTAATAATGTAAAAGCGCTGCCTTTTAATATTTTAGGTTAAATATATTTTAGATTTTTATAAAATTAGTAACTTTTAAATTTAGTTTCTATTAAATTTTAATATTCTCTGATGATTATTATAAATAAATAAAATATTAAATATTAGTCACTATTATGAATAAAATTAATTATTTTGACTCCTTTATAATTATTATCCACGTTACGTAGAGTGTACACCACGTGTAAGTTTTAAATGTGATGGCGTCCACATGGCAACTAACTCCCCATAATAAATTATAAATTGTTTAGTAAATTATTTTAAAGTTATTTAAATAAAAACAAACAAATTAAAAATACTTAGATTTGCACCCAGAAAAAGAATACTTAGTGGATCTCAATCCGTGATCTTAAACCTAATCATTGTATGATCCAATTCATCTCCTAGACAAATTCTTTTGCCACCTGAAGCTCATATATCACACTATTTACACACACTTTAACATTAGTGATAATTAACAAAATGTTAACTAAAAATCCAAAATTGCTCTCTAATTAACTTGAGAAAACAAAATGTTGCAGTCCTTTATGAGAACCACATCAACACATAATAATTAATGGCGCAACAAGCTCACCACAACAACTCCATCTCTAAATTTTTCTTCTAAGCCTACAACAAAACCCACTCCCACTTCCAACCTCCCCCCGTCGCTGCCACCGCCAACAGCTTCTTCGACGAACAGAAGTGTTTCCACAATCTCAACGCTGATGAAAAGAATCCCTCTCTCAATGTGGCCCCCTCTTCACTGCCGCCTCCTCTTTAATGCCTTTTTCATTGTAGCATTTTCTCGAGCACCTTGCGTGGGTTGTTGATTTTCAATTCTTTTTTGGATTTTACCTTTTTGGATCGTTTTTGTTTTCCAGGAAGGAGGCATTGTATGCCATTTTGTCTTAAGAGTTGCCGATGAGTATGGCGAAGGAGTTTCAGGACAACATTGCTTCAAAATTTGGTAATGGCAACCAAGAAGATGGTGGATTCTCAAATTTAGGATTTATTTGGGTTAAGATCCACTAAGTTTTTTATTTTAAAATATTTAAATTTACTGATTTTTATTTAAATCGGTTTAAAATAATTTAATAAATCATTAGAATGAGTCATTTGTCACATGGATTTTACGTCATTTGGAAAAGCCTCGTATTACAAGGGACTAAAACTCTAAAAGACATTAAAATTTAGAAACTCCTAATTTTATAAGGATCTAAAACATAGAAACTCCTAATTTTATATGGGTGGAGCTTTTCATTTGTAGTGGGTGGAGCTTTTGATTTTAGTGAGAAGTGAAAACCTATCATTCTCACTTCTTTTGTTGTCACTAGTGTCTCTCTATTTACACACACCCACGTTTGAAACTAAAAATTAAATTAAATAAGTGTATACTTTGTTTCACCCCTTTAAAGATGCATTAAGTGTAATAGCGAAGACGCTTGCAAGAACAATTAACAACTTTTAAGGTGTAGAGGGCTTTTTTGCAACTTTTGGAAATGTGGAGTTTTTACTTTGGTTTGACTATGGCGCATAGTGAAGGTTTCTCTCATTTTATTGTGAAAAGTGACTCCAAAGTTCTAATTCTTTAGTCTATCTTATAAAGTAAATAAAAGTAATAAGTAGTTATAATTCTTTAAATATATATATATATCGCGACTAAATTGGAGAGATAGTGATACTTTCCTGACTAAATTGATGGTTTATTTCAATTTTTTTACAACCATCAATGCTTATAATGTTAATATTATTATCATTTTATTCAGGGTAAGGATCTAACCATCAACCTTCTTATCGTTCCACTCTCTAATTTCCACATGATTGTGAAGTCAATATTATATTCTCTTATTTATTCAAATTATAAACTTATCATAGATAGGATTCTATATGCCTTACAACAAAAATAAATATAAGGAGAAGCTCTTGACCAATACTCTTGAGGGGTTAGTCTAAGGTAAGAGGACATATTTTAAATATGCATATTAAAATTAACAATATATTAGTGCCTTGCAGCAAGATAAATATAAATATTTCAGTAAAATTAATGATCTCTAATGAAACTCTAAAATTTTCTTCACCTAAAATTGGACTAGATCATTGCACCCTAATTTTTTTTATTTATTAAAAAAGTCTCGGTAACTCTCAACTACTAACTAGTTTTGTAGCCTATCATAATCTATCTAATCAAATTCTCTTTGCAAAGTTCTATTAGTAACCATTTTCGATCTACTAATATTTCAAATACTTGAATTTCTCCATTCAAATTCTAATAAGTTTATTTATCTTTAAGAATGAGGAACTAAATATACATGTGTTAGTATAGAGTGTTCCAACAATGAAATATATAATCTGTTTGTTTAAAATTATTTAGAGAAAAATCACTTTTTTGAAATTAAAAAAACAAACATTTTAGATGTTATACAGAGAAAAAGTTAATGTCTCTAAATTTAATAATGGTGTTGGTGCACCATACAATAACAACAGAAATTCAAACATCAATTAGACAAATTACAATTTTACACAAACTCAAAGTAAGAGTTTTTTTTATAAACAAAATTGGGAAAGTCATAAATTATGACAACTCAACCACTAAAATAAAGTTTGCATCTAATGACTATAATTCATAACCAACTAATAACATATATCACATCTAACTGTTGCTTTAAAAATGACTCTAAAATTTGTTGGAAAATATAGTACAATCTTTAAAAAAATTGACTTAATTACAGTTTTAGTCTACGTATTTTTACTGATTCATGAAATTGGTCCCTCTATTTTGAAAGTCGACAAATTTAGTCTTTTCCTCTGATTTTTTAACTAAAAAATAATGACGTGTGATGCTTTAAATATCATGACATATGATACAATGATGTAGAATGATTAACACCCATGAAATTAGAATAAAATGTCGTAAAAACTTAGTTTTCAACTTCAGAAATTTTTCTTATTTTTAATATTATTAATGACATATGAATAATTAATGCATATGAGTGGTTCTATGTTATAGAATTGTATGTCACGTGAGTTAAAATATGTTAAATCGTCATTTTTGTAGTTCAAAAACCTGAGAGAGACCAAAATTGTTGACTTTCAATATCGAGGGACCAATTTCGTAAATTAGTAATAATAGAGGAACTAAAACTACAATTAAACAAAAAAAAAAATTATATCTCATAGTAAATGTTGAGTTTGGGCCTCAAATTATGTTGGACTGGCTAGCTCTGCATGTGATATGCCATAATTTACTTCTCTTCATAACTCAAGATAACATCCAAGTAGCTAAGAAAATTACAACGGTCTAATTTTTCTTTATATTATTTGTAGAATTGTAGCCATAAATATTTCTTGATTTGATCCGAAATTTACAACTCTTCATGAGCAACTTGATTGTTTGGTGTCTCTGAGCAAGCTTTCAAGTTGCTTAAGCTCTCTATCCAAATTCCATCAGCTACAATTGCATTAGTGTCGTTGTTACGATGCCATGACCAATGTGCATGAGTTTCATTTAGTATTCTTAACCTTCCATGTCCAAAACTTGGTTCTCGAAACAATGAGAGTGGGCTTGTAGGTTTCTCAAAACTATTATCGACAAACATATTATATATCAGGGTCTCAAGAGGAAAATAGAAAAAGCATAATAAAAATAACAAAATTAAAACTTTTGGTCATTATTTGGAATAACAAATATTCTATCTAGACTTAAATATAAGAAAAGAAAAGTCATTTCTGATAAATTTAAATATAAGTAAATTTCAATTAACTTTACCATAAAATGTTAATATTCTTAAAATACTCTATAATTAATGATCTCATAAAATACATTTTCATAAAAAGTTAAAGGGAGAGGAAGTGTAATTTAGAAAATAAATAGTTTTTAACTACATAAAAATAATAATTAATGTTAACATATGCATGCAATTAAGTGATCTAAAAACACTTGTTAAGAAATAAAAAAAATAGAAAATTTATATTAAAAAAATAAAATTTAAGCTTTTAAAAAATTAAAAACACAATTTTCAATGCACTTTTAATTAAAAAAAATTCTATATTTATATACTTAACAATGCCCTAAACATTTTTCTTTTATTTATAAGAATGAATTAAAATAGAGTGGTATATATCTCACTTTAATGCAAGTCCCTCACGATTTCCTCCATCCCCGATTGTCACATACATTGGACCACATGAATCAGCTTCGTTGTCATAAATTCGAGTCTGCAATAAATCAAAATAATTAAACAAAAAAAATTATAATCATACCAATCAATATATTTTGATGTCAAAATGAAATGAATAAAGAAAACAATAGTATTAAATATTAATTAAAGATATGACATACGAAGCGTTCATATGCATGAACATGTCCAGCAAAAATCAAATCAACACGAGCCTCATAAAGCAACTCTTCCATAGCTTGTCTCATTGATTCACCTTCACCTTGATGTGCCTCATTAGAATTATACCAAGGTGCATGCAACAATGTAATAACCCAAGGTGTCTTCACTCTATCAATCTTAGCCAGGTCTAATTGAAGCCAATTGTATTGTTGTGATTCAACATTAAAATCAGAGTATGAACCTAACATAATAATATGGGTCCCAGCAACCTCAAAAGAGTAATAGAGATTTGAGTTGGACCCACTTTCTTGAAATGGCATGGGCCAACGTGCATTATAGGCCTTAAATCCATTTGGGTAGATAATTGGAAAAATCTCAATTTCGTGATTTCCTTCGGTAACCATCCAAGGTCTTTTACTAGCATATGGTTCTACCAAACGACCAAAAGAATCCCATAGTGGTTGTTGTGAGTCAGCATAAGATAAATCTCCCGGTAACAAAAACACATCATAGTCGCTTTTGTCTACATGTTTTAGGGTTGATGCAGTCCATTCAGTTTGTCCCAAGTCTCCTGCATGGTATAATATGCTCGTATTGTTAATTGTTAAAAAAAAAAAATAATCTTAGAATGTACTTTTTGTATATATTTTTACTGATTCACATCTTAGTCCTTAATTTTTAAATCTGAATCTCAGTATTAAAAATGTCATTTTTATTCATCGCTGAATTTTTGTCTTATTTTTAATGACTTCAAAAAAAAATTTATAAAATAATTGATGTTAATAATTAATATTATTAGTATTTTAATAAATGTAGATCCATTCTTTAAATCACTCGCCTTACAGCCTTACTCACTTAGTGACATGGACATTGAATTGTTGAAGTGATCAACTATATTTAGAAGATTCATCCAATAAATATATAAAAAACACCATGAGAATTTTTTAGATTGGTAGTGTTTGTGTTATATAATTATTGAGATCCAACAACTAAATTTATTTTTAAAAATTTCAAATTCGTTTTAAAAATAGTTAAAATATCAAATCTAGAGATTAGTACTAATTAAAAAGCTTCTTTACATATTTATATTCATAAAAAATAATCTAAAAAGTGTCAAAATTTTAAATCTATTTTTTATGTACTTTGTTCGGTTTTGTTATCAGAGATACTTTTGAATTTTTGACTTTGACACACACTAATAAATATATATATATATATATATATAATAAATTTTTATTGTATAATATAATTTTTTTGAAAAGTAAAAAAAAATTAAAATTACGCCCTAGCCCCTGACGTATATTGTGCATATCAGTCTGCCCTTGCCAAACCAACTTTATATAAGTGATCTCTGAAGTTTAATAATAAGCTGTCCAGTTCCCATCCCATTAAAAGTAATGTCTCATTTTATCAACAAAAAAAAAAAAAAAAAGAAGAAGAAGTAATGTTTCAAAAAATAATTAAAATGAATATCTTATTTTCCCCGACTAGAGCGCAAATACCGACATCAAGTAATATCTAGTTGGGCAGCACAATTAGGCAACAGACCATCCATTTTCTCTCGGCCCCACTTCGCCTACCTACGTTTTTTTCGATATGCACAAAAAAAATATTTTGACAAAAAATATTACAGATCAAATAAATTTTTTATTTTATAAAAATATTCTTCAAACTTAAACCTAAAAATATTTCAGTTTTGTTTTCAGTTCATGCTTTCAAGAATTTGCGTTTATCATTTAAATTTTTAATTTTTTCATATATATTTAAAATATTATAAAAGTTCCTTTTACAAATTTATAATTTTTAAATATAAGATAAATCAAATGAGTTTTTTAATTTTTGATACTGAAAAATAAATATTTAATTGATCGTTTGTTAAAAAATTTTAAATTTTCATAAGAGATATGCATGTCTTAAATATGAGTGCAAAAATTCATTCAAAAATTTAAGAGATACAAATAAATTGACTCAAAAACAATAACAAAAAAATAAAACTATAAAAAAGTTTGAGATTAAAGTGGAATAATTTTTTTATAAAAATTAAAAATAAAATTTTAAAATTTTATAACAACTTATTTAACGAAAAAATAAATATCTATACAAAGAATGTCGACGTCTATTGTGTGGCTCAATTTATTACACCACATTTTTTCATAAGAATATCAGTAATAAATTACCCGTCCCAATCTGTTCTGAAGTTTGAAATTTTAGGACAATGATTGGTAACAATACCACGTTTACGTTATCGTGAAAGTTGTATTTTTTTGGTAAATAAGTTTACGCACTCTTCAATTCAATCTATAAAACCTTATCCTAAGCCACTCTCACTTTTGCTTTAGCTTGAAGCACTCACATAACCTCCCAATAACAAACCTAACTAACTAATTAGCTCAATAGAAGCATAACATTATAACCCAAAAACCAATAAACATTTAATTAATTAATCATATAAAATTGAAACCAAATCGTGAAGCAAAATAAACCAAACCAAAAACAACTTACCAACAATGACAAATTCAATAGGAAACTTGGAAGGTGGTGTCTTAAACGAAAACTCTGGACCCAAACCTCCACACTTGTAAAAGTAGGTAGTGTTTGGCTCCAAAGGCCCAATCACAGTGTTGTGTATTTTTCCAGAGTTGTAGAAAAAATATTGGTACGAGGTATGTTCCCCCGTTGATTTTTCATTATACACCCCCTCTTTTGTTCCATACTCCACCACACTTTTTGCTTCATTGTCTTCCGTTATCCATGACACTCTCATCTTGTCTTTTCCCACCAATGAAATGTGCACCTACATAAATAATAACATACACAAGTTTTTAAAAATAAATTATTATTTAATATTTAGCGACTAATTTACAAACAAAAAAATTTGGTCATCATAATGATCAATTTAGTGTAAGATTTTTGAAGTTAACCGTGAAATGGGCCGGAATATGTGAATTGATTAATTGTGTAGATGAAATTAAATTATCATTTTTGACAAAGTAGATGAAATTAATTAATGTGCTAAGGTAACTAATTTAGAATGAACCTGTTGGGGGTCTGAATTGGAGCGTTGATGAGGAGTGATGATGAGTTGACTAGCTGGCTGACGAACAAAATCATTGTCTTGAGACAATAATGGTTGAGGGAACAAAAGGAAGCATAAGGTATGTAAAAGTATTGGGAATGAAATTAAAGACTTGGTGCATCTTGCCATCAAGTTGTTTTGGTTTGAACTTGTAAAATATTGATGCAATTTTGAGTTAGGAATGGTCGATGATGTTATGTTTCTGAAAATGGAGAATGAAGTATATAATGGGGTTGTGGAAGGAAAAGAGAACATGAGATGGAATATATTTATATAAAGTAGCAATTTTTTGAGGTGAATTTTGGGGAGAGAGGGTACATTACGTGCAAAGTGCTGTGTTGCAAGAATAAATATCTTAAAGCAACGACCACACGCTTTAATTGTATCCCTCTATTCTTGCTTTAGATCTATTTCTACTAGCTTTATCAATTTGGACTATTACGTACGCATGCCTACAAATTAGTACAAATGTTGAATCTCCTCTCTATCTCTCCTTTTTTTTTTATTACAAATTTACAACGTTGAGTTTCTCATTCCTTATGACTCTTGAATTGTGAGTTATAGAGTTTAGGGTTACATTTTGAGATGATAAATAAATTATATTGTGTTGTTTTTAAATTTTAAAAAAATAATTTTTAACCATCAAATATATTATTGAATTGAGTTACGGATTAGATCTTTCTTTAAAAAGATTTGCGGCACTGTCTAAAATTGTGCAAGACACATGATCAACCACGATATCTCAAAGATAAAACAATTCACATTGTACTAGTTTTCTAGAAAATCAACCACTCAAAAATCTAAAAGAATATTATTTCGGTTAAGGGATAGAAAGAAAATATGAGATGAAGCAGAAACGGGGAAGAGAGAAAGCTCGGTAAATTTTAAAGTTTTGGTGCGGAAAAATGAACAGCATGAAGTGCTCTATTTATAGAGGAATTCTGTAATCGAGTGAAACACAAAACGTGCGTCCAGGTTGACCAAATCTACGAAACGCGCGAAAATGAAAGGAGTGAAAAACGGATCTGTTGACTCGATGGAGGCCAAGAAAAACGTGAAGAAATAAAAATACATGCAATAAACATTAATTTTTTTAGTTACTAAAAAATGGTACATCACTCTGTACGAATCCAAGACGGACGCGGTACATATGTGGTGCTGGATTTGAGTGCGTTTTCCCGTTCACAAAATTGAGTATTTTCTAGGGTATAATCCAAATGCCATGCCTCTATTTGATAAACGCTATTAGAGTGTGATATCTCAAAAAAAAATATTAAGAGCAACATTCATTTTGGTATCTAAATGTGTGAAGTCATGTTATTATAGTCCATAAGTGTATCGTAGTGGCAAAAGCATTTCTTAGTGACATTCATTTTTTTTTATAGATAAAATGATTAAAAAAAAAAAATTGCATATCAAAGTCTTAAATTTAAACTCAAAATATGATATTCAATCTAACAATTATGTTTTAAAATCCATCATGTATTTAATGATACGTCAGCTCACATATTCAATAATTTTATCAAATTATTATTTACTTCTTTTTGAAGGAACATGGAACAGGGAAAGCGACTTTACCTAGTTTTATCTATTAATTATTCAGTTACCATATTATATATTTAGATTGGATTGCTTATAATTTGATATATTTGTGTTTTTTTTTGGGGGGGCAAACCTATTTTCGTACGCTTGTTAGGCATTGTGTAAACAACGACTTTAGATTCCAAATGTTACCTTATTGTTGCCAAAACGTAATGTATAGAATATCTTTAGAATATGCTTCCTTAGGAAAATGTTACTAAAAGTTGTGATAATCACTAGTGCCGTTTTTGACTTTTCTATTCAGTTTAAATTGTTATACAACCATTATAGAACTGTCTGTTATAATAATTGTGAACTTTTTAAATCGGCAATAGAACTGATATAACAAATTATTTTTATACTCCATATGATGTGATGCAATAGATATATAATTGACGTCTTAAGCATATAGTCATAGATTTAATCTCAAACTCTATATATATAAAAGAGCATTTTCAACTTATTAAATCAACTTTATATTTTAAATGATTAATCTTTTGGAGATACCTTAGACAATCAAAACATTTTTTTTTTGTACTAGTTACAAAATAATCAATTTTCCTTCTAAAAAAAAAAATAATAATCAAATTCAAAAAGAAAAGATAGAACAAGTTATTTCTGACTACAAAAGAACTTTTTACATCAATTATAAACTCAATTGATTTAAAAAGTTACCTTTTCAATTTGTGCTACCTAGCAACCAATGTAGAAAGTAATTTTTTTACATCAATTGTAGTCATAATTGAGGTGAATTATTTTAGAAAAAGATTTTAATCACGGTTAAACCGTGACTAATGGGATACTTAAAAATAGATAAATAAATAAATAAATAAATTGGGCAATCATCTGCCCGTTATTAGTAAAAAGAATAAAAAGTAATTTTCGCAGCAGTAAAAGTTACTAATCCAAAAAAATGTTTGAAACAATATTTTCTATCGACATCCAGACTTCATCATCACCCACAAACCTAACATTGATCAATTTCACATAAAAAGGCATATTTTGTTGTTTTATGCATACATACAAACACAAAAACAATTCTCCACTCCACATGACAAAAATAAGTTGATGAAAAAAGCACAAACCCAGTATTTTACTCCTCAAATCAATAACCCATCATTTCAAGTAAGAAAAGATAATAGCAGCATACCAAAAAGGGAAGGAAAACATGAAGAGACTCCATAGAGAAGCAAGCTAGTTACATAAACAAATTGTATTTGTACTTGTATTGGAGACATATCCCTATGCATATAATCCAAAAGGGGTCCAAGAAAACAAGCACCAATGAAACTGGTCAGTACTTGCTGGTTACTTTCTTGATACAAACTTAATACAGGCACTCTCTCATCAACTTACAATGACATACCAAGAATTGATTGTGGAGGTGTAAGGGATGCAAATAATGAGTATCCGGTTAATATTGACTTATTTCGTACGCGTGCGTGTATATAGTAACATATGAATCAAGAGTTAATGTCATTATTGTTACATGTACAGCATGAAAAATAATAGGCATCAGAGGAGCCCTGGTTATATTGATTGAATGAAATGCGAACTCAAGGAAAAATATTCAAAACTTGATATTAAGTACCGGAAACGCCGAACTGGGAAGGCACTGAAGTCTGTAGATGGACAAAAATCTTTCAAGTAAATTAATATTTATAAAGAATGAACTTTGCAATATCATCGAGTCCTGCTTCCTCATAACATTTGGCAATCTGTTCCAAATAGTCGTCCCAATTTCCCTCTATAGAAGCTAAATCTAACAAGAAAGCTGCTTCGTCTAGTACAACCTGCAATGGATTTTGAAAGTTAAAACAAGAAAGATTAACATGAATATATCAGCATATGCTCTTGCCATGCATGTTTGATGTTGATAGCCATGATATTCAAATTAAAACAGTAAATAGTTGACACCATACGGAACCTGTGCAGGCGCCTTCCCTTTTTTAAGATCTTGTTGCCTTCCCTCCTCAGTCACCTTCTCCTTAATATACTCAATTTGCTCATCTTCCCATTGCGCTATATTAGCAACGTCCTAAACAAACAAATTTGACGAAAGAAACACCCAAAAAAGGAAGAAATGGATGCGAGTAAGTACAGAAGGAAAAGTGATGAATCATAAGCTTACACTTGGGTAAAGAATTCATACTCGATACATGCAGCCTAGGGTCCACCATGGTGATTTCAAAGCTCCCCTGGCAGCATCTTTAGCTTCTACTTTACGCCCAACTCTATATAATTGTTTTTCAGAAGAAAAAAAAAACTCAGAAATTGAGAACAATAAGTTCAGATTTCTCATTTTGAACAAATTTGAGATGTAATAAAAAGTGTTTACCATGGTTATCAGTATCTAACGATACATGTGATTCATATCTCAATTCGATACTAAACTGAACCGAATTGATACAAATGTCTTGACTGTATCTATTTGGACAAGAATCCCATCTTGAATTTTGACTCACTGATGAATCATGTTTTATTTTAGTGAATCGCTACCTAAACTTAGTGTAGCTAATCACTTTTTTTATATCAACATTGTATATCAGCCACTTTTCTTTTGTCGTTTGATATATGAATTGAAACTTGAATTATTTTGAGGTTCATATATGAGATATCAGTTGATAATTTAATTGTCACTTGTTTTCAAATTAAAACTGACATATTTATTGGCAATGTATCTTACGAGTCATAATAAAATTTGATTTGCAATTCGGTAAATAGGTCTTCTCATTCACGATTTGAAATTAGATTTAATAACCATGGTGTTTACTACCAACCTCAACAAAACCTCAGCATTGAACACAAAAGGTCGTGCAAATCCTGGAAAATGCTCCTTCTTGGTATAAAATTCTCCCGTTACTAAAGCTGAAACCTTACACACACAGACATAGCCAACATGTATCAATTGACTTATGACTAATGCTCGAGTAACTAATTAAATGCGGAAAAATCATAAAGTACCTGATCTCCTTCCTCAAAATGGCGCGTCACTTTGCGTTCTAAGACATCGGGAAATATACCAACCTGAAAACATAAACTACATTAGGTTCTTCTAATGATTGATTGTGCAAGTGAACAATACAAGTTTACAAATTTATGAATACCTTTTTCAAAAGATAGGAATCTAAATTAGAAATCCCAGACTCTGCAAAATCACCCTTTCTATATAGCTTTTCCCCTGCATTGGCCGAAGCATAAAAGAGTTCATCATTTCTCTCTTGAATGTCCTTTGCATCTTCTTCAACCAATATCCTATGAATAAATTGGTCTACCTATATGAAGAAAATAGACAACTGGCATGAATCTCCAATTGCATAACATCATCATACTAAATGCAACTTATGCAAGATGAAGTATCCATTAATCTATGTATGTATATATATTATCAAGTATCAATAATAACGGTTGCAATGTAGTGCTTCACTTACGCTCTTAGCTAAAAGCCACACTCCGTGTTTTTTCACTTCCACCACCGGCATTTCCAATCTGCAGGTGTTTGCGATTATGAGACTATCACAACAATGAATTAACCATTTAAAAGGGATGAACATGGAGCCTCACTCGGGTGGAGCCGTGGGCCATCGCAACAGTGCAGTTACAGCACCTGTGAAGGAAACAATCACACAAACAATACTACAAAGAACTTGAAGATTTAGTTCTCAAAGCCCTTATCTCTTAAACAGTTAAACCCATACCAGAGCTATTTTTTGACAGGGGAATAGCAAGGGGGATTAGTCCTTGCTTGGCACCCGGAGAAATAATTGTTTCACCTGTTATACACAGACCATAACAAACAAATAATTATCACCTAATTAATATCAGACCCTAGAAGAAGTACTTCAAATTTCAAACCACATATGTTTATACTATATCGCACGGTCTCATATACCAAAATAATCAAAGTCACATGCTCAGCTACATTCACAAACAGAAACTTAGTATAATATAGACAAATAAGTTGAATTTGGGAAAAAAATAAAATAAAATAAAATAAAATAAAAGCGATAATGTGGAATGGTGGTACCTCTGGTTTTTAAGATAGTCAAGAGTTGTGAGAGATGGTGAGGCGGTTGAGTTGCAGCTACATCCTTTACAAAAGAGATGTGTTCTGCAATGGAAAAGTAAAGAATGAAGCTAAAGCTAAACAGTTAGAATGAGAAGAGAGGATAGGTGGCGTTACCGGTAGTGGAGGACGAAGATGAAGAGATACGAAGAGAAGGTGTGCGACGGCTCAGAAACAGAGGCACGACGGTGCTGCGTGGACCTCCGCCACACAATACTCCGCCGCCGATCTTCATTTCTCTGTTCACCTTTTTATCTTACTCACTCGTCACACTCCCTTTATCTATTTTTCTTTTTCCTTCGGAAAAAATTAAAAAAAAAAAGAAGAACAAAATGTGCTGCATAGAACCAAAAAGAAAATAGCAATTAATCAAAATAAAATAAAATAAAATACGATAACACACAAAAAAAAAATCCTTTTGTATATAATATGGTGGTGGATATGAAAAAAAATATATATGTTTTGAGTTGTCAATTATTTTAGAAGAAAAAAATTTTAATTACCTCTCGAAATTAGTCACCACAATTAAGCAAAAGAGTAAAATAAAAGATCATCGGAATTTTTAAAAATTTATGATTTTTGATATTGTTTGATAAATAAAATAATAAAAAATATATTTATTTTATTGATTATATACATTCAATAAGAGTTGAATATTTTAGCTGAATTATATATGATAGTATTCTAATATTCTCATTTTATTTATGGGATTAAATATTGATGATAAATAATTTGGATATGTTAATCTATATTAAATTTAATATAATTGTATCTATCTTATTGTAATATTTATATTATATAATATATTATATGATGTCAAAAAAGTAAGAGATAAAAATTTCAGTAATGTAACACGTTAATTTATTATATAAATATAATTGTTATTTTAAACATCGTCAATTGACAATATTTTGATTGACAGCATTTTGAATGTAAACCATGATAATAAATACTTCGGTTTTTAAATTTCGTTAGAAATTTTGTTAGTGATAAAATACATACGGAAAATTATGCACACACGGCCTTTATGATAATGACTTTTTTTTATATTGAACCTGTTTGTTACAATTTTTTTAAAAATATGATTTTTATAGTTTTTTCTTTGTTATAATTTTTTTAAAAAAATAATTTTAAGTATATAGATTCAAAGAAAAAATCGGTTTAAATAGATTACTTTAAAATACTATTTTAAATATTTTATCTATTGAAACAATTTTTTTGAATAATAAATCCAAAAAATAATTAAAATAAAAAGTTATTTTGATAAAGCTATTTGTCAAAATTATTTATGAAATATATCTCTTTTAAAAAAATATAATTTTTATCATGGAAAAATCTCT
>JBBPBQ010020321.1:59418416-59454243 GCA_037974755.1 Cicer yamashitae
AATTATTAGTGAGATAAAGAATTGCACAAAATATTTTCAATAAAAATCAATTTTACAGGACTAAAACAAAAGAAAAATGATCAAAAGCAAAACAAAAATATTTATAGGACTAAAACAAAAAAATAACGTGTTTCTAAGACCAATCATATATTTAAGCTTATTTTATATGTCATGTTATAAAATTAATAAAATATAAATTTCCTTTTTTTTTTATTTCAGCAAAAAAAATGCATTTTTATTATATTTTACAAGTTTAATTAAGATAATTTTTTATGTAAACCTATTTTTTCAATTTAAAGATAACTACAACTATTAGATAATAGTACTTAATTGTTTATTATTCTAATTTATATCCTTTTCCGAATTTTAATTTTTTTTCAATACTATTTTTCTAATTTTAAGAGAAATTATCGTAATTTTATAAAGTAAGTAATAAATTTTATAGAATAAAATAAATAATATTAACTATATTCTTAAAATTGGTGTTATTATTAGTTTAATTAAAGTGACTTGCGAGATTTGGGTACATTGACAGCTATATATACGAGAAATCCAAACCAAAAAAGCAATTAAATTTACAGGGAAGGTTGGGTGTTCAATTCATTAATCGTGTATAAATAGAGTGGTACTCTCATCTTCTTCCTTCAACTTCAACTTCTCTTGCAAGAAATTAAAAACTGTTCACTAAATTAATTTCATAGTGTAACATTTTTACACTACACACAAAAACATTAGCCCATATATCAAAATGGGAATCAAGGGCCAGAGTCTCTTGGTTTTGGTAATAATCGGATGGTTAGGATTTGACGCCGTTCATTGCTACAATCGACCACCGCCTCGTAAAGACATCGCTGTTCCTTACATCGGCGATGATTCTACGCCACAACAGGTACAATGTTCATTCTATACATTTATTTATGTTTTCAATAATAAATGCTTCAATTATATGACGACAAAAAACCGTTCAATTGTATTCATGGTCTTAAATTTTGCAATAATATCACGTGTCAGCATTCTTGTTTCATGTCCATTTCAAATTTTCACATTCATTTAAATTTGAATCAAACCTGAGATTTTTGCATACATTTAAAATTAGAATTGAGTAAAAAAATAATAATTTGAATGAGTACTAATGTTACGACCGAATGTTTACACTTCTTGAAGAATCATGCATGTGTAAAATTTCATCAATAAATTTTTTCAACATTTTTAAATTAATAAACGGAAAAATAGAATTAACAGGTATAAGCTTGAGGTTTCACTTGCATATTCGTACCTATATCATCAACTTGCGTTGATATTTCTTGCGTTGATATTCGTACCTATATTCGTAACATTGTTGGGGTTACTGATTTCGAACAACGAATTGCAGTAAATTTGTTTCACGGGATGCTGGAATTTATCTGACACCCGCATCTATGATCTATCACTTCGATTAGATAAATCAAATTGCTATACTCTAATCTATTTTAATCAACATTTTAAAAGAAAATAAATGTAATTATTCATTCTTATATTTTTTGGCCTATATTGCTAATTGCTATTTTATATTATGGATCACAAAAGTATTAGAATTTTATTATTATACAAATATGCAATAGTGTAATTTATTTTCATTAGTGTTGGTGCATGTTAGTCATTATCCTCAAAATATAATTATAAAGAAACAATGAATCAAAGAGATAAATATTTTTTGGTATGAAAGAGAAATATTTGAAAAAATGATAACATACACAAAGACCCTTTAATTCTAAAATAAATAAAGAAAGTAACTGTTTTGCATATAACAACATTGTATTTTTTTTTGGTAAAACAAAATATATTTTTGCGTACAGTCCCACAAACTAATATATTCTTATCTCAAAATATCTAAGATCTATTTAAGAGATTCATAAAATAATTTTTTTACTAAAGAAAGAAAAGCAATATTGTATAAAAAAAAAAAGAAGGAAAAAATCTCTATTGCATTAATTTTATCGACATATATTACAAATCTATCATAACTATTTATTATTACTTTATATATGTTTTGACTAAACAAGTAATAAAGATGAAATTTCCATTTTCAAAACTGGCATACAAATCTTTTACCACCCCTAAAATGAACTAGAAATAAAAACAGTAGATAAATATCGATCTGATATTTTGCCATGAGATATTTTATCTACCATGGTCTACACTTGTTAATGTACAGTTTTTCAACTAAAAATAATTATACTTGTATTAATTTTTGTTACAGAGCCAATAATTATAATTGTCAATGTGTAGTATTTTAATCTTAGAATCACCAAATTACAAGCCATTATTTAAAGAGAACAAAGAGTATGAGAAGGCTAATGAGAAGAGTGTGTGGGCTTTGCAGGTACATATATCTCAAGTGGGCCAAGACAAGATGAGAATATCATGGATTACAGAAAGCCCAACACCTGGAACAGTAGAATACGGCCCATCTCCTTCAGCAAATGCGTCTTCTGCCTCTGGGGAAACCACTTTTTACCATTATGTTGCTTACCAATCTGGTGAAATTCACAACGTTGTGATTGGGCCACTCAAGCCCAACACGGTATACTACTACCGTTTGGGTGACTCAGACAAAACATACAATTTCAAGACTACACCCTCTCACCTTCCAATCAAGTTTGCAGTAGTTGGTATGTACTCTAGATCTTAATTTTTTAGTAAATTATATTAGTATATTTTTATTTTCACCCTTAAGTGACAAAAAATATAAGTTGTGAGAGAAAAATCCTATCATATAAGTAACACACTTTTTCATACCTTTTTCCGAATTATTAAATAAAACTAATGTTATTTTTATTGAATAAACAATGAATTTCTATAATTAAGGAGAATAAACTAACATGAATTAGTGGATTCAAAGTAAAGATTAAACCACAAATTAAATAATATATTGTTAATATTTTTTCGTGCATGAATATTTATACACATGTTTCTTGTCACAAAATCAAGTATTTGACGTAGTAATGAAACATTAAAATTCAGAGTTTAGAGAATGTCAAATAAATTAAACATTCGAGATTTTTAAAAGACATTGATATTATATCTCTATTTAAAATATGTACTACCTATATTGAATATTTTCTCTATTTTTAGTTAATATAGAACTAATGACTCGCAGTTAAATTTTAATGGTTTATTTTGGCATGTTTGTAGGAGATCTTGGTCAAACAGAATGGACAGCTACAACATTAAAACATATAGGTGAGTCAAACTATGACATGCTATTATTACCAGGAGATTTATCATACGCAGACGTCATACAACCTCTATGGGACTCATTTGGTCGTTTGGTTGAACCATTAGCAAGCAAACGTCCATGGATGGTGACCATAGGGAACCATGAGGTTGAGAAAATTCCAATCATCCATAGAACTCCATTCACAGCTTACAATGCAAGGTGGAAAATGCCATTCCGAGAGTGTGGATCAGACTCAAACCTTTACTATTCTTTTGACGTGTCTGGTGTTCATGTCATCATGTTGGGATCTTACACTGATTTCGATGCCGAGTCGGCTCAATATAAATGGCTTCAAGGGGACTTGGAGAACATAAACAGGGGAAAAACTCCTTGGGTAGTTGTGTTGATTCATGCTCCATGGTATAACTCTAATGAAGCTCATCAGGGTGAGTCTGAGTCTGTTGATATGAAGGCTTCTATGGAAGATTTGCTCTATCAAGCTCGTGTTGATGTTGTCTTTGCAGGACATGTTCATGCATACGAACGTTTTGTAAGTTTTTATTTTTTTAAATTTCACTATGTTAGAGAATATATTGCTAATATTTCTGTTTTTGTAAATGATTAATATTTTTATTTGTTTTTATCAGACACGTGTTTATAAAGACAAAAGTGATGATTGTGCTCCGATGTATATTAATATTGGGGATGGTGGTAATCGTGAAGGCCTCGCCACAAAGTAATTAATATTCTATTTAATTATTTTTTTTATAAGAAACACTTAAATTAAAATTTAGTCAATAAAAATTTATCTATCTATATAAATTAAATATATAAATTTTTAATGACTAAATTTTAAGTCGGTTGTCTCTTATAAAAATGACATTTTATTTGTAATCTTTGAGTAACATGTTTAATGTCTACTATAGTTTTGCACTCTAAAGTAATGATTTTAAATAATTCTTTGTGGTATGTGCTAATAGGTACCAAGATCCCCAGCCAGATATATCAATATTTAGGGAAGCTAGCTTTGGACATGGATTATTAGATGTGGTCAATGCATCACATGCACTTTGGAGTTGGCATAAGAATGATAATGAGGAACGAGATGTTAGTGACTCTGTTTGGCTCACAAGCTTCTCCTCTAATCCTGCTTGTAAAGCATGAAACTACTATGAAGGTCCTAGTAATGACGATCAAAATGTTGTGTCTAGTTAAAGGTGTTATTTAAATTAATTGTGGAATTGTAGATCATGTTCGAGAAATAATATTATGATATTTTTAAATGTGATTGGATGTGCTTATAAAAAAGTTTTAAACGGATATAATAAAGGAGATCTGACGTCGATATAAAGTTATTTTATACTAATAATTAATAATAATTTATCACGTTGATAAAATATTTAATAAATATTTTTGATTTAAAAATTGTTTAATATGATGTGATAAATTGAATGATTATAATTGAACAACGGATGTAAAATAATTTTACATTGTCACTACAATACCTTTAAATTCAATAGATAATCGATTAAAAGAAGGAGGAGGAGAAGAGGAAAAAAGAGGTTGAAAAATCCTAATCAATTTTAAATTTGGAGGTTTTTATTTTTACTTAAATAATAATTTTCTTAAAATTTTTTTATAATTAAAAGTCTATTTAAACTTATCACATCAATATCATAATTATTCATAATAATTTTGTGGGATTTTTTAACGAGGTTAAACAAAACTCCAAAAATCACAATGTTATACACATTTTGAGGCATAAAGGATATAATTAAAAAAAAATCAAAAGAATAATCCAATACAATTAAACAATAACATAATAGATTGTTAAACAATCCAAACTCATATAAATGAATAAATTCACACTTGAAGAAGAAATTATTAGTATCTCACGTGAATTAGAGTATGAATGTTAAACAATATACAAATGAGATAACTAAATACTCATTATCTTTAAAAAAAATTAGTAAAAATTTAGTATTCAACCCATGAACCAACTACACTCTAGCCGATAGAATCACACGCTCAACCATGATGAGCTGAAATAAATAACTACTACTTCTACTGGGTGAAATTTCAAAGCCATCACATGTGTTGATTCTTGCTGCATTAATCATCTCCAAAAATTAAAGTTTGAGATCATTACCACACTGCATAATTGTAATTATAGACAATGTATATGATGATCGAAGATGGGTATTCATGAGTGCAAATCATACATCTAGCCGTGAGCAATAACTTGTGCACTGCCACACACACTTATGAAGAAAAAAATGTAACAATTCTAAACCACATTAAATTAAATGATGAATGTACCCGTTTTCATTAAATTATTAAATGTGGAGTGACACAATATTGAAGGAGAAAAAGCAAAAGGACTTTTCTAAGAGCGACTTGTTGAACATTATTATTGGGGCTTTCTCATCATTGTTAGTTTCTGACGAGATTTATAACATAGCTTTAATTAAATTTGATTCACTCACTACTCATTCACGCCAATTAATTACTACTACTACTATTGCCTATGTCGTGTGCTTATGGCCTTTTGCTTTTGGGGATACCCTTTTGCCTCCCTACACTTTCTGACTGTACAATTGTTATCAAAATTTGAATATGGGGGGAGTTGTTGACCAAGCTCAATTTTAACATTTGATGGGATAGGAAATCATGAGGCTACAATACAACTTTAGTTAAGCAAAGCCATACCTTTGCCCAATTTCTATAAGGTTACTCAATTTAATTTCTATAGACCCACTCAAATATATATAGAGCTCCGCCCAATTAATATATGTACGGTGCACCACAAAAATAAAATCTAATTGAAAATCTGTTTGGTAAATTTATTTTGCAAACTAAACTATGTAAAACTTGTTTAATACATACTTCAATTTTTTCTTAATTATTCTCTTTTAATATATTCTCTTTTTATTTCCATATAAATAAAAATGCTAGTAAAATATTTATCATATTATATAATAAAAATGATAAAATAATCGTGATTTAATTTGGAAATGGTAATCCATTGAAATAATAGGTTGATAAAAATATAAGTTTTTGTAAAATTGATAAATATAATTCACTCTATATAGTAACATATGCAACAATTTGTTCCAAATTGGTCTAAGACTTATCTGAATTGGACGTGAGATTTCCAATTTATATCAGAGTGAACCAAGAGACACTCACACTACTGCACTTTCAATTCAATGATGTTCCACATGCATTCCTCATATTAATATGTACAACATCAAGAAACTTTCCTACCAAAGGATCTGATCATTTAAACCATAAAAAGAAATCACTTCTTCATATTAACAATAAACATAACTTTTTTATTCCTCATTCATCTCAATTAAACACTAACTAGAGTTTAGAAAAGTTTACAAATACACCACATTCATCGAAGAACTCACATCATCTTATTTTATTTTATTGTAATCTAGACGTCTCCGAGATTTTTATAATATTTAAAACATAAGTGTAAAAGATTATTTAAAAATTTAAAGGTAACACATGAATTGACTTAAACGAAGCCAAAAATAAAAATTGAAAATTTTTAATGACTAAAAAATTAAGAATTTTCTTATAAAGACTAAAAATAAAATATTGAAATTTTATAGGAACTAAATATTTATTTAACCATTTATAAAATTTAACAATTAAACCTTATTAATTTTCCAATTAATTAATAATTATTATGTATTCAAAATAAATAAAATATGTGTTGTGGAATTCATAAAAAAATGATTAAATAAGTTTTTAGTCTCAGTAAAAAATACGACATTTTGTAGTCCCTACAAAAAATTTTGGCAAATAGTTTTAGTCTCTGCCAAAAAGAAACACATTTAATTGTCCTTGAATTTTTATATTTTTGAATGATTTTTTACAACCACGTTTAAAAATCTAATTTTTTAAATGTCATAAACCTAAGATAAAAAAGAGAAAAATATGGACTTATAAATCGAAATTTGAATTCATTTTTTGTGGAGTAACTTTTTACAATGTGGTAAACATGTCTATAAAAAAAACTAATTCAAAAATTTATTTCAACATTCTAATAGGGACTAAAAATGTCTCGATAAAATTTTTGTAGGGACGATTTTTTTTGGTTTCGGGGTAAAAACGAAATTTGAAAATTTTAAGGACTAAAAACTTATTTAATTAATTGTATAAATTAAAATAATACTTCAATTTAAGTAACCATTATAAAATATAGTTTACAATCTAATTTGAATAAAAATGTTTTTTTATAAAAAATAAAAATTATTATTCTATATGCATGTAGGAAAGTTTTGTCCAAAACAGAGTATATGATTTATTCTTAAAGTATTATAGAAATTGCTATGAAGCAGTGACTTAAAGTATATCTAAATACTATATGCAATCTAATTTGAAAATATTTGAAGAAAAATATGGTTTTATACGAAGAAAACTAATCCAGTTTAGAATAGAATAGTAAACCGTTTCAACAGATAACAAATTATTATATACTCGCTGCTTACAAATAGGGGTATTCAAGTTGAGTTGAGTCGTTTTTTTTTTAAAAAAAATTTGTTACTTGAACTGATCAATTTTTTTTAGTTGGGTTGAACTCTCCATCCGTGATATACATTAAATATGAACTAAACCAACCCAATGATGAACAATTTGTGTTCAGTTGGGTTTGGGGGTTATATAGATTTTTAAATTACAGTTATTCATTTATATTTTTTTGGTAATAAGTTAGTCATTTATCTTTTTTTTGATGTCAAATTTGTCTATTAGGTTTGTAAATGTTTACATCGATGATCTTAGTTTAAAACAAGCAAATTTGAAATCCAAAATCTTTCAAGTTTTTTCAATAAACTCATATAATTCTTAAAAGGTTTTGATTGCAATAATCATAAAAACAAAAACTCTCAATCAACTTTTAGAAAAATAATTAAGCAAGAGATAATTCAAATAAGATACCTTTTAGGTTCTTAAAATTAAACACGAAATTTCTTTAATCTATATCATGAAATCAGATGAAAATTTATTATGTTCTTTAATATGATAGAATAACAAAACTCATAGTTTAGTTTTAAAAATCTCTAACTCAAAATGACGTTACGACTAAAAATAGTTCAATATTGTAACTTTTATAAATAGACTAATTTTATACAAAAAAATAATAATTTAAAGGATCAATAAGATATTTTCGTGTAATTTAAAGAACTAAATGATGTATTTTACCTTAAAATTAAATAATTGAGCATCTCAAAAATATTAAAACTATATTACAACATATCATTCAGTACTTAAATACATCCGCAAACACTTAAATCAATTAAATTAGTAACAAATTCTCAAATATAATCTAACAACTAAATTTTAACTATACATCAATAGTAAAAAATAAAATTAAAATAAATATAGATCACATCAATATGTTGGGTTGGCGGGTTCAACATGTTAAATCCGCTACTCGAACATTATTGAATTTAAATGGGTTGGTTCGGGTTAAACCCGAACTTGAATCCGCTGGTTCAAAATATGGGTTGAGTTGATTTGGATGATCGAGTTCGCAGATTTATCTCTACCTATGAACACCCCAACTTAAAAGTGATTTTAAAAACATGTTTATAATTTGCTTGACATCAAACTGAATTACATTAACTAATTAAATGAATTGAAATAAAAGAGACAATACAAAAAGAACAATCTTCAATCTAGACCGAGTTTATAGAATCTAAAGCATAACAAGATAAATGATGGACAAAAACATTTATAATCCGTTTAATATGATTTAAAGTAAAAGAAATAATTGCTAATCTGTTGACAATCAACAATCACCTTACTAGATTATGATAAATATTCAGATTTTATATACATTTGTTAGACCACATTATGAAAATCTACTTCAAAGATAAAGATGTCGGCAACCATGTCAAGAGTGATAATTTGGAACACTAAAAACACAATTACCTAGCCTACAAACTTACATATTAATGAATTTATAAATTGGAAATGCATAAAAAAAAAATGTTCTGATGAAATGATAGAAATAACCACAATCTAGAAGGTAAAAGCATATTTATAATTTTACCCTAGACAACTTTATTATATACATAGTAATTGTTTTTTTGAAATTATAAACATTTGTCTTATCTTTACTACAACTAAAAGAAATTCAAAATTAGTTTTAAAACTTTCAAAGTTTAAATAAAAGTTTTACATATTTTATAAGATTATAATATAAAAAATTAAATATATTTTCAGTCCCTGTAAAATAAAACACAATTTTTAATTTTTTAAAATTATTTAACAAATAATTTTAGTCGCGGTTGATTAAGTGACATTACTAAATACTTGTTCTGCATAAATAATTTAATTAGTGAGTTAATAATCACTGAAAAAATATTGAAAAAAAAGTCAAAGATTTAATATCGGTCACTAATATTTTTCCATTTCCACTAACAAACTAACCACGAAGGTAAGTAAAATAAAATAAAAACTTTACCAAACACTTTGAATTAACCTTTCCGCAACAAGTTATTAGCTAATTCATGTGGTTTGAGCAATAGACTTATCAAGTATCACTTAACTTATAAGTATCCGCTAATTTTAACTAAATGTTTATACATAAGTGAAATTTTTTGTTTGGAAGGCTGCTCGAGACAGCCTCTCGACCAGGGACCACCTTAATGCTAAAGAAATTCAAGTAGTCAATCAGTGCCCTTGGTGTTATGGTCTGTTCCAAGATTAAGGGTGTATGTCAAAAGTCTTCTGTAGATCCTTGAGCCTATGGTCGGTGGATGACTAGATTTTAGAAATGTTCTTTTGGTGTCTTACAGGTCCTAGCAAGGGATGAATGTAAGATTTTTTCAGCGACTTTATGGAGCATTTGGAGAAGTAGAAATATTATGAAAATGAGAGGACTAGTTGTAGATATTGGCTGCAATTGAGTGAGTTGTGGATTTAGGCTTTAAGACTGTTATATCAATTTGCACCGAGCTCTCATCTATTAATATTATATTAATATATAAATCGATATCTGAAATTATATGTGTCGATCAAATTAGTATCTGAATTTTGTGAATTGACAAGTACATTATTGAAATTGTAAAATATCATTCAAAATAGTCGTATAGATAAACATGTGTCTTTAGATATTGTGATGTGACACTCTAATTGAATATGTAGTTTATCCTCGTTATCTCACTTCAATGTCACATTCTTGAAAACAAATTTGCAGATGAAATTTTGTTATCTCAAAGATAAATTTGTGAGTAATTGTAGTTATGCATGAACTAATTATGAATAAATTAATCAATGAAAATTTAAATTTCATAAAAAAATTAATACACGTTATGATGACATTAATATAAGATCTACGTGAAGGGTCAAATATTCAATTACTATGTCATATCGTAATAAAAGTTTAAGCATGTACTATTTTGATTACTAATTTGTAATTTCAATGGTATATTTATTAATTTATAAAATTCAAAAATTAATTTAAGTGACGTTTTGGAACAATGAATAATGTGCAGCGGGTAAAAAGGAGAAGAAAGAAAACGATTTGCAAAAAAACCAGATTAATCTGTCAGTCCAGGATTGATCTCCTTGTTAATCCAAGATCAATCTTGACAGATCTTCACAGAGAAAACTTTATTATTTTCACATTACAATTCACTTGCTACTTGATGTTAGTTATATATAGGCCTTTTATAGTTTGATGCAAGACAACTAACTGACTAACTAACAATATAACAACCTTCTATATGGCAGTTATGGATTAAACTCAACATTTCCCCTTAATTCATAACTGTTGTACATTTATAACACCAAGCTTCTTTCTCAAAAATTAAAATCTGTCAAGCTTCAGAGCCTTTGTAAAACCATCTGCTAGCTGCACTTCAGTTGGGCAATATTGCACCTCAATCATTCCATTGTTCACTTGCTCTCTAATGAAATGGAACCTTGTATCAATATGTTTACTTCTGCCATGTGAGATTGGATTTTTAGCAAGGCTAATTGCTGATTTGTTACCAATTCTGAGTTTAAGAGGCTTCATCACTTCACACCTTAGTTCCTTCATCACTGAATCCAGCCATATTGCTTGACAAGTTGCAAATGTTCCTGCAATATATTCTGCCTCGCAAGATGAAAGTGCAGTCACTGGTTGCTTCTTTGTACACCAAGATATGGCTGCTTCATTGAACTTGAAAACATAACCAGATGTACTCCTTCTATTTGTGATGTCTCCACACCAATCACTATCCGAGTATCTAATGAATTCACTTCCTTCACCTTGGCTGCCATTAGGGAATAGCAGACCAAACTCCTTTGTGCCTTTTACATACCTAAGTATCCTTTTAGCAGCTATCAAGTGAGTCTTCCTTGGATCATTCATGAATTTGCTAATTACACTGACTGAGTAGCATATGCCAGGCCTACTGTTGCACAAATATCGCAGTGAGCCAACCATTTGTCTGAACATTGTTGGATCGACCCTTTCTTCCTCGCTGCACTCATCAATCTTTGAGCTTGTCTCTGATGGATTTGAAACTAAATTGCAGCTATTCATCTCAAATTTTTCCAGCAATTCACCTATATACTTCTGCTGATGCATAACTGTTCCTGTTTTCATCTTCAGAAATTCCATTCCTAGGAAGAATGAGAGTTCACCTAGATCAGTCATTTCGAATTCAGATTTCAGCTTGTTTTTCACCCTTTCAATCTCTGATCCTTTGCTTCCAGTAATGAGCAAATCATCCACATATAAACAGATTATCATTGTTTCTTCTGCACTTGAACTCTGCACATATACACCAAACTCTACTGCACACTTTGTGAAGCTAATTTGAATTAGGAACTGATCGATCCTCTTATTCCAGGATCTAGGGGTCTGCTTCAAACCATACAAAGCTTTATGGAGTTTATACACCATGTTTTCTTTGCCTTGTATTTCAAATCCAGGAGGCTGTGACACAAACACAATCTCTTCAAGTGGACCATTTAGAAAGGCTGATTTTACATCCAAATGGTAGAGTGACCACCTTCTTTTGCAAGCAAGAGCCACCACTAATCTTATAGTCTCAAGCCTTGCAACTGGAGCAAACACTTCATTGTAATCAATACCATGTTTCTGTAAGAATCCTCTAGCTACCAGCACGGCCTTATGTTTTGAAATTTTGCCATCAGGATTAATCTTCAGTTTGAAAACCCATTTCACATCAATCTTCCTTTTCTTGTCTGGCAGGTTAACTAGTTCCCATGTTTGATTCTTCTCAATTGATTGGAGTTCTTCCATCATAGCTTTCCTCCATACATCTATCTTCAATGCTTCTTCATAATTGAGAGGTTCAGAGTCTGCCAATAATGCAAAGTGAATGATATCACCTTCATCATTTACTGCATTATCAGAAATTAATTCACAATCATTCAGCTTGCTTGGAATTTGTCTGATTCTTTGAGGTCTCACTGCTGCTGCCACTTCTTCTGGTTCACCTGCATCATTGTTGATCACTTCTTCATCCTCTGATTCATCACTGGAATCAGGATAAATGCAGCCTTGTTGATTCTCTTCGTTGTACACTGGTTCCTCTTCCCATTTCCACTTCTCAGCCTCATTCACAATTACATCCCTACTGATATGCACCTTTTGAGTTACAGGATTATAAAGCTTATAGGCACCTGTGGGATGATAGCCTATAAGTATCATAATCTCACTCTTATCTTCAAGTTTGCTTCTCTTAACATCTGGTACATGCTTATAGCACAATGAGCCAAAAACCTTGAAATGCTTCACACTCGGCTTTCTGCCACACCAAGCTTCCTCTGGAACCTTTTGATTCAGCTTCTTTGTAGGGCATTTGTTTAAGATATAAGCAGCTGTAGTGACTGCTTCACCCCAGAAATTGTGTGGTAGGTTTTTCTGCTTGATCATGCTTCTTGTCATATTCAATAGGGTTCTGTTTCTTCTCTCAGCAAGTCCATTGTGTTGAGGTGTATATGGAGCTGTCACTTCATGCACAATACCTTGATTGACACAGAAATCTTCAAATTCTTTTGAGGTGTATTCTCCTCCACCATCAGTTCTCAAGATCTTAATTGATTGGTCACTTTCTTTTTCAATTAAGCTCTTGAATTTTCTGAATACCTCTAATGCTTCACTCTTAAGCTTGATTGTATACAACCACATCATTCTTGTAAATTCATCAACAAAAGTGATGAAGTATCTGCTTCCCCCCAATGAAGATACTTCAAAAGGACCACATATATCAGAGTGGACCACTTGCAGTGCTGCAGTAGCTCTTTTAGGTGCTTCAGACACAAATGAGAACCTGCTTTGCTTACTTTTCACACATACTTCACAAATAGTTTTTCTGTAATTCAGCTTTGGCAGCCCATACACCAGTTCTTTGGAATTCAAATCACTAAGACTTCTAAAGTTTAGATGACCATACCTCTTGTATAAGCCTTCAACATCTTCATTAATTGCTGCAGACATACACATCATTTTCTCACTTGAAATGTTGCACCTGTAGGTTCTATTTTGTGACATGTTTGATTTGAGCACCAAATTCTTCTTTGCATCAAACAGCTTCAAGGAGTCACCCTCCATTGTCACTGAGAATCCCTTCTCCACCAATTGACCAATGCTCATGAGATTACACTTCATCTCAGGAACATACATCACATCTGCAATAATGATTTTTCTGCCATCATTGCTTTTGATCACTATATTTCCACTACCTTCAGCCATCAAGTTTCTGCTGTCAGCCAGTTTTATGCTTGTTTTCTTGCTAGCATCAAAGCTTGTCAACCATTCTCTATGTGATGTCATGTGGTTTGAGCATCCAGAGTCAAGAAACCACTCTTCATTCTTGATCTTCTCATCACTGGTAGTAGCCATCATCAACACTGTACTGGAATCATCCCCATGAGCCAGATTTGCTTCTTCATCATCCTTTTGATCTTTCTTGAACCAACATTCATCTGCAAAGTGCCCATACTTCTCACAGTTGAAGCATTGTACCTTACTTTTGTCAAAATCCTTCTTCTTGTTCTGACTTTTGCCAAAACCCCCTTTCTTTGAAGATTCAGCTTTGTCTTCAATCTTGTTCTTACCATTGTTGGACCAATTTTCTCTTCTCTTTCCCTTTTTCTTGAAGTCCTTCTGATTTCCCTCCTTCTTGGTAGTTTGAACTTGAAATGCTTGTTGAACTGATCTTTCAGAATTTCTATCAAACACCAGGAGCTCATGTGCTTCCAATGAATTTTGCAGCTCTTCAATTTTCATAGTTTTCACATCCTTTGCTTCTTGAATAGCTACAACTATGAAATCAAATTTTGGACTTAAAGATCTCATCACCTTTTCTACCACCATCTGATCTGTAATGTTCTCCCCACAAGTTTTCATTTGATTAACTATGGCTGTTAATTTTGAGAAGTAATCACTTACTTTCTGATCTGTTTCCATCTGCATCATCTCATACTTTCTTCTATATGATTGTAGCTTCACTTGCTTCACCTTTTCTCCACCAGTGTGATAGTTTTCTAAGATGTCCTATGCTTCTTTGGATCTTGTGGCTTTCGAAATCTTCTCAAAGTGCTGGTTGTCAACATTCTGCTGAATGTAGAACAAGGCTTTGCAGTCCTTCTTCTTGGCTTCCTTGAATGCATTCCTCTGTGCATCAGTTGGATTTTCTACCAAGTCCTCATAGCCATCCTGCACAATTTCACTCACTTCTTGTGCTCCAAATAAAGATTTCATCAATGCACTCCATCGATCCCAGTTCTTGCCATCAAGAACCAGAATATGTGATCCAAAACCATTGCTATTCATTATGCCTATCAAGAATCTATCACTCTGTGTTTTCCTTGATTGTTCCCCTCACTTTTCACTCGTGTTTCCCTTGATTTTAACCCAGCTCTAGATGCCAATTGTTGGAACAATGAATAATGCGCAATAGGTAAAAAGGAGAAGAAAGAAAACGATTTGCAGAAAAACCAGATTAATCTGTCAGTCCAGGATTGATCTCCTTGTTAATCCAAGATCAATCTTGACAGATCTTCACAGAGAAAACTTTATTATTTTCACTTTACAATTCACTTGCTACTTGATGTTAGTTATATATAGGACTTTTATAGTTTGATGCAAGACAACTAACTGACTAACTAACAATATAACAACCTTCTATATGGCAGTTATGGATTAAACTCAACAGTTTTCGATTTGATTAATTTAACTATTCACTCATTTTTCTAATTGTATGTCAATTTCCTCGTGCAATTGTAATAACTCACATGAAATTTGTTATAGAGATGCTAATATAGTTGCTGGTAATCTTTCAAAGTTGGTCATATATAATACTAATTCTCATTTATATTTTGACATCGTACCATTTACTGATCCTTTTATTTTTAATGAAATGCAGTGGTTTTTAGCCGTAAAACAGAAGTTGCTCAAGGAGTAACTATGCTCGGAGTTACTTTGGTTAATAATTCATTTTTTATAACGATTTTTTTCAATTCAACCATTAAATTAAAAAAATTTATTAAATTGATCAACTCTAAAGAGGATTCAGTGTGTGAGTGTTGTATTTTGTTGGTTTTTTGTGCAAGAAGGTGTATTAGTTAGGCGGTCTTGGCGACTTGTAGATAATGATAAATATTCCGTTAAAAATGTATACTCTTGAAAATTGAACTTTTTACTTGAAGATTATGAAATAGTAGGAATTCTACCAAGAAAAACTTGACAAAATATGAAAATTGTGAATTAGACAATACTTTATGTATTATATAGAGTGTGGCGATAAAGAAACTCTGCAACATCTCTACTTTAATTGTTCATTTTTGACACGGTTTGAAGTGAAACGTTGGAGTGGTTGGGGGTTGTTAATGCACTTCCATATAATTTGCTCTTAATTACGTTCAACAATTTTGTGGGTTATATTTGTTTAACAAAGTCTAACGAGAAATACTTCATCTTATATGGTTAGTTTATATATAGACTATTTAGAAGGACCGTAATAATTAAGTCATTAGTTAGTTGACCGAATCAAATTGCAATCTTTGTGATAACTTAAAACTAAATTTATAACTTCGTGTTCATAATTAATCATGATTTGAATTAACCAATGGTAGACAAATCTTCTTAATTGTCTTGGTATTAGTAACTTTCATTGAGCATGTAACAGAATTATTTCTTGCGTGGTTAGATGGGTGACTTTACTACCATTGACTTCATTTTTTGTTTTGTTATTACTTCTCTTTTGATATGATTGTAATTGTTTCTTCGACTATTTTGACACGTTTTTATGTTTAAATAATCTAAAATATGATAATTTTGTTTTATTTAAAAAAAAACTAAAAAAAAAATAGGAAAATTTAAAACTATTTATTTTGTACTTTATCAAATAACTTCAAATAAATATATACTATTTATTTTTTAAAATATAAGTAAATGTTGAGTTAGTTTAAATTTATATAAATAGAATAAGAGGGATGTGTAATATTCATGTATCTTGTTAGAAGAAATGAGTATAATTTACTCTATACATCATACATAATAAAAAATTGCATCATTTCTTTTTAATAACACACGAAAACAATTAGACAAGATAAAAGGGTGATTTGAATTTTGAGAAACAACCAACCCTTGAATCATGAATCCCAAAGCTAAGACATAAAAAAAGATTGATGCAAGCAAAGTCATGGACATGAAAGAAATGAACAAGCTACACGAGGAAGGGTAATCCCATGACAATTTAACTCCTAGTTTAACTCCTAGAAGGAAATTAGGCACATCCAAAATTCCACTGTCAACCATGATGTTTCACATTATTCCACTCATAATCCATGAGGATATTGGAGGCTACCTGGCCCCAACTACTACTATTACCCTTCCCCCTCCAAAAAATATTATATAAAAATAATGCTTATACCCTCAATTTGGCAACAAAATAAGAACTTTAATTATGATGATATTGCCTTTGCCTATAATTACCATCATTATAATAACGTAAAAACAAAATACCATCAATGGTTTCAAAACGCTCATTACCTCACACTCATATCATATCACACACACAATTTATGGTAAGAAAAGATGTGTGATTTATATAACCGGCTCGATTGAAATTCCACTAAAAGTAAAAATAGATTCTCAGAAGGAACTTCAACTGAAAGAACCTTGCTTTAGTATAATGACAATTCATAACACCCCCCTTTTTGTGGTACCATTTTAATGATTTCACATTCCGTTTCTTAAAACAAACCACTAATATCCTAACAATATAATAAAAGAGAAAAAAAATATTCCAACACAATTTGGACACCTTTGTTTTTTTTATTTTATTTTTGGAAATAATGTAAGTTGTATGAGTGAAAAATAAGAGAGAGATAGAAATAGACGTACATAATGATTGAAATTACACGTTGAAATAATGTAACTCGTAATAAAAATAATATCCACATGATCGATAAAAGAATTTTGCTAACGAATATTTTAAAAAAACAAACTAAATAATTCACAAGAAAATTCTATTAGAAAAATAAGTCAAATATTTGTCAATATACTAAATACAACGTTTTCTAATACAAACTTATGTCTTCTTATTGTCTAATTAATTTTTAAATGACAATAAACGCCACCATTGAAGTAAGAGATTACGATAATTCACTATCTATATAAAAAGCAAAATTTAATATTAAGATATCTTGCCGTCATTAAATCATAAATTTATACATTTAAGACTTTCTAAACGATACATTGAAATCAGATGATTTAAGAAAATTTTAATTTTAATTATATATTTAAAAATATTAAATTCAAATCTCAATTAAATATCATCAATATCTTTAACTTTATGAATACGGGAATCTGAACCCAAAATTTGGCATTACTGAAATGCAAAAACTAAGGGAAACAAAGAGGTAGAACGAAATTGAAGACAAGTCCATAAAAAATGGGTATTGGTAGTGTCTTATACTCAAGTATATGAATGCACAAAAATGAAAACCGCGTTTTTTCAACAAAAGGAATAATAGTATTACGGCAATGAGAATGATTATTGCCAACACTGCCCAACACATGGAAATTGCAAAACAAAAGTAAGAATCATGAAATCCTAAAAATAGAAGAACCAATACATTAAAATAATCAAAATAAAAAAATAACAATTGATGGGAAGAGAAGAAGGTGAAGAAGGTGAGGGGGGTTACTGAATAACACTGATGGTGGTTTTAAAGAACCCAATCCAAATCATGATTGCAAATCTTGGGATGGCCTAGCCCACCATCATTTTTTACAAAACCTATAAGTAAGACCCATTATTGTCCCTCTCTGTGTCCAAAATTAATTTTATTTCCAATTATACCCTTTTTGTTCAACCACAAGAAAAGGATGAAGAAAAACAGAAAAACAAAAACAAAACTCCATTCAAAATAATCATTCACATGACGCCATAAACAATAATCATGATCATAATGGAACCGAAACATGAAAATCTTTTAGACTCTTATAACCAGCCGCCTTCCATGCTTACACATGCATGATAGTTGTGTCAGAGTGAGGAGAGACACGTCCTTACCCCTACCCTTTTCTCTTCTTCTTCTCCTTCTATTTTTTTTTTTTTTTTGCCTCTATAAATTAACATTCACATTGTTCATTTTACTCTATCCCACATTTTTGCAATTCTTAAACACACCCTTTTGTTTCCTCAACCAAGTTCTTCTTCCAATTCCTTTCAAAAAGGTAATCTTTTTTTTTTCAAAAGCTCCTTTCTCTCTAGTGTTTTTGTTTAATTATATTTTTTATTTTTAATTCTTTGGTTTAATAATCTATTTCCATTCCAAATGATCATCCATCCATTCATCCTTATTCTTCATCTTCTATTGGTTTCTTCTAACTTTGTTTTGGATTTTCAAATGTAGTGGAAGAAATATTTTTCTTTCAACCTTTTTTTCTTGATGGATTATATCTCTATAGTCTTTTCTTACTTAACATTTAATTATTATTATTTTCATTGATACAATAAGATCCTCCCAATAATTTCTTTGTCTTTCTCTGTCTCTAAGATAATATTTTTTTTAACATAAAAAACTATTTTTTTGTGTATTTAATATATACATATAGCCATGTAGGGATTTAATTAAGGTACCCCTATTTATTATTAGTACTAAGTGTTAAAACTTTAGGCTATGTAGGTGTAAAATATTTGAATGCCACTAATGTGGTTAAATGTGTAAGAAGCTGAGCATAACTTGTTACATAGACAAACAAATGAAGATCTTCCTATGAAGCTTGTCTCTTTAATGTATTAACTTTATCCTTTTCTTCAATGTTGGGACAGCCGAAAGAAACAATTTTTTTTTGTGAGTTTAGATTTGATTTTTCATCTGTGTGACTACTTCTATAGTTTTTTTTGTTATGAGACAACCCATATGGTCTATTTATTTGACAGGGTGGTCCAAAAGACTCAATTGTTCTGCTATGCTTTTTTCTGTTGTAGTTGATTTCTTTGTTTATGCGTCATAATTGTATCTACCAAAGCAAATCATAAAGCAACACATTCACAAAGAAAAGCTTGCATATTATTATTTATAATTATTATTTTTTTCCCTTTTGTATTTGAAATAATTATTAAGGTGTATTCTTCTTATTTTTTAATGATTACATTTCCTTCTTTTGCTTTTTTCAATCATACTCATATCTTCATGTTTTCCACGATGAAGTGAATATTTATAAATATATACATCAGTTAATAATATTACTGAAGATTCTAATTTTAAATTTTTTTTTTTTGCCATTTGTTCTGATTCAATTTATTTTTCAGGGAGTGAGATTTTTTTATTTTGATAGAGATGGAAAGATTGAACACAGAGTTGTACTACCAAAACTGTCACATAATGAAAGAGAATGAAAGGCTAAGGAAGAAAGCACAACTTCTGAATCAAGAGAATCAAGAACTTTTGTCCCAACTCAAACAAAAGCTCTCAAATGGTGGTAATGAATCAAAAACCAATGCTTCAAACAACATGCTTGACCTCAACCTTGGATCAAGTTCAGCTCAAAATGCTTCTAATTCCACCAATTAATTAATTAATCGAATTAGAGATAATTAATTAAGAAGCATCATCATCATCATGACCCAACTAGGAGACTTTTTTTTTTGTGAAAAAAAAAAAATCAAAGTGAGCAATGTAGTGGTTAGTTATAGTCTCTCTTGATTAAAAAATTGTAGTAGCAGGGTACTATCACTTCCATTTCATCGTTAATTTTATCATATCTTCTATGAATCTGTTTTAGATATGAATTTCTGAACATGGATATGTAATGATGTATTAGACTATCTTCTACTAGAAAGGAATATAATTTTATATATGTTTCATCTTGTTATTGCATTGCCTCTGCTTCTTTTATATTTATAAAAAAAAGTATTGCTCTAAGCTTTGTTTCATGGTAAGATTTTTTTTTAACTGAGTTATAAATGTTCAAACTTGTATGTTTTAAAATTAAATTAAAAAAATGAAGTATCAAGTGTAACGTAAATGCTAAGGTATAAGTTATAAGAAATGAAAAGAACTGATCCAAAATTAAGGCGATGAATTATATATAACAGTGTATTTTTTATTTTGACAAAATAAACAAAGGAATGTATAAACTGTAAAAAAAACGTGAATTTCGTAAGCTATGCACTCTGGGTCGTTGGCACTAACACATAACATGGGAGTGGCACAACAAACAAGTAACCGTTATCTGTGCATTGCTCTATTATTCATATATTTCAAATTAAATATGTTGATGTACCAAAAAAAATTAAATATGTTGACTAACAATAACTAGTTTATATATATATATATATATATATATATATATATATATATATATTTTTAAAAGAAATCCTAAAATATTTTCTGGTGTTATTATTTAGTTATTTCTGTACCTATTTTTTCTTTCTTTTATATATCAATTAATAATTATTTACTTAGTTTTATTTTGATACACTTTTGTAACGATAAAATCAGAGCAAACTCAACACAGATAGTGAAAAACACAGATTATATGAATTAACCTAGCAGCTATATAATATTAAGTTTTAAATTTATAATTAAACTTAATATGCGCGTTTTTGATAAATAACAATTGAAATAAATATATCCACAAAATAAAATAAAAAAACCTAATTTCTTAAAAGTCCACTTAAACTAATACAATCTTATAGTCTAAAAAATAAAACAGTGTAGATATAGTAACAAAAGATGGTCCCATATTATATTAATTATTTTCTTATATAATTTGTAATCAATAGTAATATTTAAAAATAAATAAAAATTTATATAAAACATATATTCTCTTTTATTTATGTTAGATAAGATTTTATTCTTAGAGAATTTCAAATATTAATTTTTATTCGCTTTTATTAGTTCGCAATCTTTTAATAAATTTATCAATTTGTTAATCTCTGTTGGAACATAATATATATTATTGTGTGAATTTAAAAAAAAAATTGTTGAAGTCCCACGTTGGAGAGAATTTGTTTTTGTTAATTCAAGTGGAATGAAACATGTTTTTTAAAATTCAAGTCCAGAAAGAAATTTTTTTTGAAGACCCACATTAGAAAACTCTCCTATTTTGAGTAATTTTCAATTCTTAATAGGCTAGAGTCCCACATTGTTAGAAATCATATGTGAGTTTTCTTTTATATATTCATAATTATATAATGAGTTTCAAACTATTGTGAAAAGTACACAAAAGTTGGATGCATTTCTTAACTTTTTCTTTTCTTTCTTTTTTATTTTGTTCACCTAATTTTTGTGATTTTAAAATAGTTTTCAAAACACCTAATTTTTGTGATTTTATAATAGTTTTCGAAACTCAAAAATAACAGTCTCTTATTCTTTTTATTTTATTTTATTTTTAATTGAGTTATAAATGTTCAAACTTGTATGTTTTAAAATTAAATTAAAATAAAATTAAAACTTGTATTTTTTATTTTGACAAAATAATCAAAGGAATGTATAAACAGTAAAAAAAAACGTGAATTTCGTAAGCAATGTACTGTGGGTCGTTAGCACTAACACATAACATGGGAGTGGCATAACAAACAAGTAACCGTTATATATATTTTCGAAACTAGTTTATATATATTTTTTAAATCCTAAAATATTTTCTGGTGTTATTATTTAGTTATTTCTATACTTTTTTCTTTCTTTTATATATCAATTAATAATTATTTATTTGTTTTACTTTGATACACTTTTATAACAATAAAATAAAATGCTTACAAACATGCATCAATAATTGAGTGCGCCGCTAACGACACTAACAATTTTCATTAAAAAATAGAGAGAAGAGCAAAAAAAAAAAAATAAATAAATAAACATTACCTAAAATGATAATAAATGGACAAAATCTTTAGAAAAGTAAATATGCAATTCAGTCATTAAAATTAAAAAGTTGAATCAATTTAGTCTTTCAAATTGAAAATTATGTCAATTTACAAATTTTACATCATAATTTGAAAAGTTCAATGTTTGTTTTGATGCAACAAAAAATTATTTAAATTAATAAATATGTCTTTTATCGATTTGATGAATATTTACAAAGGAATTGAAGAGAATAATGTACTATTTTATAAATTTAAAAGACTAAAATAATTAAATATTATAATTTCAAGAATTAAAATATCGAATTTAATCAAAAATAAATTGTTAAGTTGAACAACATAAAACTGAAACTATTTATATTACTTAGATATTTGCATATAAATATAGTGGGGATTCGTTTACTCTTAGAATAATTATATGATTAGTTACTCCTTTTAATAACTTAATATAAACGATAAATTTTATCCATTCAACTGTCAAATCAAAAGTTTTTTTTGAGCGGATCAACTCCACAATATTTTATAAAATTTGAAAATTATTTGATATTTCGTTAAAGAATTTCAAATTAATGTATAATAAACTTATAAAAAATATAAGTAAATATCGATTACTAGATTACATAGTTACAAAATTTGTATTTATATAAAACTTTGTATGCTTCATTATTAATATATTATGTCAATTATCAACTATTGAGTTAGCGAAGTTCATCGTGTTTATATATAGTTATTAAGTGGATTAACTTACTATTTGAATCAACATATCTTCACCTATATTATATACATGTGTGTGTTAGAGAGGCATTAGTTTGAATGTATTTATGCAATATTGTTATTAAGAAATATAAATTTTCAATTTGGTTCATGAAATTTACAACTTATAAGTAAATAAGTCCCCAAATGATTACAATGACAAACAAATTAGTCCTCGAGATATCTTTTTTCAAAATAAACTAAATACCAAAACACGTTAATGAATCTCATTTAACCTTAAATAAGAACCAATTAATAAGTGTCAATTATATCATCTAAAATATATCATAACATCATCCAAATAAGTGTGAGTTACATATTAATGATCCCAAAAGAGATTAATAAGTAACGAGTGTCAATTACATTATTCAAAATATACAAAAACATCAACATGACAACAAAAAAACATAATTCAAAATGCTTCATTCTTCAACTGCTACCTTATGCGACTGCCCTGAATTATGAATGAAATACATGAAATTTAGTTCATTTGTTCTTGAGCCATATTTAGGAAATGACACTCTGATGTCTGGTGGTCCCGGAGCCAGTCATGGGTGGTGGTGCATTCACGAGTATAGGTCATTTGATGGGTGGTGTCCTTATACCAAACTCATCAGAGTTTATAACTGGTTCTATAATATACACAGACCAATCCCTAAAATTGTTCACTTACTAGCAATTTGGTTCTTACAATCATATTAAAAATTGCAATACATTCTTCGAGTTATCATACATTTTTTATAGTTCCTGATGTATATCCTTTTACAGGTACCTTCTAGAACAACACTTGATCTTCACGAGTGAGGCCAGATTGTGACAATAATATTTCATTTTGGGTTTATCCCTCCTGTACCTCAATTTGGGTCTGTCTCTCTTGTGCCTTAATTTGGGGAGAAAATTAGAGAAATTGGAAAAATCAGTGAACAAACTTTGAGATAACAATAGAAAAAATGGGGGAGCAAGTTGTGGGGAAAAGGTAAATAAAATTGGAGAAATCACATGTAGTAGTGAGCATGAAAATAATTATTTTCCAAAGTTCTTCTTAATGACAACAACTCTAACATCTTTTCTTTCATAATGACATTTGAGAAGCATCAGGTTCAAGCTTTCACACATGGAGAAAAAAGAACAAGTGATTATTGATTCTTTCATTTTCTAAAATTTGAATACCACGGAAGAGGAAGTATAATAGATTATATAAATGAAGCTTCTTGAAAGAATATGAAGATATGAAATCATGGAAGAAAGTGAATGTGCAAACACGAGAAGAGTGGTTGAATTGTGTTTGACTAAGTTGATAACTTTTTCATTATTTGATTAAGCTTGTTCAAACTTGATGATTTACTTGGAATAAAAGCAATAACAAACTAAGGAGTGCAGGAATAAAGTGACATAAATAATTTATCCTGATTTATTACTAACTTGGCTACATCCAATCCCTTCACTCATAAGGATTTAACCCACTAATTCAACAACTTGAGTGACAAAACACTTGACCCTCTAAGTCAGTCTTCTCAAACAGTCTGACAACCCTAGACTTTTAAGGAACAAACACACTTTGACTTTACCGCCCAAGTCTTCTCCACACAATCTGACAACCCCTGATTGTTGAAGGCACACTAACATCACTATCAGGTTTGAAACTTGAGTAGTTGTTTCTAACAAGCTGATTGTAACAATGACTATCACACTCTAAGAAAAACACTTCGAAAATATTTCTCATTCGAACAAGTGTTTCTCTCTTTGAACTCTAAGATAATTTTAGAATTTTGAGCTTGAGTTCTTCTACTATTTTCTTATTTTTTGATAATCTTCTTCTTTAGTCTTGAGTACCTTGAAGTAGCAATGTCGATTTACAAGGAATGGGGGTTTGAATTGTAAATCTTCCTATTTAAAAATTCCTGAAAAAACTTGAGAAAATAACTCAAGATTGATCTTGGTTGTGAAAACAGAAAACGGAGAACGTTCTTGGTTTTAACCAGAAAAACTTAGAACGTTCTTGGTTAGTTAAAATCAGTAATTCAGTTTATGTATTTAACTTGATAATCAATCAGACTGAAAGTAAATAGATAAGGGAAGAGATACCACACAAGGATATATCCTGGTTCACCTAACTCGGGCTACGTCCAGTCCTCACAACTGTGAGATTTTCCACTAAGTGTTCAAAACAAAGAACCTTCTTGGTTTTACAGCACCTAGCTCAGATCAACCTTGATCTATTACAACGTTAAAACCTTTCCACCCAGAAAGGAGTTCAATCAGGTCACCTATCAACCTTGATAGGATTTCTTACAATTTACCCAAACTATACTAAACTCTTATAGTTTGAGTTTTACAATAATGATGAGATTGTTTTGCTAGAATCTGAGATGTCTCAACTCTTGTTTGAGATCTGATTCTTTGGAAGAGAAATACACGAAAATGATTCTAATAATCGAATGGGAAAAATCAGAATTGATTCAATGTATGTGAGTGAGAGAATTCAAGTATGTAAGTGTATGTGATTGATGAATTTTCTTAGTACTTGAAGCTCTGATTTTTCCTTGAGCTTGGCCTTCCTTTTATAGGTGTTTAGAGCATTTAATTCTGGTCAGAAAGAGCTGTTGGTAGTGCTCTGTTTTCCTCTGACACAAGCAACCTTTCTGTTGAAAAAATAATCCATTGATGTGACAGTTTTGGGCCTTGCTTGACTGGGCTGTTTTGCTCAATTTCAAACAGATTTTCTGCGCTTTTAATGACCCATTAAGCTTCGAAAATACTTGATGATAAATGGGCTTTGATCTGAACACTTGATTTGATCCAAAACAGTTTGGAAAGTAATGAACAACTTCTACAAAAATAAGAGAATCGATTCTGCAGAAACGGAGATTGATCTTTGAAGCTTCATATGTAATTATTGATGTTACAACTTCGATCTGGAGTTTTGATTATGTCCAAAACAATTTGGTGAATGATTATAAACCTCTGGAGAAGTAAGGAGATCAATGCTGAAATTCTGCAGAAACGGAGATTGATTCTGCCAAAACAGCTTGGAGAATGATGACAGTCTGCTGAAGAATGATGTTGAAAATTCTGGAGACTGATCTGATCATTCTGCAGATTGATGATCATTCTGCAGATTGATGTTATCATTCTGGAGAATGATGTTAGCATGCTGGAGATTAATGTTAGCATGCTGGAGAAAGATGTTAGCATGCTGGAGAATGATGTTAGCATGCTGGAGATTAATGTTAACATGCTGGAGAATGATGTTAGCATGCTGGAGATTAATGTTAACATGCTGGAGGATGATCAGAATGCTGTCAAGAATGTTGACAGTCAAGTTCAAATCTGTTTGGTCTTGCTAGTTTGTGATCTTCTCTCTTTGCGATTCGAATGCCTTCTTTGACTATAATGATTTCTACTTGTTCCTTGCCATGTACTGATGAACTAGTATAAAATTCAGAGGCAAAAGCTTCGTTGAAATAGTGGAGATTGATTGGTCAAGAGGCTGTGACGATCATTCTTGAAACTGGAGAACATTCTCCGTTTTCCAGATTTTGTTGTTTATTTATATGTTCAGTTTTTAACTGTTTTCTTTGCTTTGCTTGATTCCTATCTTTGATTAATACACTCAAACACACATGTTAAAAACCAAAACACTTAGAATCATAATTAACATTCTTAATTAACTTTTTGTTTGTTTTCATCAAAACATTAAATTGAGATTTTGTCTCAACATATCTATTGATAGATAAAGTCAGTGCTTCAATTTAGTCATTGTTTAATTCTGAATTGTATATTCATTCCTAGCTTGGTCAATAGTGATCTTATTCAAAAATAACTCTGAACAATATGTTTTTTTGATAATATATTCTTTAGCCAATTTTTTATTTCTAGATCCAATGTGAACAATTCTTATAGATTGATTCTGTTCGTATTTTGTTCATATTAAGTTTGTAAATTCTTTAGATTGATTTTGTTCAAATTGAGTTTGTAAATTCTTCATAGTGATACTGTTCGTATTTTGTTAAGATTGAGTTTGTAAATTCTTCAGATTGATACTGTTCATATTTTGTTAAGATTGCTTTCGCAAATTCTTCAGATAAAACTTCATTTCTATTGCTTGATTTGATATGGACAGGAACATAACATTGAACCGGTTCTTGAACTTTCATAAGTAGGAATATGACTAAGTGCAATTTCGTTTTCAAAATTAGACCAAATTGCTAATCATACGTGTTTTTTAGATAAAACAAATTAGTATATCTTTTACGTGATAATAAATTGGCTAATAATTAAACTCATCACATAAACAATTAATATTCACATCAACCTCATTAACGAATAAACTAAAAAACTATGCTGTCCAACGTCTTTCAATTTCAAAACATTATTTTGTCTATTTACAAAATTCAAGCGTAAATGCCCGAGTGTCAAAGAGCAATTTGGTAATTTACTTCTAAAAAAAAATACTACCTTTGATCTCATTTATAAGTAAAAATAACAAAAAAAACATAAAAACTAATGTACTTATCAATTGTTTTAACTTTTTGATTATTTTTAGATATATATAGATATATATATTTTATTAAAAACCGCGAGCCATTGAATATTGATTCATAATATTAAAAAGACAATCATTTTAAATATGAATATAAAAATAATTTAATTAATTAATTTATTTTTATTTTTATTTTTTTTATATACAGAACGAAAAAAATTATCTTATGCATATAAGATCGTTATATATAGGATTAGAGGAAGTAGTTGTTTTAAGTAGTAGTAGAAATTTTGAAGGAAATACGATTAAGCGTTAATTTTGGAATTAATGAATCTCTTGACCTCCTTTTCCTGCATTGATAATGGAAGCAAGATGAAAAGTAAAACAAAACGTCACCGAACCCACAAAAATTAAAACTCCCAATAGCCGTGTCTGTCCTCACATCTACACACTCTACGAACAACGTATAAGCAGAAAAGAAGCCCCAAATTTTATAGATTGAAACTTCTCAAAACCCTAATTTCACCACAAATTCAATTCCTTCAACCAGATCTCAAAAAATCATGGAGAAACAGTTCAAAGTCCCACCGGTATCTTTTCCATCCGCCGGAAACCCCACTATGACCGGTCCAAATCTTCAACAACGTCGTTTACCCACACCTCCTTTCCAGCCTAACTCCGGCATCCCTTTCATGTCATTCGACATAGGTTCCGCCGCCGTATCCACTTCCTCCGGTCCAATTTACTCCGGTCCCGGCATCGTCGGTGGTTCTGCTAACTTCGACGACGAGGAGCCTCTCCTCGACGAGCTCGGTATTCATCCGGACCAAATCTGGAGCAAAATCAGATCGGTTCTTAATCCGTTTCGTGTGAACCACACTGTGCACAAAGATGCTGATTTATCTGGTCCAATTCTTCTCTACATGTCTTTTTGCCTCTTTCAATTACTCGCCGGAAAAATTCAATTCGGTGTGATATTAGGTTGGATCGTTGTTTCTTCGATCTTCTTATACGTTGTTTTCAACATGCTGGCTGGTCGAACCGGAAATTTGGATCTTCATACCTGCACCAGTGTTGTTGGTTATTCTATGTTGCCGGTGGTGATTTTCTCGGCACTGTCGCTTTTTCTTCCGCAGGGAGGTTTCTTTGGACTCGCGATCGCTGCCGTTTTTGTGTTGTGGGCCACTAGAGCTTCGACGGGTCTTGTGGTTTCTCTTACAGATGGTGGCGATGAACATCGCGGGTTGATAGCGTACGCATGTTTCTTGATTTACGCTCTGTTTTCGTTGCTTGTTATATTCTAGGGACGTGTTTACTGATGAGATTCTTTGGATCAAAGTGGTTATGTTTTTGGATTTAGTGAACACTTTATTTTTCATATCCCCTTGTTGCATTTTGAACCTTGTTATTTTGTGTTTCAGTTATATATGATGATGATATAGAAAATGGAGTTATTGCACTTGATTGAATGTTTTAGTTTAAAATGTAATGTCATCCGTAGGTTACATGTGACTTGTTTGTGTCTGGATGCTTATACAGTTAATTTATTGTTCTGTTTGTGAAAATTATGTTGCTTTGGGTCCTGAGTAGATGCTCTTGCAGGCTAGTGTCTGTTTGGTTCAATGAAGGGGGGGAGTAGAGAACTAGAGATATGTTTGGTTCAAAAGAAGGGTGGGGATAAATTTTCATTAAAATCATGTTTAATTCAAGGGCAGGAGGGATTTTAAATGATCTATTTGTGTATTTAGTCACCTTCCCTCCCCTCCAAATCCCCCCAAAATGGAGGGAGAGCCAAATGAGGTTTAAGAGAGATTTTTCTTCCTTCCCCTCCTCTCCATCTATCCCCAAACAAAGAGACCCTTACCCCAAGTCCAATCTACTTAGGGTGTTTGTATGTGTGGTGCCAGAAAACTATATGTCAAATTGGACTCTGTGTGCTTAACTAAATCATACATAGTTGAACAGTTTTGGTTATTAAGTTTATCTATATCTAAATAAGAATGAATTCTTTGTGACCCCAACTTTTAGCAATGAGGCTTGAGTAAGGGGATTTCCACTCAGAAGATACATTTGAGCACTATTTTGCATACTTGAGTTGCCACTCTGGTATGTAATTTTTTCACAAGAGTGATCAGGTATTCATTGTAATGGATCAATTTGTACAAAATACATGAACTTATGCTAAAAGATCCACAGCAATTGCATATATATCTTGAAAAGCTAGAGTGCTTTCTTTTAGTTTAAGGAAAGTTTGACCATGTTGCTCTTGAGAAATGTATAGTCTCAAATATTATCACTGTCAAAGTCTTCCAACATGGAAACTGACCTTTAGATTGCCAGCTTGCTGAAGCCTACTAACTGAAACTTATCCTTTTTTTTTGGGTACAATTTTTGGGTACAATGACTGAAACTTATTCTTATTGTATTTTAATCAGAGAAAAATTAATCTGGGTATTTTAATCTCTGAAACTTAACAGGTTCAAGCACAGATGATAATTTTTAACCCTTCTCTTTTTGTTTAAAAGTGCAGATCCGATCTAATATGGATTCTGTGTTTTGAACTTAAATTGCTAATGACATATGATACCAACATATTAATTGTGCATACATTAAATGATTACGAGAGCATAATTTTGAATATGTGATAATGATAATCAATGAATTACTCAGTAGGATGATCATTTTGTAGTTTCAATTGTCATTTAGTCATCAATCTATAATGTACCCAGTAGATATGTTGAATGACTTGTCTAGACTCTCGAGTTTTTACTTTTTAGATATTTTATGGTTTGAAATTATGCTTCTTCTTTCTTTTGAAATTGTTTTATGGGATATCATTAGCAAACAATCTATCTGAAAGTTAGCCAGTTAGGTGGAAATATTGAAATTTTGGGGCTGATAAGCATGCAGCCTATTTCTTTTTATATATGTGGAGAACTTTGCTTGGCATTTTGAAGGCTACTATGTCAGAAGAGAATTTCGTTTCATCCATGTTATACACACACGCACACACATATCCCTTTTCCACTACGTACACCCTTGTGCCCAGTGACATTCATCCAGACCTTCTACAACTCAAGATTCATGCCCAAACTTGTCGTACAATAGTTCATCTGCTTTCTTAATCTTTTGAGGATGCCGATTGTGGTTTAGGTGATGTCTTTTCTCCTTACTTAGTACCCCAATGCTAAATATTGAAATTTTGGGGCTGATAAGCATGCAGCCTGTTTCTTTTTATATATGTGGAGAACTTTGCTTGGCATTTTGAAGGCTACTATGTCAGAAGAGAAATTTGTTTCATCCATGTTATACACACACATATCCCTTTTCCACTACGTACACCCTTGTGCCCAGTGACATTCACCCAGACCTGCTACAGCTCAAGATTCATGCCCAAACTTCTTGTACAGTAGTTCATCTGCTTTCTTAATCTTTTGTGGATGCCAATTGTGGTTTAGGTGATGTCTTTTCTCCTTACTTAGTACCCCAATGCTAACGATGATATACTCGATAAACTAAGATAGACAGGATTGTAAGTTACAGTTTCATTTTCCACTGCTCTGTTTTGTTCCCCTGTTTTGTTTTCTTCTGTTTTGTTCCTCTGTTTTCCACTGCTCTGTTTTGTTCCTCTGTTTCTTTTTTGTTTTTTGTCCTCTCGTTTCTTCTTCTTCCTTTGTTTCTTTTCTTCTGTTTTGTTTCTCTGTTTTGTTTTCCACTGTCTTGAAGAAGAAGAGTTTGAATCAAGTGATGAACAAGATAATCTTGATGTGGTTGAAATTACAAGTGAAGATGAGGAAGATAATTTTGCATGATTTTGATTGTTTTTTAGTTTGAGTCTTATCCAGTAGAACTTGATTACTTTTAGAACTTAATTTTGATTACTATTAGATCTTGATGTTAGATTTTGGTTATGAAATATGAAGTATGATTACCCCTTTATTTTTGTGTATTTTATTTTTTTCTATTTTTTTAGTATTTTTGTCTACTGGTTGTATTTTATGTTTAGCTGATATACTGTTTTTTGGTCTTTGCAATAGCGGTCATCCCGCTATTTGCGATCCTGCTATCCGCCATCCAAGACTGACAACATAGATTGTAACGATTGTAACAAATTTGATAACAAAGAAATCCTTTTCTGTTGGGAACCCAGAATTTGTATTGAATAAGTATGAACAATTTTACTGTGAAAATAGGAAAGGGTAGGAGGGAATCTCGTAACTTTTTCCTTATTCTATATTCTATATCATAACATTCTCCTTATTCTATATCATAACATTTTCCAGTTAGATAGTTTTTGAAATTTTCCAGTTAGATAGTTTTTGAAGTATTTTTTATTTAATAATTAGTAACGTGTCTAATTAAGAGCTAGTGATAGAAGACCTACTGCTTATATACTCTAGAACTTACGTCTAGCATTTTCTTACATGCTTTATGATTGAGGTTTATTATTATGGAAGAATGATGTTATTATTGTTAGAAATGGCATTGTAGAATTCATTGAGTTGGGATAAAATGCTGACATATGATGCCTTTACAAACAAAAAAATGTTGTTAAATATAAATAGTATCAACGTTTCTGCTTTCCTTGTTTGTTAACTGTCTTAACAGCATAGTTGATTAGTTGTAACAGCAAAAAGTTAGCAGAAAATGAAGTCAATGATTTATTATATTATTAATTTAAATAATAGTTATAACCATATTATACGATATATTAAGCAGACAACTAGACATTAACCAACAGAGTTGTAATTTGTGTTATTCCAAAGTAGATATTTGCGATAGTATGTTAAAGTAGACTTGTAAACCACTAAGATTAGGCTACTGACTGGTGGCATGTGGTTTGTCATTTGAGTATTTGGTAGGAGGTCATACACTTAAACCATCCTAAATGTCACTATAATATTGGTGTTGAGAAGGTGCGAGTGTTACCTTGCCAGTGCTTTTCTTTATTAAGATAAAAATGTTACCAAGTATGAAAAATATTATTGGATTGGATCTTCTCCTATTCTTGAATATTAATATATATTGTCCTGATGGAGAGAGAAAATCATAACTTCTATCGTACAAGAACCTATCATGACTTCTTGTAGGCATTGGTAATTATATTTAACAAAAAAATATCTCTCTTTGATGAAACCATACATATCTTGTTATTCAAAAGTAGGAGGAGATCCAAATGTACCAAATCCAATAATGTTGTCGATATGATGCCAATGTGAAAAGTACGACCATATATCTTTATTTGGGTCCGTTCCAATTGTTTTTATGTTGTTCTTTCTTTAGTCTCTTGGGGTTATGAGATAGAAAGGGGAATAGGATTTTTTTCCTTTCAGTGACTTGGACAAAACAAGTTTTATCATAAACTGGAAACAAGGGAATAGTATTGAGAGAGAATAGAAAGGAATCCTGTTTTCTTGGTGTCATAAAAAGAAAAAACGGGAAACTCCACTTTTGAGAGAAAAACAAGAATTGAGAGAAAATCTTTGAGCATGGAGATTGAGGGTTTGAGAAAAAATAGAATGTGGAAAACATGGGTTCTTTGTTGTTCATCTTGAACATTAAATGGGAAAGAATCAAGAGGTTCTCTATTAGTAACAGGATTTGGTTTCATCAACAAAAAACAAAGTAACAGGATTTGGATTTTTTAATTGATAGTGAAGCTACTCTCTCCCGAGGAAGTTGGTCACATTGACTGTACCTCATAAACATCTGTGTTTATTTCCCTCTCTCAATCTTGCATTCAATTTTAGTGTGTATTCTTGCTGCTGCAATTTGATTTCTGTGATACTGTTATTTCCTGCTGCTACTGTTCTGTTCTGAGTTTCAGTATTGTGTTTTCTTGTGTTAAGTTTTTCTGTCAACTGTGCCACTGCTGCTTCGTAATTTTCTGGTTGTGTGTTTCTGCATAATCTGCCATTGCTACACATATTTTCTGCCTCTGGATTAGTTTCTGGTTTAATGCAATTACTGCATAATTTCGTTTCTATTTTGCATGTTTCTTCTGTTGTGGGTCCTGCTGCCGTTTTTGGATTGCATTTGTGCGGAATCAATTCTTAAGATTTCCTAATTGACTGGTTAGAACCAACAGCTAAAAATAAAGAAGGATTTTAAAATAAGGTCAAGGTCTTTAAAGTATAAAAAATAGCATTATAGTTTTTAATGAAACACACGTCTCCATTTTACATCAATTGAGATTTTTCAGTTGTTGGGTTATCTTTGAAATCGGGATGAATGGATTTGTTGTGGGAATTTGTTATAATATCCTTTGCCCTTACCCTTGCAAATTTGTTTTTCATCATGGGGCTTTTGACTTGGTTGAAAACTGATTGCTTGTTTGGTTATTTCATAAAGTATTTGAAACTCTTCTTTTCGTAATTTAAATGTCTTTTCTGTGAAGGGATTTCATTCTCGTTGGCTACTCACAGCTAGTGTTAACACCATAATGACCTGAAAGGGTGTGTAGCTCGTTTATAGCTCGTTTAATTCTATTATCACAAGTTTTGTGTAGTAAATTCAACATGGCTCTTTTCTACAAGCCCCAATGCATGCAAACAGTTGCAGGAACTGTTTGTGTGATTTTTCGAAAAATCTCAAAAATTGCTTAAGATCAACTAATCAAACTCTTTGTCAATTGGACCAACGTGTTTATTGGAATTACAAAGTGAATTTTGAGATGATAATTATGTAAGTGGCTGTTAATGATCTTATTAAAAAACTAACAGATAATAATATAAGAATTGCAGACCTTATAAAAATATTTAAAAATACATTGACAACACATTTGATAAAATATTTAAGATTATTTTTAAAATAGTCATTTAAAATTTCACTTTTTCTTTCTTTATTTTATCATACTCACAAAATGGTCCTTTCAAATTTTTTGGTTAATCTCAGATGTCACATTTGTTAAAATTTTAGTCCCAACTCATATTTTTAGGGCAAAAAATGATGTGAAAAGTTTTTAAACCTTGAAAAAAAATACAAAATCAAAATTCAAAGATTAAAAATCCCCAATTTAAAAATAAACCTTATAATTCAATCGAGATTGTTTTCGGCATTTTCCCCAACAACAATAAATTAGAGATAGTAGTAATTAGATAAAATTGAGAAAATAATAAAGTGTGCATGTAGAGGGATTACATGAGGAAATGGAGAGGGAAAACGAGGGAGTGAAGTCGAGCAACAGATCGAGTACCATAACAATAATCCCATTTTTCATTTGTTTCCCCTGCAATTTTCATGCCACGCACAGTTTCTGCTCCGATTTCAGATGTACCATCCATCTCATTTTTTTTTTAGGGTTCCTTTAGAATAAATTGAGGATTAATAGGAATTTTTTTTTTTTGGATTTTCTTTCTGAATTTAATGACGAAGATGGTGAAAAATACATATTATATGAATTAACATAGCAGCTATATAATATTAAGTTGTAAAAATGAGTTTTCAAAATATTTTTTGACTTTGTACATCCCGAGGTGACATTATGGTAAGTGTACTATGATATACATGCAATTTGTTAAGTGAAATTGCGAAGAACCAGCGCTATTAAGGTTACATTTTTTTTTGTGTCTTAACAGAATTGTAGTTTTTCATTTCTTATTTATGATTAAAAAAAAAATATATCTAAAATACCTTAACTATTTTTATATTTGAAAATTCGAATAAATTACTATTATTATTTTAGTATTCTTTAACATTTTATACCACTCATTAAATAATATTGTAAAAAAAAATTATATTTTAATACTTAGTCAAATTAATCGAATATAGCATTTTTAAACATTTTTCTAACATAAAAGTTTAGTATTTTTAATACCACTACAAAAATATTTCTTTTTAAGATATTTCTAACGTAACTATTTACGTACAAAATGATGTTTTATTTTCTTATAAATATTATTTATGATTAAAATAAAAATATATCATAAAGAAAAAAAAATCTTTGTTCAATACGAATATTTTAAATTTTAAGACTCTAAAATATGAATTGTATTTATAATAAAAAGAAATATTAAAAAAATAAATGCT
>JBBPBQ010020321.1:59454726-59553900 GCA_037974755.1 Cicer yamashitae
TTATATAAAAAAACAATTAAAATATATATAATTGAATTTTATTGTAATTTATTTTTTTAGCAACGTACACATGCAATAAATATGATATGTAAATATAAACAATTAATTCAAAATTTTGTCTAGTAAAATTGTAAACAACATAATTAAATAGTAAATATATTAAGTGATTATAAACTATTAAAAAAACAACAATAGATATACTCACAAATTATCACTAATTCTAAAAAAAAATTATAAAATATATAAACCTAGAGTTTTCAAGAGAAATAACGAAAATATCTATAAATATTCATATTTAAATTACGAAAATAATACAGGATTGAGAACTTCACGATTCAAAGTTTAATTGTAGTAGAATTTCATTCTAACATATAAAAATTTATTCAATTTCCGACATGTATTTCATAAAAATAAAAAATTAATTCATAATCAATATTGAAAAACTTTAATACGATGAGATTTTCAATAAATTCACCTATAGATCAAATTTTAGCAAGAATGAGTTGCTTCACTTTGTATTTCCCGTCAATAATCTTTGAGATACGGGGTTAAATAATTAATATAAATGATTTGCCCAACATATCCTTCAAGTCAACTGATATATTTGAAAGATTGTCAATTTATTGAAAGTTTTATGGGATGTACTGATATTAGCAATTGCATCATATTTGGGGACAGTTTCCTTGGGTATACTGATATTAGCAATTTTATCATGTTTGGGAATTGAGAGCTAGTGAAAACAATATAGATAGTTAGTTACATGTGAAAGGGTGCAAGATAAATGCAATGGATTGATTGAAAAAAAAAGGGGGGCTATTAAGGGTTTAAAATGATTTAAAAAAATGCGGCATAGTTTTTTAACATAAAACAATATTCTATTGGATCTAAGTCAATTTCAGGTATTCAAAACAGTGGCTTGATTAAATTTGTTTAATTAAATTGATAACTCATTATAGTCTAAATGTCAATTTGTTTTATATTGTCTAACTTTCGATATAACCATCAATTTATTTTTTGTCTAATTGTCACATAATCAATACTCAATCACGGAATTAATCAAAAAATTGACAATTATACAAATTTAAAAATAAATTATGACAAATAGTATACCTTTTTACAACACACAAAATAATTTGTATTTAAATTATATATTTATATATGGACATTTTAATTCGGGACAAAATTGTATCAAATTTTTAAATTTGTATTATTGTTGACAATTTTAATTTTTAAAGAAATATATTTATATATGTATGTATGTGTTCTATGATCAGACTTATCTTGTTAAAAATTATAATTTACTGATATATGAATAATTTATATGATGTTTGAGTTATGGTCTCATTTTAATATATGATTTTGTGTAGAAATATTAAATGACATTCTTTGAGGAGGATTGTGGTGCAAGAAAGCATTTATAACATGCTATGAAATAAGTCTGAGATGTTTTTAGTAAAGATTTGTTGAGTTTTGTCGTTTTTCAAAAAAAATAAAATTCAGTAAAAAGCTGATATGGCAATCCACCTGGGCAACTTTTACTAAATTATGAAAAAATGATTAATTTGTACAAATTTTAAAAGATAAATGATTGATTTGTGAGAAGAAAAAAATAGAATAAATGATATAAGTGTTATAACTAAATAAGATATAATTTTATTAATATTTATTATTAAATATGTTAATTGTAAAACCGTCATGTCCCGGTCAGTGAATCGTCTATTCATTTCCACTAAATTGGTAATGAAAATGAATGTATAGTGTTACTTAAGTTCTGTTTGATAACATTAAGCTACAAGTTAGTAGATGATTAATATTTGAAAAACTAATTAATTAAAGTGTTTGGTAAATTTAGCTTTTAATAATATAAAATTACATAAAAGAATATAATTATTTAATTAAAAATATAAAAAAATGTGACATAAAATGACATAATTATTTCATTTACTTTTTTGTTACACCATTTGTTTTATTATAATATAAACCTAAATTTGAAGAGTTCTCTAAAAGTTTAACTAATTCCATATGTATAAATACTAATAGTAAAAACAATACAATTTATTTATTGTTTACAATTTGACATGCAAAATAAATTTAACTTTATCACAATAATAAATTACAAGAGGAATAAATAATAATAATAATAATAATAATAATAATAATAATAATAATAATAATAAATATGAAAATGCATACGTTGAGGCTTAAGAAATAATAATAAATATGACAATGCATACAATGTATAACTTAACGTTTGTGAATGCGTGAGTGAGTGACGGAGCGATGACTGGGTAAGTCAAAAAATAAAATAAAATAATGATATTATAAATGAAGAAAATATAAAAAGTTATAAACTCAAAATAAGCTATAAGCTAATGAAAAAAAAAATAATTTACCAAACACATCTCTTTTAATCAAATAAATTTATAAACTAATTTAATAAATTATAAGTTAATTTATTAACGATATCAAACAATGTCAAACGGTAAGAGTTGTACTATTCTACTAAGCGTTAAAAATACAATTACTAAAACAATACATTTAAAAAGAATCAAAAGAACAAAATAGAAATTAGCTGATGTTTTTTGTAATTTAATTTTAAGAAATTAACCGAGTTTTTCATAATTTATTTTTAATTTTATTATATATAATTTATTGAGTCATTTAAAATATTTGTTATTTCTGTTGTCATTTTTAACATAATTATTCTATATTTTATAACTAGATAAATTAACACTAACTTAATATATAAATTTTAATTAATAAAAAAAACTATATTATATCGGATTTCCGAGAAGAGAGTATAGTGTTAAAATATATTATTAAAATTAAAAATAAAAATAAAAAAATCAGTTGTTGATAAAGAGATGTGTAATCTGTTATAACAGGGTTGTGTTTTACTTCAACCAATTACTTAATATCCACATAGAATTACTTAACATCCACATAGATTAGTACTTGTATGTCCATCTGAGAAAGTCCATGTACATTTCTTTGCACACTTAAATTGGATCTGACAGTTGCAGTTTAATAGGACATAAACAATACTCGTTTCTATTGCCGATTGGAGAGTGTATATTACATATCTGACACAAATCCACTTTTAATAGTTGCTCATGTCTTTTAAAAAAAAGGATATCTTTGTTTAGTTTTACCATATTTCTATTGGATAATTTGGTTTGTTTATTGCAAAACAAAATATATATATATATATATATATATATATATATATATATATATATATATATGATGTACACTTTTGTTTTTGTATTCGACTTTTTTTATCTAAACTGCACGTTGCTTCACCAATTGAATCCATGGCAACAATGATATAAACAAAATTGCACTTAAATGTATTAAGTGTATTTTTATGTTTATAAATGAATATCTATTATTTGTTTTATGAATATTTATACTATAAAAAAGATAGTTGTGTGAATAAATATTGAATTATACATATGACTTTGGAGAAACTTTTATAAATGAATTTAATTGAGTGCATGAAAGTAGTTGAATTTTATAAATAAAAAATATTTATGTTAATAAAATTAAAAAATAAACAATTATTAATTGTGACAAGGTTGAGACAAACAACTTATATAGGTCTATAGGATTACGGTGGTTGTGTGTTATCTTTAGTATATTTGAGTTTAATATATTGAGTTTAATATACAAAAGTGACATGCTATGTACATCTTTTCTTATTACATGAATTAACTCAACCAAATAACATGCATCATGTAGATTGGTATGTATAGAATCTCCGCGCGTCACGTAGATTGATATATGCGTAGATACTAAGATTTATTATATCAATTTTTTTAATTATTAAAATCACACTTTTTTTTTTAATCATGGGTCCAATTTTTAATATCACGATCTCCAAAATCTTTAAGACATCCATGAGAAAGATATAAATAAAATAAGGTGTTGAATATGTGTATGAAAATTTAAATACATGTGTATCATTATTGATTTCAAAATGTGCAGAAAAACAAGTAAAGAGCTAGATTCTTAGAAATGTAGCGAACCTTAATTCGAATTCCAATCGAAAGATGTGTCAATGTTTAATATACGACATTACTTTGAACGTGATTACTTTTAGTGAAGTTAAATTCTAATTATTTAGTCTAATGGTAAAAAAAAAAAAAAAAGTGATGTGATAAATGTGAGAAAAAAAATAAAATAAAAAAAAGTTGTTGAATGAGTATTGAGAATTATGAGTATATACATATAAGAGCTCATATGCAGACTTAGTCTTTTTTTTCTTTCTTTTCGGAATGGTGTATTGTATTGACCCTTTTAGCTATTTTAGAAAAGAATTGGAGTACTCATTTTACTCTATTTAACATCTATTTGCCTATTACAAAAATATAAGAGCTCATAAAATTTTATGCCTCAAAATGTGGTGTTGTGTATTGTCTTACTTTGGGAAAAAAAATGTTCCGTATCACCATTGTATAAGGTAATTTAGACCTCCTATTTTACATTAATTAAGATATATATTTATTTTTGAAAGAAAACAAAAGAATAATTTGATTATAGAAAATAGAAGAAGTACTCAACCTAAATACAAAAAAGTGTAGAAAAGTTATAAAGATGTGTGAAATGCAAAAGATAATCTATTAGATTATCGGTTATAAACCACTATAATTTTTTAGACAATTTATTAGGTTTAACACACCACTCATAGAATTAGGGTTTATGATATTAATTAAGATATTATATACGTTTCCCTTCACAGTCCTTTTAAAAGTAGGATATTATAAATTTTAGGAGTCTCTAATGCTAAAAGTTAAATATGAGTCAGGATAAGTTGACATGATGTAACAAACATTGTCATACTTAAACATTTATCAACGCTATGTAGAAGTGAAATTAAATCAATTCAATTGTTGAATCATCTTATATTATGTTGATGATCATGTATATAAAATTTCAAACAATATAAACATTTGTTATTAGTAGTAATAAATATTTATATACATTTTTAAATAAGATAATGTAATGTAATATCATATCAAATAATACTAAAACAAGATGATTTATTTAATAAAATTTTCAATTCAACAATTTAATTAATTTATGGAAATGTTAACATGTGTATAGTATATATTAAAAATAGAAATTTTATACTAAAAATTGTACATTTCTCTTTCTTAAAAATAGTATTTTATTTCTAAAATCATTTAAATGTGTCTTAAAGACACATGTTAGTATTACTCATTCCTTTAATACACAATCTACAAAGAGATATTGAATGTGTATGTATGTTAAGTTTCACACCTGTTGTGAAAAAATAGATGTTTGTTAAATATATAATATATTTAGAAGAAAATGTAATTTAGTTTAGAGAAAAAGAAAAGGACAGTAAATGGAAGAAATTAAGAATAAGAAATGAAGGCAAACCCTAAAAGTAGTTAAAGTAAAACGACATGGTCTCTTATTTGTTTATAATTAATGTTTACATAAGTGAAGACAAGATTACTACAAGTTGAACCATTCATATACAAACAACACATAACGAAGATACGGTACAGTTATGTGATGGACAAGAAGCTAGAAAAATGATTCCCTTTCTGTGACACTTACGTACTTCATATATAGCAAGCAAACTAGTAAGTTACTATAGTTTAGTAATTAATCACTTTATTTATTTTAATTAATTAATTAATGTTATAGGTGTCTAGCGTCTTCTTGCAGCGGTTTCTCTCTGAGCATTGAAGTAAACAGCAGCAACAGGAAGACCAAGATCATTCTGTGAAGCGAAATTGCGAGTGTTGAAATGATCCCTTGAAGACGGTGTTGTCATAACTGATTCTCTGTTTTTTTGTTTGAACAGAACAAACACAAACCTGTGTATCCCTATGTTTGGTTTTGGTATTTCATAGCTCACCAACTCTTTACCTACAAATTCATCATTTAATTATCTCTCATCAATATATATCCATATCCATATCTATACATTTTTTCAACCATTAAAATACCTACCAAATGTGGCATCTGTTGTTCCTGGAATATCTGTCACAATCCTGCAATATAAAAATAACCTAAATTTAATCAAACAAGAATAATGGTTTCTAGAGATATATACTTTTTCATAACCATGTTAATATAGGTATGAAATAGAACTCATTAGTCACTTCTTAACAGCGGTGAGTTTAATCTTCATCAGGAATATATTTGGTGAATACATAAAGCGAATTCTCCTCTCTCAATTGGACGTTTTTTATACACAAGAAATTGAAATCATCCCCCTCCCAATTGTATATTCATGATATATCATTATAAATATAAAATGTGTTCTATGAGATATATATAATATACCAGTGCAAGTGTTCTCTAAGATAAGGATCACTAGGGCCAGGAACATCAGGGTCTGTCATCACCTGCAACAAAAAATGGGACACACATCAATGATTTAGGTTTTGTCAATATACTACAATAAAATACACACATAGTGTGAGCATGTATGATTATAGAAAACAACAAAAAAAACATAATAGGTAAGAAAAGAGGAAGAAAAAGAGTATATATGTGGAATTTTCAAACATATATATACCAATGTAAAGAAGGATCTCATGTCACCACCATCAATCTCAACTTTTGGTTTGATATTGATAGTGGAAGGGAAGAACTCATGGCCATTGAAGACTTGCTTCTTGTTGTAACTCACAGTCATTTTCATACTTGTGGTAAATGAATCAAGAACTTCTCCTATAACTCTCCCAACAAGTAGTGGTTCTTGAGACATTCTTGCCATTTTTGAAGAAAAAGATAAAAGAATGAAACTGAAGAGTACAACTCAGATAATTCTTGTTGATGAGAAAAGAAGTTATTGAGAACTCCATATTTATAATGTCTTAAAAAAAGTATCTTTGGAGTTTAGAATATGTATGTTGCAATTAATTAACACATAATTTAATTAGATATAGAGAAAAAGAGGAACTCTATGGAGTGTAAAAATAAAATAAAATAAAATAAGGTTGAGGTGCTCCCACCACTTTGAGATATTGGTTTGGTTCATTTGAACTACCTAGTTTAGTCACTCACAAACGTTTATGCTGAAATCATGTTAGTCATGTTACGTGACTAATCCAATCCCTTTTCCTCTCTTTAACTCTCTCCCTACACGTACAAAATGGGGAATAATTCTTGCAACTTTTCATTCATTGTAAATTAAAATTTACACTATCAACCAGTGGTACTTATTAAGTCACGCATATTGACAGTATATTTATTTATTAGTGTATCAAATTAAATTTACAAAATATCAAATTATTTTTTTAAATTATCTAATGTCAATCAAAATGTTTCTTAAACTTTTTAACTCGTAGAAATATTGTCTACTGAGAAAAAAAATAAGTATAATATTTTTTATAAAACAAAAATATAGAATAAAGACTCAAACTTAATTTGTTTTGGAAATTAAAAAAAGTAATAATCTATAATATTTTCACATAAAATATTTGATCCTCTAAAGTTAAAAGGAAGAAAGGTGGAATGCGTAAAGATATAAGAGAGAAATATAATACAAAAATTAAAGAAAATTAGAGAAATATGATAAGGGCAACATCTATTTTTTTATATAAGAATAAAATATTTAAAAGTGTATTAATTTTTTTAAAAAAAAACCCATGATTTTAAAAAGTTGTGGGGGCAAAAGCCCCAGTTATCTCATGAATATATCTGCCCCTTCTCGTAGGCAAAAACTTCATAAAATAGTTGACAAAAGGATTATTTTGTCTGATTTTAAACAATTTAATATTTCATAAATTTGGAGTCATATATCGACCAAAGTCTACAATTTCGTGTCCTAAAATGACTATTTACTCATTTAAATAATATATAGTTATTTTTTTTTATAAATTATATATATAACTCTGTGTACGATCGTAGAGATGAATCCTTTGAAATATGATGTTAACTTCTTCAAATATCTATTTTTTCACGTGCATCCGTTAAAGTTCGAATTTCAATCAAATAATTAAGCGATTTAAATATTTGTCACACCATGTTAATTTTATTCTTTATAGTGTAGATTTAATGTTCTTATCATTATTTTAGTGTATATTTCCTCTTTTCACTATTATAAACACATAAAAGTGTATTAAATATCGATTATTATTATAAGCAAAAATTAATTACTTTTTAAATTATTTAATATTATTATTTTTAATATACTTTTTATTTAATTCAAAATATTTAATGTTAATAGTTGAGTGTTTAACATTAAAAAAATTATTTAATAAATTTAATTTATATTTTATATAAATTTTAGAAAATTAAATATTTATGAGTATATTTTAAAAATTAAATTGTAACTGTGCAAATAAACACCGAATTGATGGGAAAAAATGCTCCATGACGGGTCACTTGGAATCGGTTCTTGATTGGCTGTACACTTGATGAATGAATTTGTGTCGACCAATAAATGGGAGTTTTCTTCCCAGCTCATAAAAAGCATCATGTGTCTTAAACTCTATGTGGGGTCCATCTTTTGCTAGTTGTCAGCCTCTACCATTTTTTATTTTATTTTTATTAAAAAAAACTAAAAGCATTTTCAAAAGGCAAATTAAAATTCTAGGAAATGCTAGCTTTTGTTTCTTCAACGTCCACATTTACCATGTTCTTTAGCATATAAGGCAAAATAGTAGTATATGGACATGGATAATTTTAATTGAATGACTTGCGTAGAGAACCTTCCTTAATTGCATGCACCCAAAATGCAATTTCCTGTTTAGAGGGTGTTATTCTTCTTTCTTTCCGTCATTGAATATTTATTTTAATTTATTTTTTAAGATTCTTGAGGAACATGGCGCATAATTAAAGGCTATACATGCCTATTAATATTATGAAGTGTATGAGTGCCCGATTGTCATTTCAGAATAAAACTATTTCTATGAGATTCAAACCCAAGTTCCAATATTGGTAACAAAAGAAGAAGGTGGAGCTCTCCTTTTTACTAGAATGTAGAAACCATTCTGCTCCTCATCATTCCTCCACATAAAATGTTAATATGTTCCTTTTGTATTCTTTTGTTAGGAAAGGGGTTGTGTATGTGCATGTACATGTGTGTTTTGTGCATAATCTTGCGAGGTGCAAATAAGCTAGATTGGTCAACGGAGTCTATGATTTAGTTTACGTTAAACTCAAATTAGATCAAATTGATTTTTTTGAATTAAATAAAATTAAAGATTTTTTAAAAGTCATTTTAGTTAAAAAGATCATCTTATAAAGTTTAAATAGACGAGATATAAAATTAATACATCATATAAAATATTAAAATAAAATATAATTTTATTGACATATTAACTCAATAGTTTAGTTAAAAATATATTAAAGTATTTATTTTTTTAAAAGTTAAATAGATTAAGTAAGTCTTTAATAGGTTAACAGACTTTTAAAAAAGAATATATATTCAGGCTTAAAAGAATTGAATTTCATACTCCCCAACTTGACTTTGACTCTCTAATTTTTGCTTGAATTCCCAAAATACCCTTTTAGATAATAAAAAGTTAAAATAAAGTAAATTGACCATTTTTTTCCTACATCTCTATTTTTTTTAGATCCGATATATAAAATTTTTTATCTATCTTTTTTACATGTCAGAAATTTCAAAATTTAAAATTTTTAATATGTTAAAATTTTTTTTCAATTTTTACTTATAAATATTTTTATTTTTTGGCTATGTTAAAATTTTTTATATTTTTTTACATATTAAAGTTTTTGATATATTAATTTATAAATCAAATTTTTGATAAAATAGTCATCAGACAAGCTACCCTTTGTAGACAATTTTATCAAGGAGAAGCGAAATAGACAAAAATACGATCGAAATGACATGTTTTAACCCTTCAATTCAAAATTTCCTTCCTCTGAAAATAAATCCATGCTGCAAAATATAATTGCACGGAGAATCTGAATTGACTTCGAAGAATCCAACTAATTGTGTACTTTTTTTTTTCTTTATGGTTTTAACTCTAAAAAAAAAAATCAATTTTTGGATCATTTTGAATCAGCCAAAATAAAACTATTAATCGTAAAATATATTTTTAATCTCTATAATTCATTTTTAACATATCAATTATACTATATAAAGTTTTTCTATTAGGCATGCACTAAAAGGTAGAAAAAATATAATACACCCACTTGTTATTAATTATAAAATTATTTATAAACATACTCTTTATAAATACTATTAATTTCTCTTAAAAAATGAGAAATCAAAATTAAATACATTTACATAAAAATAATGTTTTAGGAACATCAACCAGGTTTTTCTAATATGGACCAGATTCAAAGGTAGAGTTCACAATAAAATAATATTATTTTTGTTTTTCATTTTATGTTATTAAAAAATTAATTTTTTTTAGACAAACAGAAGTTGAGTCTAGCGGAAGGGACTAATTCCTACAAAATAAACTTTGATTTAAATCTCCAATAAAAGAAGTATCCGTATTTAATATTCAACACTCTTTAAAAATAATTATTTTAAATGGAGGGAACCTATAAAAGAACAAAAAATAAAATAATATTTTTAATAAAAATAAAGATCTATTTTAAAGCCTTTTTTTAAGAGTCTTTGTTAGACACACCCAACATTATACGCATAAAATTTACTATTAATTTTTTAATATATTTAAAAAATGCAATAGATGCTAATAATTAGGGCAATAAATGATATTGGCAAAACAATCTTTAATAAATTTTTTTACGAAAAGTATTATGCATATCAAATTGACTATTTTTCTTATATGTCCTAAAGAGATCTGGGGCCAAACTGAAGATAAAATAAAAAATTAAATATCTCTATAAACGTTTCAACATATCAAACGTCTCTATAATTTTTTAGAATTTGAGTTATACTTATTGGACAATATCATTTTGTTTAAAAAAAAAAAAAAAAACTAAATTCAGGCAAAATCTATATCCTATATATCCTGTTACAAAATGTTTGTTTTCAGCTTCAAAATCAAATTGACTATATGTGGTATCTCATATGTCCAAATTAACCATCATTTTTTAGTCTTTTGATATGTGAAGATGATGTTAATAATAGTGGAAACTACATTCGGCTATGAGAGCACGGTAACAAAACAGAAACACAAATAACATCACAATAAGACGATAAACAGCATAACGTGACACTCGGGCAAATTCGTTTATAAAACAAAAAAAACTTAATATATATAAAAACTATTTATTTAAATAAATATAGAGAACAAATTAATTTGAAGAGGTAATTCCAATCTGAAAAATATCGTAATCCACTCTTTGATAAATAAATAAAAATGAGTGCACTATGTTTTTGACAGAGGTGCTAGGATTCTCAAATCCCACTTAAGAGACATTATCGCTATACCATGACTAGTTAACCTGCATGAAACAAATATTACTGGCTAAAGCAAAATAACGATACCGTTTAGGATCATAAACAATAATTTTTTCGCAATCTAGTCAAAAACAAAAAAAAATCGCCATAACTAAAACTAGAAAGAGATATAGTTCTATGGACTAAAAACATAATAGTATTTTTTTTTACATTGGAATGATTTATAGTTGAATTTGTAGTTATTTTATGTGCCATATCTGGAGACAATATGATTCTAAAATTCGTTTATATTAATTAAACCTTTAAGCAATTGCTTGTGGTATAAGTTGATATTTATTTGCCCAAATTAAACCCCGCATCTTTTAATTATATTCTTTTTTCTCAATATATAATTAGATAAAATTATTGATCCCAATGATCTGAGTAAATTTATTTTTAAGACTTTATCAACTTTTTGGCCAACCTTCAAATAATCGTGGTGTCTTTTTTATGAGAATTAGATAGTTAAGACAAAATAAATCTAAGATTCAATTAACGATGTTTTTAAATTATACTGTTTTTTTATGTTTAAAAATTAAACAAATTAATAAATACCTGCTTATGATGCATAACGGCCCATAAAACTGTCAAAAAAATTCCGTAATTTTTTAATTCAGAAAAAGTCTATAAATTAAAGAGATTAAATTTTTTTTGTTTAGAAGAAATGGTAAACTCCATTGTAATTAACTCATACAACTGCGAGATTTTGAATTTGATTATAGGAAAGTCCAATCTAGTAATATTGACATTTGTCAATTGAAGTAGAACTCTAATTTTAAAGAGATTAATTTATATGTATTGATTTGTGGAAAAAAATTTACACATATATTTAATGAAATTATACAATCATGTCTCCTTTTTAAAATTATGTCTAATATGAACCTCTAAAAAATTGTCATAGGGTAATCCTTACTAATTTTAGTAAAAAACATGAACTCTATATTACTAAAAAATAAAGAGTAAATATAATATTTTATTATAATCTATTTATTAAAAATAGTAAGGTCCGTATTTGAACCAGAATCATATTATACATACTTTATTTTTGGATTAGTTTTTAAAATTTCTCTCCAAATATATTTATCGAGTGTGATTTAATTGGATATACATGTAAGATGATACTACCTATATAGAAGAGAGATAATATATACTATTTTTATTAAATTATTTTTATTATGTATAGGTGCATTATATCAATATCATAAATATATAGCGGAAGACACTACATTAAAAGTGATGCGAGTAATTATAAAAAAAAAAGAGTACAAGTGAAAAAAAATATATTAAAAATTGAAATAATCGATAAATATTTTTAAAAACGAATATTCATTGTGGGAAAAAAGAAATACTAATTTAAGTAAGTTTCCATAATTTTTTTTTTAAATACGAAGATAAAACTACATTTCCAAAAATCTATAACAAACTGTTAATAAAAACTATTAAGTTATTGGACGACTTTTTATCGCGTAATGTGTTTGGTAGATATTACATAAATCAAATAAAATAATATATATTATATAGTAACATAATATTATAAAGATGGAAAAGAAAAGATATAAGAGAGATGGTTTAAGGTCAAAACTTTATCCTCGTTAAATGTTGACGATAACCAAAGTAAAATAGAGTAGTAGCCAACTTCCTTTTAACGCTTCTCTCCATTTTATCAATTATAAAAGAGTAATTTAAAATTTTCTTTTACCTAAATTAACTCATCAATCTTTATTTTTTCCTTTTTATCTATATTGGGTAGGGCTCATTAATTCATTCTTTATCGTGTCGGTCATTTGCCCCACGTTTTGTTTAGTTTGATATCAATTTTTAAATCATAGATTATACAACTAGAGCTCTATTCTCCATTCCTTTATTTTTTCCGCATATGAAACCTTAGTATTTCTTTAATTAATAATAATTCATAGTTAACAATTTTTTTCTCTAATATTATAAATGTAAGATTTTAAATTTAGAGCGAAAACTCATTTAATCATTAAGAAAAAATAAAAAACTTTGTTTAATGTATAAGAAAAATAAATTCAACTTCTAATTCTCAAGAAGAATAATATGAAACAACTTAATCTCTATTTTTATTAAAGAGTATGTTAATTAAATTGTTCGGATAAAAATTTAGTTGTCCAACAGATATGCGGTAGAAAGTTATGAAAATTTTAATCTAACCCTTTTTAAATATATTTCCTTTTTATCTATGAATAAAAATGGAATATATGGTCTAAATAATATGATTGAATATTGAAAATATAAGGATGATACGTGTTGAAGTAAAAATATGGGTGCAGGCAAAGGGATTGTAGAGACGACACTTGTCCTATACGTGGCATATTATGCGATCGAACTCGGGAACTTGCCCTCTGAATTTTCTTCTGTCTATTGCGGCCTTTCACAATTTTTATTTATTTTTCTTTTTCTTTTTCTAATTATTCATTTCGATGCCTTATTTTGTGGGGTATCCGAAAATGCATCATATATGTAGTGCCTCTTTTGTTTTGTATATATTTTAGCGCACTCTATTTGGTCACTATTTAGACTAGAGAAATACACCTTCTCAATTCATTCTCACTAATCTTAAGTAAGCTCTAAAACTCTTTACATTGCCACAAAAGGAACTTATCAATAGCTATAGCTAGTTAGCATTTCAACTTTGCATTTCCAGGTATATATCTATTATTTCTCTATACTTTGTTAATATGTAGATCTTGTCGTTAATTTGTGTTTCGTTGGGAGGTTTACAAATCAAGTTAATATTTTGAATGTTAATTAATGCTAGCATTTAGAGTTTTATAGTTACAATGACATATTTGAATCTGAAATAACGTTTTGAGTTTGAGAATAATAAATTTTTTTTTCTTTCTGTTATGGTTCATTCATTTAGCCACTATGATTTCCAAATGAGGCAACATTCTTTTCCTTTTCTGGACTAACACCAAACCTTCTACTACCAAATATTCCTCACTACTTTTTTCAATGCATGTGAATGTAGATTTTTTTTTAAAAAGAGAGGTTAAATACCTCCATAATTTACTGATAAGATATTTAATCTAACATAATAGACATTTTGACATTTGTCAATTAAGTTAGGAAATAAGAACTTAAGGAACAAATAAAGAATTATTTTATTCTCTTGAAAACGACTTAAATTATTATAAAAGGCAGCTTAAGGAAACTCAAAATTATGGTAATTAATAATTTATTAATCTTTTCAACAAAAAGTAATTATTATTATTATTATTATTATTGATCTTTAAAGTAAGGTGCTTCATTGAGATAAACCTAAAACTAATTATCATGATATTCGGTGTCAACACAAAAAATATGCATATTATTTTTTAAAATACAAAATATATACTAGTACATGTTATTACTCTTCCTTTTTATTTTATTTTTAGTATGGAGGTATTTTAAATAATAATTTTCAAAAAGAATAAAATAATGCTTGTAAATAATATAACAAAAATATATCTTTTAATTTAATAAAGTTTTACAATTATCCTAGTACATTAACCTTTTAAAAAAAAATTGGTCTTCCTTATTTATTAAATAACGTTATACTATAATAAATAGATTTGCAATGCGAAGTTTTTTTCCACAACAGCGCTCTTATGTAGCAAATTAATAAGTCAAGTAGTTGCTTCATTTTTCATAGACAAATGTTAGTGCAGTTTCAGCTTTGGAGCTGGTTTCTGATAACGTACTGGATTTTCTACGTGAATTTCAGTGGACTCGAGAATCAAGAACAACATTATTATCTTGATCTAGCGTTGGATAATATTAAATAATGTAAAAAATATTAGAATAAGTTAGGGGCATCTTGTTGCACCCATTAATTAGAGAGAAAAATGAATTGAATGCGACATAGGTCCAGCCCCACCCCACCAAACCCCATGTTAACTTATTTACCAACTGCTATATTGAAAATATACCACAATAATTCTACAAATGGATGTTTAAACATTTTTAGTCAATAGATGTAGATGTGAGATATTAGATATATAGTTTTTTTTTTATATGAGATAAGACTACTTATCTATAAATAGGTATCTTGTATTCATTCATGATCAATTGATCAAGTTAACAATATTTTTTCTATACTTTTATCTCGTCTATGAGTTCTATCTAGAATGGTAATATAATTTAAAACTATTTATTTTATACCCTTTAAAAAATTAAATATATTTTAAATTATACATGACAGAAGCAAAATCGTTGTATTATAGTATATCATGAAGAAGTCCACTTTTTCAAGCGTTGACAATGGCATCTCATATTTGTTAAAGTTCTTACTTAATTTTCTGTTATTATAAAATAAAACAAGAAACGAAAAGCTTATGTTGACTTATTTGTCGTTAACTAAGTTTTTTTATTTTTTAAATTAAGTTTACATTGATTTGAAATTCTTACATTTGCTATTTGATTAGAAAAATATTGATGTGTTACAAAGTTTTTTTTTAATCTAATAATTATGTTGTTTATATGCTTTTTTTGATAAATATATGGTCTGGTGCATACAGTTGTGAACACAAAGCAGAAGAAAATGGTGGTAAGGGAGGGTGAGATTAACTGGACACAAGGGGAGGTGGAATCGGCGATGCATAGGGACGAAGAAGCGAACAAGATCGATGTTAATAACATAATCTCATCGTCGTTGGGAAGACAATCATCGTCGATATATTCGCTCACCCTCGACGAGTTCCAGCACAGTCTCTGTGAGAGTGGCAAGAATTTCGGATCGATGAACATGGATGAGTTCTTAAGTAGTATTTGGAATGCAGAGGAGAATCAGCAAGCTGCTACCAACAATAATAATAACATCAACAATAACAATAATAATCTGTCTGTAATTTCGAAAGAGATTAGCAAACAGGCAAGCCTCCCTCGTCAAAATTCACTGTCGATTCCTGCACCACTTTGTAGGAAAACCGTGGAACAAGTTTGGTCTGAGATACACAAAGAGCAACATCAGAACAACAACAATGTTGGTCAGATTACTGAGTCTGCCCCTCGACAACCGACTTTTGGAGAGATGACATTGGAGGATTTCTTGGTGAAAGCAGGGGTAGTTAGGGAACAACAATCTGTTATGCAGCCGGCTGCATTAGCAGTAGCACCTACTGTAGCTGCAGCGGTATCATCTCACCGACCACAGCATTATGCGGTGTATCCGAATAACAACTCTACGATGGCTGCTCAGGCTGGTTCTTTTGCCATTGGTGGCGGCACTGGGAATGTGGTTGCACCGCCTTACCAAACGGTGGCTCAGGGAGGTGGAGCAGTTGGAGAGCCTTCGAGTTCAGGGTATGTTGGGAATGGTAAGAGAGATAATATAGGTACGGGATATCCTCCTCCACCAGGGGTTTGTTATGGAGGGAGAGTGGTGAATGGAGGAGGTGGTGGTTATGGCGTGGCAGTGGCACAAACTATGGGAATGGGCGGACCGGTTAGTCCGGTTTCGTCCGATGGGATTGGTAATGATAACTCGGGCGGGAAATTTGGGCTCGACATGAGTGGTTTAAGAGGAAGGAAGAGGATGATTGATGGTCCTGTTGAAAGAGTTGTGGAGAGAAGGCAAAGAAGAATGATCAAGAATAGAGAATCAGCAGCAAGATCTAGAGCGAGAAAACAGGTTCCTGAAATTTGACCAATTATTATTTGATACTTTAGTATGAGATTATGTATCCACAAATGTCTCTGAATTATTATTTTTTATATATGATCATGAAGATAATCCAACATTACACAATTATTGAAGCTATGAGTACATACATTAGTTTAAGAAGAATTGGTAATGTATCAATACTTCATTAATTTGATGCATCCAAATTGGATATACTATGTTTAATCTAGTCTGTATTCGACATCATATTGTTAATGACATTCCTTTGTGAAAAAAATTTCTTTCTTAACTTGGCAGGCTTACACAGTTGAATTAGAAGCAGAACTGAACCAATTAAGAGAAGAGAATTCACAACTGAAACAAGCACTGGTACTTTCAAAAAACAACGTGAACTTTTGCAGAACATTTATAGTTTTTTCCTTAGTGATTCAATTATACTGACAAGGATCATTCTTTTATTCTTCAGACCGAGCTCGAGAGGAGACGAAGGCAACAGGTAATTAGCGACGAAAATTTAGAGAGGCCGAACGTGTCAAATAGTTTGGACATGAAAATACCCTTTTTTTTTTTTTTTTTTAAGCAAATTTACGTGCAATTGCATTTAAAGTAATATCTTCTGATTATTTATCAGTGTTCAGAGGAAACAAATGTGAGAGTGCAAACCAAAGCTTTGAAGGCCAAAGAGAAACTGAGAACCTTAAGAAGGAACACTAGTTGTCCTCTGTGAAGAAAATCATATGGTAAACAGTGAAATCCTTGGATTTTTATTAACACAGGAATTGGTTATGGTTGGTGCATGCATGAGTGCATCAAGAACCAAGAAGAAAATGAGTAATAAAACTCATATAGACAGAGAAAGAAACAAAGGAATGGTGATGTGAATTTTGTTGGAGAGGAAATCTTCCACTGTCATCAAATTTGGATGACTCTTTTCAAATGATATAACTAGCTACTCAAATTTGTACAATATAGTAGTTAATGTTTGAAGTTACCTAGTTATTGTTATGTGTGAACTGTTTTTGTTTAAAGTTGCAATATAGTATCAGCTATGAGTGTATGAAAGTAAGTAGAAATTATTTTCTTAATTAATTGCCAGAATCTATTTCTTAAATGAAGTAATCTCCGAATTTTTATTTTGATAAAGAATTTAATAGTGCAGTAAACATGGTGTGTTAGATACCTTTTTTGGTACATTTGAGTTCAAATTAGAAAGATAAATACTTTCTTTTACATATTATATATATAGTTATATACTATGGTAGTTTTTTCAAAAAGCTACCATATACTTCATACACAACCACAACCGTTAAATATACAAGTAAAATGCTAAATGCAGGCACAGGCAAAAGGTAAATGACCATTGTAAAGTTCAAGTGAAGTTTTAATTTTCCTCAATATCATAAAATCTACTTGTTTAATATGGACGTGTTATTATATCCACAATAGACAGATAAACTCGTTTCATGAATAAAAATCACTGAATCATTTCTTACGGTTAATAGCAGCTTTCAATGCATTACTAATTACTGCCATGAATTAAAAACGATAGCCATGTTTAGCAAACAAAAAATGTGGAGTATCATTCAGATTATGCAGAAGGGCACTAAAACAAAAGGCAAACATGTACAACGCAGAAACTTTTGGGTCATCGGATTAGTTTCTTTTATCAATATAAGGCAAGACTGCTTAATTATAAAAGTTAATTCAGTTCATTCGAATTTCCTTTTTAAACACTTTTTAAGCATTGTGAGTCTCTACAACTTAACTCTTCTAAACTTTTCCTTCACAAAAAGACTCAGCAATGGGTTCAACCTTTTCCTGACATGAGTTTTATAGCATCAATTCCTCTGTTATAAAGGTAATACATATGTCATTGATATAGTAAAGCAACAGGAAAATACTCAATTCATAGAACAAACTATAAAATTAAGGACTGTGAAAGTATTTTGAAAAACTGTCTGCAACCACAGGATTTGACTATGAAGATCACGACGCGATCGAGATTTAAATCCTTAACTAATGATGGTGGTATATTGGAGTTTCGAGATTTATGCTCCAAGAGTAGTGGAGCTAAAAACCTTAAAAAAAACGAAAAATCTATCCTCAAGAATGATTCTGTAACTTTACAATCGAACAAAGCTTGTGCTACTTGAGAAAAAGGAACCAAGAAAGTCATGAAACATGGAAGTACCTTCTTGAATGAGATTAAACCGATACTTGGACAAAAACGATCGAGTGTGGCAGCAGAACATACTACTCATATTGAAACTCAAACTTTATATGACTATGTTTTCTTCCTAGTTGAAGCATGAATTCAGAAAACCTTGCAAAAGTTTGACACTCTTCATGTGTTCTGACCTCTGCAACAAAACCATAAATCACCAACTTTTTCAGATTAGGACATCCTTCCAAAAGTCCAACTACCCAAACTGAGAAAAGATCACTGATTTTATTCCATCCAAGTTCTAACACCACCACATTCATCAGAAAAGACAAACCCTGCAACCCATAATGAAGCACTCCATCTTTCAAATCATAGCTTAAGGAAAGGTGTGTGAGTCTAGAAAAACAAACAGAAATGGTATCTATATCAACAACCTCATCCTCGTCGTCAAAAACTACATCCCACAGCCGAAGCCGGTTAAGTTTAGACGCTTTGGAGATCATGTGATAAAATTTCGGCCACATAATTGTGAAGTTACAGACATCTACAATCTCGAGATTTTCAGTACTATCCCCAATGTCAAGATGGTTGACACTCACATCATCAATCTTCAATACTTTCAATGTGTCTTTACCAATCAATTCGAAAACATCAAAGATACAATCTTTCAGATCTAAACTCTCAAGTGAATCAGCCTCTAGTACAAATTTATCAAAATTAAATGACTCAACTAATAAAACCTTCAAAGAAGAGCTACTAAGCTGTATGGAAGCCTGCGAATCCAACATAGTGATTTGTGGACAAAATATATTGAAGATTTCAAGTCTTGGACAAGCAGAAAGCAGAAGACTCAAATCCAAAGCCGATATGCTAACAGAACTCAACGACAAACCCTTCAAGCAAGGAAATTTATGATAACTCGGTACAACACGCGAGATAGGGTTATGAGCCAAAGCCAAAACCTCCAATATTTGCCTGTTGCATTTCTCAATGATATTGAAACTCGGGGATGTTCTGACATAAAAACGTAGCTGGCGCAACGAATCGCTTGTATACTTAAGCCAAGAGATGACAGGGGTAACACAAAACTCATGATCATAATTCATGAAAATTGTTAAAGACTGCAATCCTTTAGTTTGAAAGATTGTACAAGTGATGAGCAATTCTAATTGAGTAGAACATATTTGGCGATATAGAGGCCAATCAATTGTATCGAATGAAAGAGTATGAAGGTGATTGTGCCAAGCTTGTCTCCATTTTTTGCAAGTTAAAGAGGCAATCACAATATCCCTAGCAGAGCCAACATGGGATAATATGATACCAATCACTTCAACAGGAAGGTTCTCCATATAGCATCACAAAAATTAACACAAGCACGTCAAGTTATTCAAGTGCGAAATTAAAGACAAGTATAAAAGTTAGAAGGGGCTTACTTAGGTCGTCTTCTTTGCAAAGAAAGATTGAATACTGAGAGAGAGAATTGGAAGAGAAGCCGGTCTCTCCCCAGATGAAGAACACTTTCGGTTATTAACGCTGACAAATATTTGTGCATCATGTAGAATTTTATAATAAATTTTTAAGTAGAAGAAATTTAAAAAAGGTTTTTTTTTCAATACTCCTTTTTTTTTAAAAAATTACCTAAATACTCTCTTTTCAAAATTATATACTTAAATACTCTTCTTTTTTTCTAAGTTACAAGTAGACTTAAGGAAGTCCACTTTCCAAATGGGACTACCCAAAGGGTTTTTAAAAAAAAAATTCAATTTTTTTTTAATTTTTGTTCAAATAACAACAATAATATATATATATATAATTCATAAAAATACATAAATACAAATTTTAAATTACGATAAAATTTTAAATTACATAATTCATTCGTAAAAAACATAAAAAATTTTACAAAAATTACGATAAAATTAATGTAGAAGGTGACCTCTAGAACCACGTTACTAAAGTTTTCTCACACGTATGGCATTTAGACGACGCTTTGGTACATCTTTTCTCGATCCAAGGGTGGAGCTAAATATTAGAAAACAAATCTCTACTTTACAAATAATTTATCTATAACACTACAATTGAACAATGCTTTTGCTACTTAAGTAAAAAGACACAAGAAAGTCACAGGACATGGAACTTGGAAGCACCTTCTTGCTGAATAAGGTTAAATCAATACTTCAACTGCAACGATTGAGTGTGGCAGCAGAACATACTACTCATATTGAAACTCGTACTTTTATATGGCTATATTTCCTTCCTAGTTGAAACATAAATTCAGAAAATCTTGCAAGAGTTCGACACATGTCATATTTTCTGATCTATGCAACAAAACCATAAATCACCAATTTTTTCAGATTGGGACATCCTTTCAAAAGTCCAGCTACCCAAACTGAGAAAAGATCACTGATTCTATTCCGTCCAAGTTCTAACACCACCACATTCATCAGAAAAAACAAACCCTGCAACCCATAATGAAGCACTCCATCTTTTAAATCATAGCTTAATGAAAGGTGTGTCAGTCTAAGAAAACAAACAGAAATGGTCTCTATATCAACGACCTCATCCTCGTCCTCAAAAACAATGATTATAAGAATCAAGATTATGTTCTTATATATATTTTTATAATTTTTTAAAACTAAATTCAAAATTCCATTTTTTTTTCATAGGTTTGTTTCATGAGAAATAGTTATATCTAAAAGCATCTCCAACGATTGTCAAATTCGTCCCGTAAAATTCAGTTTTTAGCGAGTTGACTATTGAAGATGTGCGTCATTAATTGAAATATTTAAATTAATATTTAAATTTATAATAAAATTAAATATAAATCAAACATTAATGTATAAATCAGATTTGTAGGACTTGATATAATTGTTAAGAGTTAAACCTAAAAAATAATAGGTCGTTTCAAGATGATGTGACACAGTAGACCTTATTTAATAAATCATGTTGAGTTCACCGTAAAAAAATAAATGGGTTGTTTCAAGATAGTGAACCCTAATTAAAGAATGGGTTGCTTTAAGATAGTGAACCCTATTTAAAGAACTCATGTTGAGTTCACCGTTGAAGATACTCTAAGTCGTACTAGACTGGGTACTTGAGCATATATTACTTGATGTAATAGGAGTATAGTTTATTCTACTATCCAATCCCGTATAATTCAAATTTCACTTTAAATCAATATTTTTATTATTATTTTTCACAATTAAATTTCCAATTTCAATGTTATTTTCATTATTAGTTTTTCTAAAAATAAATTTTAAAAGAAAATATATTTTATTTAACTAATAAACCAAAATCTGATTCCAATTATAAGTGATAGTTAAAATTGTTTTTTTTTTGTTGTTACAAAATTAGAAAATGACAAAAAAAAAAAAATAGGAACGGTCGAACGGAGTACGGACCAAATGAAAGACATCATTCAATAATCGTCTTCTAAAATAAGCACTAAAGGTGTGATCGGAGAATACTGGCCATAGCGATGATTTTAATTAAAGTAATCTTAAAAACTAGTAACTAATATTTACAGGAAGGAAAAAAAACTAGTAACTAGTATTTTACAAATGTGATGGAGGAAATTTAAATTTTGTTTGTTTAATGCTTAAAACTAAACTAAAAATGGTTGAAAGAAAAGAAAACTGTACACGACTGATTCGAGCTACAACATTTCACATGTTTTTATTTCTATTGTTTTCTGAAGGGACCCGCTGTCCATTGAATAAAACAAAAATGTACCTTAAACATTTCAATGCTAATTAATTTTTAGAGGGTTTTAGGGAGAGAAAAAATTTAAAAGGTTAAGTCTATATTTTAATGATTATTTATTATTTTAAACAAATAAAAAAAATATAATATTATATATTTATTTTTTATTTTATTTTTAATTTTTTTTAAAATATTAAATATATTTTAAAATATAGATTAACACTTTAAAATATTTTTCTTTAAAATTTAACTCACAAACAAACTCTAAAGTAATGTTGCGAGGAAGAAAGAATAAAGAAATATTTATAAATAAATAATTGTAACATAATTTTCTGAGAGTTTGATTATCTTTTTCTTCTTTTTTTATAATACGAGATTTTGATTTCTATAGTTTTTGTTTGCGAGACATTCTATAGTTTTAGGTTCGAATTCAACCATAAAAATGCAGTAATTTTAAATCTCGTAAAGGAGATATTTATTGTTCATTATAGTCATGTTCAACTCGAAGAATAATATATGATTCACATAAAAAATTATATTTGTTTTTAAATAAGTTGACATATAAAAGATATTTTGAAGTAAGAGGTATTTTACTTTACAATGTAACATTAATTATGTTTAGATTTTTTTTTTTGTGTCACATTAAAATTTTTGTTTTTCATCATTGTTTTTTATTTTATTTTATGAATTATATGTTTATATGTTAAACTTAGTTTCTAGTAATATGTTAAATAATTTATTTTAGTGCTTGCAACATAAATTACATTAAGAAAAATATTGATTTTAATAAATATTAGACACATTACACGGACCAATTTTAATATAAACAATTTCTTTTCAAAACTAAAAATAGAAATAACCACAAATAAAAAATAATATTTTTTTTATGAAGAACGAAATTTAGCAAAAGACTAAGGAATAAGACCGGGGGTGCTAGACCCAATTATATTTAAAATGCAAAAAAAGATGTAAAAGAGAAGGAGGATAATCTAAAATGGTCCAAACGAGCAAGAGCATAATACAAGAATTGTCTCACGATAGATCTGACAAATATAAATGATACATGAGGGATCATCGACCAAACTGAAGATCTCCATCAAGATGAACTGAAAATTGTTTATAATGGTGCACCCATTATTAATGATGGTGGTCAAAACTTCATAGTCAATTTCCATATGTAGGGAAGTGAAACTAAGTTGCTTGGCTAGGCGTAGACCATAAAGCATGCCCCGTAATTCAACAACCACAGTAGAAGAGGTTTCAGTATAACAATGGAAGTCTTTAATATAGCGACCAATGGAGTCTCTAATAAGGCCTCCACAAGAGGAGGAGTGTTCGTGGGAGGTGTAACTCTTTCATATGAAGGGTTTCCAAACTATATGTAACTCTTTCATAACTAGCTGGTCTTGGAATAAGTTGGCATGATTTTCAATTTATCAAGCATTATAAGATTTAGATGACTAAAGATAAAAAAACAATATAACAAAAATAATTATTAACCAACAAATAATTATGTATTAAAAATAAAAAGAAGTATATATTTGTAGTCTTAAAACATATTTAAATTAATGTTAAATTGCCATGCATTATAAATCTAAATAAATTTGAATAAAGTTGTTAAAATAGATTAAGATCAATAAAGTGACTATTAGCCTATGGTTTTAGTTTGGATGGGAACATAGAAATGTTGGACTAAAAATAGTTGGAGTCTTAAAACATATTTAAATTGAAGTTAAATCGACATGCATTATATATATATATATATATATATATATATATATATATATATATAGTTGTTAAAATAGATTAAGATCAATGAAATGACTTATTTGTCCATAGTTTTAGTTTGGACGGGAACATAAGAAAGTCAGAATAAAAATAGTTAAATATTTTTTATTCAATCCAATTAACTTAGATTAAAAATTAGATAGGTTCGAACAGATCTAAAAGGTCTCATACATCCAATTACAAGATTTCATTGTATTTTTTGAAAAAAACTATTAGTTAAAACTTTAATAATTATTTTTTAATTTAAAAATTATCAATAAATGTTACATTAATAAAAAAAGAGACATTTAGTTAAAGTTTTTAAAGTTTATATATTATAAATTATTATTTTAGTTCATTTAAATGAATAAAACTTCAGTTTAATTTATGTTCAGTGTTAATGTAAAAAATAATTACACATGTATTTAATCTTTTTCACCAAATAAATAATTGTAAGAAACTAATATGCTTAAATCACATAAAAAATAAAAAGAGTAAGTAAATAAGAAAAAAAAATCACAAACTTGTCCATTAGCCAACATAGTCCATGTGCTCACAAAATCTTGAAAATTTACAAATCAATTGCAGGGGAATTATTATTGATTTGATAATTTATGTAACATATTTGACGAACTACAAATGGTCGAACTAACCCATTCTCGACACCTCTGTATTTAAATACCTCTTAAACTTTAATAAAATATATAAAAAAAATCTCTCAAAATTATATTAAAAAATTGATAGATTTTATTTAGTAACACATAAAAATTGATATAAATACAGAACTGAAATAGTTATTAAAAAATAGAATAGAAGAATGAAAAAAGGAACGCGAGTGACCCCAAGTTCCGGGCCATTTTCATTTCTCTCATTTCGTTATCAACAAAAAACGGACAGCTAAGAAAAAAGAACCCTCTCTCTTTTTTGTATCCGAAACAAACAAAATAATTAAACCCTCTTTTTCTCTGCTTCCACCGTCACTCACTCACCACTCGAATGCTACTCTCACTTTCTCACATTTCCTCAGGTCTCTCTCAAATCCATTTCCTTCAATTTTATGCATTTCATTTTCACTTTTCTTAATATTATTATAATCATTATCATCGCTATTACCGTTCAATTCGACTTACTCTATACCAGTTACTTACACCATAGTGTATAGTTCCTTAATTATTTTTCACTTTACCCTAATTTTTCGATTATTATTTTCATAAACAGGTACTTGAAGAAACAATTGTAACTTTCACATATTCAATTTCACTTATTTTTTCCTGAATTATACTTTATGAGTTTGGAAACTGTAACAATGGCAACGTGCTTTGTACCTTCGAATTCTAGAAATTCAGCAGGGGTGTTGGCTGTTAATGGAGGGAGAACATTGTTAGAGAATCATTATATTAACAAACCGTGTTTTTTGAAAATTCATGACAATAAAAATGGATTTTTGAGTGGTAATGGTAACCGAAAGTGCGGTTTTTTTCATGTTAAGTCAACAGGGTCGCCAAATAACCATAGTGTTAGTCCCTATCATCATAGCAAAGACCCTTTTTTAGACCTTCATCCCGAGATTTCAATGCTTAGAGGTGAAGGAAGCAGTTCATTGAACAACACCACGAGACCGAGAAAGGATACGTCCGGTGGTGATGTGGATGAGAGGTTGGAAGACAGTTCTATTCCGAGTAATTACAATGAGGCGAAGATTAAAGTCATTGGTGTTGGTGGTGGTGGGTCGAATGCAGTCAATCGCATGATTGAGAGCTCCATGAATGGTGTGGAGTTTTGGATTGTTAATACTGATGTTCAGGCAATGAGAATGTCGCCTGTTGTTTCTGAGAACCGCTTGCCAATTGGTCAAGAGCTTACGCGGGGTCTTGGCGCTGGTGGTAACCCAGAGATTGGTATGAATGCTGCCAAAGAAAGCAAAGAGTCAATACAAGAGGCGGTTTATGGAGCTGATATGGTCTTTGTTACTGTATGTTCATCCACTTTCCTTCAATTATGGCTGTTGCTAACTGCATTACATGTTGCATTATGAATTTTATTTTTAATACACTGCTCACTTTTAAACATCACTACAGGTAGACATGATTTACATGCTCTTTTTTATATGAGTAGAAATTGAACTCGCAATCCTGAGGTTTACAACAGTCATACACACTGTGCATCAACCACTTGGGCTAGACCCCAGTGGTTGGTTATATACTTTATTTGTAATACCAAAATACTTTTTTTTGTTGTGTAAATTCAGGATTCAGAGTAGGACAGACTGACAGAGTAATATATGACTGATAGAAAAAGAAAGGATGTGCTAATATATTGTGTAGTGTGAGGAGAAATAGGCCTCAATATTCCACAAAGTGGTTATCAAGGGATTATATCTGATGGTTTATCTACTGTGGTTTAATTTTTTTTTAACCTGGCTCATTGTGAATGCTTGCTCTTTTCTGCCTTCCTGTTCTAACATTTGCTATATACAAATTATAAACTGCCCTATACATCAATCCCCGTTCAACTAGATTGCCGGCACCCCACTTCAAATGGAAGCTCGATTTTTGTTAAAAGACTCTTCGTGATTCACTCATTTATCTGTCAAAAAAGTATATTTCAAGAGAGATAACTACCCTTAGGGTCTGTTTGGGAGGAGGATCTTGGAGGGTTTTGCAGAGCTAAGTCTATTTTAATATATATTTGATATATTTTTTAAAAAAATAATATGATATATGATCATATAACATTTGAGTCACACTTCGTTCATTCTTGGAAACATTTTATAGCTTTCTTAATTTCAAAAAGAAAAACAAGTCCTCCCCTCCAAATTCCCCCTCCCAAACAGACCCTTAGATTGTCAACTTATCTAAACACTGTTATGGAAGTATCATTTTCCTTGGATGTCACTTTGAAATTTTAAAAAATATGTTTTTTTTTGTAAAATGCAAGAGATTAGCAATTTCAAATACTGTGATGGGCTGAAGTTCTAAATGTAGCTTATTAGATTATTATATAAAAAAAATTTGAAACCTATACAATTTTAAATTACTTTTATGTGATATTCCTAATAAATTTTGGAAGACAAACGATTAGATTGTGTATAAAATTCTAGTCTTTATGGTTTTCAATTTTGATTATTAGTCAACGCCTATGGATAGAACGTTATGGCGTTGTTTGATCCATGTAGTCGACCTTATTTAGTGGGATAAGGCTTGGTTTTTGTTGTTGTAGGCAATTCCTATGTGGATTTTTCAGATTTGGGAATAGACACAGTTGCAATTCTAAATTGTTAGTCATTTTTAATTTGATATATTTTGGTAAAGCTGAAAACCAAAACATATTTATGTAGGCTGGAATGGGGGGAGGAACTGGCACTGGTGCAGCTCCAGTTATTGCTGGTATCACAAAGTCAATGGGTATACTAACCGTTGGTATTGTCACAACCCCTTTCTCATTTGAAGGACGGAGGAGGGCAGTTCAAGCTCAAGAAGGAATTGCAGCCTTAAGAGATAATGTTGATACCCTGATAGTTATTCCAAATGACAAGTTGCTGACTGCAGTTTCTCAGTCTACCCCTGTTACTGAAGCATTCAATCTGGCTGATGATATTCTTCGACAAGGTGTTCGTGGCATTTCTGATATTATTACGGTATGGAATCATAATTTTCTTTGGACATGAACAAATACCTTCTTGTTGTTGCTTTGTTTAGTTATTTTTTACGTCAAATTCTGATTGTAAAGTAGTAAAAAGATGAAAGAAAGGGAACCTTAATTGTGTCTTTATTTGTTTTGACAAATCCGATAGTCCCCTGATCCACTTTTGGCATTAAGTTGTTTAATATGTTGGTTCAAAATTGTCACCGTTAGTTCAATAATTTATTGAACTATAACTGATATATTTTTATTATCAATTTTAGATGCTTTTTGATAAACAACCTCTGCCAACCCACCAATAAAATGCCCTAATTATACTTTGCCCATGTTTCAAAGCTGACAGTGTCTATTTTTAAAATTATAAATGCTTGTTAATTTTGTTAATTCATTACAGATACCTGGGTTGGTGAATGTCGACTTTGCCGATGTTAGAGCTATAATGGCCAATGCAGGTTCTTCACTTATGGGGATAGGAACTGCAACTGGTATGTATGTAAACTGCTCATGGGGTTGCAGTGCTGCTCCTCGGTCCAGATCTTCTATTTGACCCAAATAATTATTCTGAAACCTGCTTTTTGCTTATATAATACATGTAGAGTGTGGTATGATACTGAAATTATATAATGTAGGACTACCATATGTAATATTAGCTTACCATATGGTATGGCATGCATGTCTATAACGGAAGGATTGTACAACTAAAGTTGTTTTAGAGGATAACTGGCATTGCCTTGAAACTATCCTTTTAACATAACAAATCCAAACAAAACAATTTAAAGGTTATAAAGTTAACTCTCGCGAGTCATGCCACTCTTCAAAATGCTGGAAAAGCTCACACATTGATGGTGAATATGTTTTAATGCTCTTCAATAATAAAACTTCACCTCTCGACACCACTTTCTGTTAACTTACACTAAAGTGTGAATTTATTACCTTTTGATTGGCATATATCTCGGTTTGATTAGCTCATTGATGAGTACACTGTGGTCCATGGTTACATATATTAGTAAAATTTGAAATTTATTCTCAAGCTTTTTTTTGTATTGAAGGGAAAACAAGGGCAAGAGATGCTGCATTAAATGCTATCCAGTCGCCCTTACTAGATATTGGTATAGAGAGGGCCACTGGAATTGTATGGAACATAACTGGTGGAAGTGATTTGACCTTGTTTGAGGTACCTGGCTACCCCTCTGGCTCTTACAGTGTTATCTTTGTTAAATATTTGTTAGTTACATCTGTGCGCACGATGGTTCTCTCTGCTCTTTTTTTTTTATAAAAAAATATATACTCCCTCTGTGAATTCAAATTTTATATCATCTAAGGATCACAGGGGAAGTGGCCAGGAGCAACATGTACAGAATTAAGTTAGTTTTCCCCTTTTACAACAACATGCAAATTACTTTTAAACAAACTCATGGATGTTTATTTTTGTGTGCATTGCACAAAAAGACGTCTCCTCTGTCCTGTAGTCCAGTTAATATAGTTCTGTTATCTTACTTTTCCAGTAAGCTATTTATAAACTTCAGTTTTGAAGTGAGTGGTTGTTTAAAGCATGCTTTGGCATCCATGCTGTGAACAAAGAAATATAATGAAAAAGTTTTCTATTCTAAACTCTTACTGAATAGCTACTTCATGGTCTGCTATCTATTAAATTCACCATACTCTTCTATTTAAGATAGTCTTTTATCATGTACAGGTAAATGCCGCAGCAGAAGTTATATACGACCTTGTGGACCCTACTGCTAATTTAATATTTGGAGCAGTAATAGATCCATCGCTCAGTGGTCAAGTAAGTTAAACTATGTAAACCTGAAATGTTATTTATATATGAACTTCTATATGCTATGTAAATGTTTTTGCTGAAATGAATCAGGCAACACTACTGTGGTCCAGTGTGCCAAGAAACGGCAGATATACTGCCATTCTGCAATCATTCCTCGATACAAAATTTCTTTAGCCGGGTCCTCTCATTCTTTGTGTTACCTTTGTCAAAGAAATCTAGTTTCTGGCCGGATCTTCTCATACTCTTCCTATTTTTTACACGAACACTCAACACCCTTATTTGTTCAAAAAGTTGCATCTACCTCTTGTCGGGTTTGTTTAAATGACACACACACCTGCACTATTGTTATGGAATAGAAGGGAGGTGTGTGTAATTGAGGAAAAGTCAATGTTCTATAAAAAAATTGCGGTTTTACGTTGCCGGCATCTAGGGCTGAATGTTCATTAAACTACCATCTCCCAAAATTAGTTTAACAATGTTATCTAATACGTTGGACTTGTTACAAAATTGAGTACCCAAAATTGGAATGCATGACCATATATGGTGGGTTCCATGTAAAAATTGTTTTAGAAGTAACTATCTATTCTCACTCACAATCTTTTGTACAACTTCTATCGAAAAAAATATTAACAGAGCATTTTGCGTTAGTTTAATTTGTATATACTGTATGCCGATGGTGAACCATGTCATTCGGTTTCATATAGGTGAGCATAACATTGATTGCCACGGGATTCAAGCGTCAAGAGGAAAGTGAAGGGAGACCTGCACAGGTATGTCTTAAAACCCCCACCCCAACCCTCTTCCCACCATGTCATACCCATAATTCTGGTTTTTTTCCGAAAATGCAGGCCAGTCAACTCACACAGGGAGATACCGTTATCAGTCGGCGATCTTCCACTTTCACCGATGGTAGTTTGGTTGAGATCCCAGAATTCTTAAAGAAAAAAGGGCGCTTACGCTATCCAAGAGCTTAATACTCTCTCCCCAACTTATTTAATACCTTGCATTTCTCTACCACTGCATCAATTTTAGGGATATAGAGATAGCATTGTTCTAGGTATTAGATCGCTGTTTTTGCCCTTTATAGCAATTTTAGGTCCGTAATGTCCACACGGTTGTCCTTGAAAGCTAAGTACTTTCCAAATTTATGTGTTTTGAGGCTTGTTGACATATGTGAACAAGTAAGTTAGCTTATATTTTTGTATAGAGAATATACCAGTAGTAATGTCAGGGCTTGTTATAGATGTTTGTTACTTTCTTCAAGTAAGCTACTGGTTTTGAAGTAAATAAGAAGTCCTCAACATTTGTTCCTCGTCCCGTCTAAAGTTCCGGGCTTTCGATGTTTTGATCAAGTTTCTTTTTTTTACCTTAAATATATGTTTTTGTTTATTTTAGTAATCTAGTTACATTGATGTGCTAAATTGATATACTCAGGTGAACAATGCACTTTACAAAATAAAGGAATGGATAATAAATCCAAGTTGTTGTTACATGTATATGCATAATAATACATAACAAATTATGAATATATTAAAACATCAACATTTGATTTTATTTATTTTTATTCCACATCAATCCTAAATTAGATGGGTTATTTCTTTTTCTGTTATATAAAGTATGAAATTTCTTTTCACCTTACGGCAAATCTTTTAAGAAAAAAAATTGAATGGAAAATCTACTATTTTAAAATATGAATTATACAACTAACAATTTTTTTTTCTTCTATATTTAGATTCTTAATAAATACCTCAAGAACACCTGTTAATATTTTTTTTTATTTTATATTCTCAACTTATTTTATATTTCCCAAACTTTGGTAATAAAAAAAATGAGAATAAGAGAAATGGAGAGGATTCTATTTCTGAAGGCCCACATGAGTAAGAAGACATGTGACACCTACAAAACACTATCATATTTATAGGTCATGTTAACAAGTGTTATAGAAAACAAAAGAAAATTTTATATTTATAGGTCATGCTAACAAGTGTTATAGAAAATAAAAGAAAATTTTTGAGTAAATTTTTTTATTTTTGCAATTTCAAACTACCAAATGTACTTGCATAAAAAAAGTAATAAATGAACTAACTTTTGATTTAAAAACACTTGAATGAAATGGTAAAAGTCCTTTTCAACTTAATAAGAAATTTTTAGTTCAAATTGTTCGCACATCCAAAAATCTTACTTACATCCAAATTTTACTCCATACTCCACTCTATAGTTATACCTCTATTTTAAAAAATTTCAAAAAATCAGATTTGCCATCATTTTTTTCTATCCTACAAGGTTCTAAATGTATTTCACAAAATTTAAATTAATTTTTTCGAGATACATTTCTATTAAATTCAATTTAAATTTATCAAAAAATAAACTTATTCCAAAAAATTTAAATGTTGAGTTTTTTTTTAACAGTTAATGCTAAATATTGTATTTTTTTAAATACATTTGTTTTCAAAAAAATTTAATTAAATATGTGAATAACTATTCAAGAATTCTTTTCTTAAGTTTTCCATGATCTAACTTTTTTAAAAATCAAGTCCAGAAAACTTGTTTAGAGTTTACTGGTTAGGTAAGCTTTTTTTTGTTTAAAATGGTTGTACTTTGAAAACTCAATTTAAATTTACTATAACACAATTGTATTTATGTTCAAGTAAATTCGAACTTTTTGAAACACAGTTTTTTCATAAAATTCAAAGTTCAAGTTTAGCTGTACAGTTTTTAATTTTGTTTTAAACTTCCCAAAAACTTTTGCTAAGTTTTCTAGTTTTTGCATTTTTCTAGACAAAATGAGTATTTTGGGTAAAATATGAGAATAAGGGTATAATTATAAGGTATTATTCTACATATATTATGAAGAAGGGGCCTTTTAATATGGATCTTAAAAGAAAATCAAACGTGAATATTTACTATTTTTTAGCAAATACTATATGAAAATTTTACCTTATACCCTCCACATTTAATCTTTACCCCACAAATGCAAGGAAATGACCTTTTTGCCCTCATATAAATTTTAAAATTTGTAATTTTTCATCAATTTTACTGGAAAACTTTTTTTAAGTTTTCCCGTGCACAACATATATCCCAGAAAACTTTTTCCAAGTTTTCCAGTAAAAAAGTTACATTCCGAAAAATTTTTTTCAAGTTTTTTGGTAAAGAAGTTATTATTTAAAAAAAAAAACTTAAAAATTTGTGTGTATACCGAAAAACTTATTCACAAGTTTTCCGGTAAACCCCTATTGTACCGAAAAACTTTTTAAGTTTTTCCGGTAGTATATATTTGTAAGCTTCTGTATCGGAAAATTTTTTAAAAGTTTCCGGTACACAACTTTTTACTCTTCTGTACCGGAAAACTTTAAAAAAAACTTTTCCGATAAAATAGTTAAAAAAAATCAAAGATATATTTAACATTTTTAAAAATTTGTAGAGGTATAAGTACAAATGTGGGGGTATTGGATAAATTTTTCATACTATATCTCCTTTTCAACAAAATCCTTTTTTTCCCTTAATTATCTACTCTTAGGACAACAACAGATGGCCTTAGGGCCTCTTGCTAATAAAAAAAAAAGTTTTTTAAATAATAATTTTACTTTTGGTAAAAAAAAAAACAATTTTACAAACATTAAATCTAAAACATCTAATAAAGCAATAAAGATTTGTATTTTGTGTTACAGAAAAATAAACTTATTCAAATACTAAAATGAAAATAGTATAATTAAATTGATCATAGATTAGGATATTCTCTATCTATATTTTAAACCATACACACATAAATATTTCAGAGACATTGAATTTACTTTTAATTTTTCTCATTAGATAATAACGTATGTCACTTCAATAACTTGGTATGCAAAATTAAAGAAAGATTTTAATATTTCTCTTATAATTATCCATTGCTAATTCAATTTTGTAATAGATTTTGATCGAGTAATACTAAAATGCATGTAAATTATATACATTTGTAAAATTATTTTAGAGTCACATATAATAAAAATAAGTTATATTGCCAAATCATACAACTTTTGTATGGGATATTTTAAAAAATGAGGTATGACATGAATTTTTATTTACAAATGGTATGAGACAGAAATATGATTGCTTTTTCATTGATAAAATCTTTCTTTAATAGAGTTTAATGACTATATACTTTATAAATTAGAGTTTTATGACTATATACAATATAAATGTGTACTCTATCAAACTCTATTAAAATTAGAGTTTTATCACTATATACGGTATAGATTCTTTTACACCGATAATTAATTCAAATTATTGATTTAATGTTTATTTAATGACGACAATTATATTTATATAGTAAAAAATGATAAAATCAAATATTTTTATTCATTGTCAATATAAAATTAATTTACACTAATAATACATGATATTTTTATCTTAAAATTATATAAAAATCATATTATATATCATTGAACATTTGTGGTTGAAAACCAAGAGTCATAAATAGTTAGACATACAAATCAACATCAACCTCACAATCCTCCAAAAATCAATCCAAGGAAATCAATCCCACATGCCTCACTTCCTCTTACTCTCTTCACCCAAAGAGTACTTTTTTAATGTATGTATGTTCCATTTTGACATTTTTTTAGCACTCATCAAATTGGTATTAAGCCACACATCTTAAAATCACATCTGAAACATGACACGTTGGTTTGTCACTTACCATAGAAAAGCAACTCTTGTGGACTACGTGTAAACTAATTTCCCACCCATTCCCTTTGCCTTATTGTTCCCCGCACAACACAACCCTTACATTTCAAATCTTCTCTACACAACACACATAAACCTCTCTCTCTCTCTCTCTGCATGGAAAAAAACAACATTTTCATAATGTCTCACCAATCCTCTATTGAATCTGATGACAAGATTCCTTCACACCCATTGGACTCAAAAAATCCCCACCCATCAAAAGATACCAACTTTGAGGAAAAACAAGAAGACCCTTTTCACTTGAGCAACCAAAACCATGATGTAACCCAAAACCAATCTGTTTCAAAGACAATTCTTTGCAACAAGGAGAAAATGGCATCTAAGGATGTTGAAGAAAAAGTGTTAACTACTACAAGTGTGAATGAAGTATTGGAAGAAGAGAGTGAAAGAGAGAGGTTGAAGAGGCATAGAGTTGAAGTAGCTGGAAGGGTATGGATTCCTGAAATATGGGGTCAAGAGGAATTATTGAAGGATTGGATAGATTGCAGCGCATTTGATGCTCCTTTAGTTCCAAGCAAGATCACTATGGCACGTGCTGCTTTGGTTGAGGATGGTACTAGAGCCAATGCTGCTGCTCTAAGTATAGACAACAGGTGTTAGAACTTTTTATTTTCATTTCATTTATGTAATTCTGTTTATTCACAACCATATATATTCATCATGGATGGCTTTTTAATTAATCTTGATTTTTATATAATACAATCATTTCCTTCTTTATCTCTTGAATGGGGCATTTAATAACCAATATTTTTGGGATTAAAAAAATGCCAATGAAATTCTTCTATCCAAATAACTTTCACAAATGACCCCTCTCACATTTCCTAAGTCTGACCATGGCCATCTATAATAATGTAAACTTGCAGCCTCTTGGCAAACAATGCTCATAGTGTTATTATGAAAAACACAGCAAATATCTATATTTAAGATTAAAAAAACCTTGTCTTTATAACTACAAATCAAATTATAAACTCGAACCATGTTCAAGGTTCACCGATTTCAAGAAGAAAAAAACTTGTACATTTGTTTAATCAAGATTCACCGAATTTCTAAATCAAACTGACGAGTTGTTTATGAAATAGTTGTTTATAAAACTCATGAAAGAAAATGTCATGTAATCTTGAAGTACATCTAACTTTATGATGCTCAATATCTGTATTTATGATGGTCATTTGTTAATATGTTAGTCCTCCATGTGCAGTACCTATTGGTCCTTAACAAATGGCTTACCTTGGATATACTAGTGATGTCTACTTCTACTAATGCTAACAACTAGCAATATCCATCGGTTCAGAATACATTGTACAGAACTAAGGTCTGTTACGTTTTGAGAAAACATGTGTTTTCTTTTTCTTGTTTTGACTGATAATTACAAAATTGTCTTACTTTTATTTTGTTATCTTGTTGAAAATGTTATTTTCACTATTTTCTTATCAATCTTTGAAAAACACAAATGAAAACAAAGTAACATTTCTACAATTATCAGTTAAAACAAGAACGGAAAGTTCTCAAACAACAAATGCAATAGCTTTGCTACCCATCAGAAAACTGTGTGCATTGTGAAATTGCTCAACTGAGTCAATTCAATTACCAGTTACTCTAATTTAGGAAACCCCTGTTCCACATATTGAAGCATACATAATTTTGAGCAACTCTCGAGAAAAATGCAATGTTTAGTTGACAGTAAATATATTTTACAATCATAATCTGGACTTCCTCTTACAAAATACAATATTCAAATTATTACTAACTACTAAATCTATTTAAGAGAAAGAAAAAGAACAATGAGGATGCCTGCACATCTAGCATTTCAACTATTAGGCTCCACCAGTATAAATTTCTGTTGCTGATACAGCAAATACTCTAATGTAGTATCACCGCTGTGAAATCAGATCCCACACCTTGATTGTCCCATCATCGCTTGCAGAGGCTAGTAACGGCTTCTCCTATACAATGGGCAATTATAGGCAAAATATGTTGATTAACGACCAATTGCAGAGAAAAACACAGAAAAAATAAATCTTGGAATAATTCACCATTCTCTAAATATGTAAGTTCTTATAAGCTATCAAACTTAATTCCCAAAGGTCTGACACAATAGTAACTACAAGTTTTATATTTACTGTATAGATGAAAATTTAAATGTTCTTTATGGTGCAAATTCCCTGCCAACCCCTGTAACTCCACTAGTTGTAGATACCCTACTAATTACAACCTTTATTGATCGACTAGTACTAGTTAATTAGAGGGAAATTCAAGAGGTCGAGCTTCAGAATCACACAGTCAGCTATGAGAATTATTATCTAATAATAGTAGTAGTGGGATCTACCATTCCAGCCACTTGATTTTGTATAAAGAGATATTCATTTCACCACCAACGTGATTTCACTAAAGTAGTGTCTAAGATACTTACCCCAGGGCTCCACTGCACAGAATTTATATCCATGTCATGTGCCTTCTCCTTCTTCAATAGCAACTTGTACAGAGGACCATCAACCTATGTCATAAGCAAGCAGTAATATTGGGTCAATTTAAACCTGTTTCGTGATAGAGTGAGATGCATCTACAATCTACAAGCATAAAATTATTTAAGAGATACTTCTATTGGTTTGTCATTATTTTCCTGTAGATCGGCGCATTCTTATATAAGTTTGAATTTTTCAGGGACATGGAATTCAATGTAAATAGGGATTTATCTCTTAATAACAACTGCACAAATGTTGATGTTCAAAACACTCAAGTTTTCAGACACCAAGAAGAGCAACTAAACAAAAAGATCTGATTCAAGTCCACAAATGTATGAAGAAAATGAGAAGAGCATTGTATTAAGAAAAACAATGGAAACAAGCTGCTCCAGTTCACCAGTAACCTTTGTGTTAATCTCTTCAAAATAAAACAGTTCAAAGAAAAAGATACAGATAAATGAAGTTGCAAATACTGTTAACAGTATAGCTGTTAGGTTGAGTTTTCTCTCCACATAAGTTGTAAATGAAGAAACATTTAGCATTGGTTTGTTAAGTCTTTTGCTACACTTGTCCTTGTAATTGCAAGTACAAACTACAAAGAGACAAAATTATCAGTTTATCTATAAGCACAATTAGATAACAGATTCATTAGGTGTCCATGACTTAAAGTGAATGGTTCTGCACCAGAAAAATGAACATGTAATGGACACAAAAAGAATCTGATGCTTCTATTTTCTGTGAACTATTCACGCACATTAGACTAAAATGACGTCTAACCCCATAAGTATTTGAAAGGAGGGGCCTGGTGTGAGGGACTAACAACTTATGAATATTCAACTTTCTCGGCTGTAATTTCTAAGTATTCAATTTATGGAGTACCAGCATCAATCACAAATGGTTTGATTTATGAGTAATGACAGCATTACATGCAACATCCTGACAAGAGAATTTTGTCCACTAGGAAATAGACACACAAATTACACATAAATACTATAAGAAGGCATTTGAACTGCTTTTGGAAGTGGATAAATGCTGTAACCACGAAAGCTAAAAAAAGAAAAAAGGCATACCTGACTTTCACTGTTACTCGCAAAAAGCCGTATTGCGTCATCAGCAGCTCCACTGGCAAAGATACCTCCCCTGTCATATCAGAATTATACAAGCAGAAATCAGATAAGAATTATACAAACTGAAATCAGATAAGATGAGACTCTTTTATTATCTTAATGACAGACATGAAGTGCACGAGTCATTATTTTCATCGTGCTTTCAATTAAAAAGAAAAAAAAATGACAAATTATTGAATCTGAAGAAATTCTTCCTGTATAGCTTCCCCAATCTTCGTTGGAGAGAGAGATAACGTATCTTTTCCATTACAACATTTATTGCTTATTGGCTAAAATATATAAAATAATTAGGAGTATTTTGATAAAATGATAATTAATGCAATGGAAAATTTGAAGAGGATCTTATATAAAGTGACAACTTTTTACATGCAGTTGACTTCTTATATAAAGTGGCAATTAAAACTATGACAGTTGGCTTCTTACATGCATACATATGAAATCGTGAGTATTGAATGAAAAGTTAGTTAAAAGATTTACATAAATGTCAAGAAGTGAGATGAAAATTTTACTTTAGTAAACCAAGATGCAACTACCTTGACCAATGAACTGAGAAAATTGTCCGCTCATGATACCCTGTAAGAGTGCAAATATGTCTCCTGAAAATCCCAAAAGGAAATAAGAAACAATTTAATATAGCCCGAAAAGCATAGGGTTAATGTGTGTGCCAAAAAAAGAGGATAGGATTAACATGCCAACATTAAATGATTGATCCCTCATTTGTACAAGTGACATAGTAAATAAAAGATTATTATTAACTCAAACTTATATAATTGAATTCAAAATCTATGAATAAACTGAATCAGAGTGTTACAGTCCATTCCGAATTATAATTATAATTATAAAACATATCAGAATTGACAGCTGGATTATGACTTGAAAGCCACATTTGAATAAAAATATTGAATACAATCAACAGATCCTATATCAGAATCAGAACTTTCAACCTATAGTTGAGTTTAAGATAATGCGACTGGGGAAATGCAATACAACAGCAATTTAGAAAACAAGCAAGTTGGATGAAAGGAAATGGTAAGGGATGATAACATTTATAATCCATTACACATAACTTCCACAGCCATGTTAAGCGAATGAGGATGCACCCACCCTCGTCACGGAAATAGAAATTAGTAAAACACAGGAATGCCATTTGCCTGGGAATCAATTATGTCAACAGATACTTTTAAAACTTACAAAAAATAATATCGGAATGTGATATTTTCAGATATACTCCCTTGATAATAACTTCAAAAACCTTTAAAAAAAAGACACCCTAAAAGCTAGAATGTTAAGACCGGAGAAAACTTACCAAGGAGCAAATCCACCACCAGATTGCATCCCTATGTTTTCTGTTTCCCATACCTTCAAGGTAAGATCATCACTGCCATAAGGAATTGGAGTCAAAATGCCACAAATTCAAGAAAATGCAAAAAATAATTCCAAGTATGAACAAGAGAGATGATTCACATACCTACAGGTAACCATTTTGTCTCCGCTAGCATTGAAGGAGAGGGCCCATACGGTAGATGTATGACCACTGACAAATAACATAATTTGACCAAATTAACATTAAAGTTAGTTTGGAATTTTTTCCATCCTACAGAAACTAGCCTAGAGAACCGTGCTTAAAAAAGAAGAAAGCAGTTGTAAAATCTGGGCTGATGGAAGAGGTCGAGAAATAATACTTGTTGGACTCTCCAAGAGTTTGAACACACTGCCAATCGTCACTGTCACCTTCATCTGCCCAAACCTGAACAAAATTTGATTGCATTGCAATGTTATCACGCTATTGAATCGCATCTGTGCACAAAAGTAGCATGTAAAACTAAGGAGCAAAAATTAACTTAAAATGGCAGTCTTTTCTAGCGTTTGCATTACCTTAATGTTATTATCATAGCTACATGAAAATAAGATATCCTCTGTTGGGTGCCACCTCACCATTTTCACATCCTGAGTATGTCCTTGCAGCACCGACACACACTCAAACTCATTGCCTGGCTGCACTTCCCATATCCAAACAGACTTATCTCTACTACAAGTTGCAAGCAAAGTTCCAGATGCATTCCAAGATACACTCTTCACTTCATTTTCATGTCCCTGACCATAAAATTTAAATATATCTCAAAGCAAGTATATAAACATCGGCCTAAAAACAAAATAGGAATGATCAAGGAATACACACATCGAAACAAAAAGAAGAAACAGACAGACTAGGTTTTTTGCATGGCAATAACATACCTCCAAAGTAGAGACACATTCAAAATCACCTCCAATATTTTCCCATATAGCAGTAGTGGCATCAAAGCTTGCAGTGGCCAACAATTTTCCGGATGGTGACCAAGCACAAGATCGAACAGTTCGAGTGTGTGTTTCTTCCAAAACCGCCTGCATTTCATTGTCAGAAAATCCCTCATCATCATTAAGAAATCGCCACCAAACAATCAAAGCTTGTTCCCCCAGTTATAAACTACTATACTCCAAAGTCCAAACCACAAGCTACATATCTATTTGTTCGTGGAATTGTTGACATTTGAGGTAACTAAAATTGACCCGCTTTTTGTAGTAGCATTAGAAATTAATAAAATAAAATAAAAATAAAAAAAAAACAATTCTATTGAATAAAATCGATTCAATTGGTGTGACATACATGCCACAAGATACATCAATATTTACTAATTAAAAGTGATTCTACTTTAAAATCCAATTAAAACAATTATGATAACAAGAAATTAACGATGGAAGCAAAGTGAGTAAGAGACCTTGCAGGAGAAGAGGTTAGTGGAGAGATTCTGTTCCCAAATTCGAACGGTTTTGTCGCCGCTACAAGAAGCGAAAACGAGTGGAATACCGGCATGACCGGTGGCCGGGTTCCAATCCAAGCTCCAAACCCTATCGGTGTGACCTTCGAGTCTCTGAACCTCTTTCAACTCGAAACTGTCCATTGTAAAGAACGATTTGACTCAGCATACACTCGCTACAGAGACAAACTCACTCGTTTCTTCTTCGCTCAACTTCAATGTGCTAGCTATTTCCTACTTTCTTGCAAAAAGGGGACTAAAAGATTCAGAGAATCTTCCACGTGAACGACACAAGGAGTTTTTTTTTTTTTTTTTATCTTTTCCAAAACGCAAACAAACACAATTTTTTTTGTGAAACTAATAAGTCGAAGAGCTAGATATACGAGAACATTAAATATATGAGAGAAAAAATATAAAATTTTCTATTAAAATATGAGCCTTTATTTATATGAAGTAAAATAAATAAGTTGAAAATTCTTATTAAAATATGAGCCTTTATTATATGACGTAAACAGATAAGCTGGAAATTTACTCAGCATAACAAAAATATATTGACGTGCCATTCGATCTATGATGAATAATTATTCTCATGGATTAATTATTTAGTTGTGATTATTTAAATTATAAAATAAATAATTTTTTAAATTAAAATATATTTATAGTCTTATAAATGTAATTCAATTATCGCTTAAGTTCTTTAACTTTATTTTATCTTAGTTTAATATTTTTAAGTTATATTTTGTTTGCAAAGTTAATTTATCTCAATTTTAATAATAATTAATTTAACTAAATCATTAGAAACTCTATCAAATACTACAACAATATATCTCTCATATTAATTCTTCAAAAACCATTCATCAAATCTTATAAATTATCTATATTTCGTGATTTTCTTTACAACAATTTAAACACACGTATAACTTTAAAAATAAAATAATAAAAATTTATCCACATAATTATTGTATTTAACTTCCTTCACGTGTAAAGTAGTTTAAACAAACTTAAATTTAAATTATGACGTTTCGATTAAATCTTAACATTTCATAACAATAATTCGAAGAAAAAAAAATTAAACTTAAAGGTCTGCATCCATAATTTAATATATTTTAAAGATTAATAATGCAAATTAAATGTAACTTAAATGACCAAATCGAAAAGAAAAGAAAAAATTTAAAAGATCTAAACGAAAATTGAGTTAAACATCAAACACCAATTGTGTATTTTTGCCAATTTTGTAAGTTGGAAATTAGGTTTTTAATGGGTTTTCTTGCAATATCATGTATCGATTATTTCACATCATCACATTGTATACACGACAATCAAAATATGTTACATCGCATTTTTTTTAGTCAAAAATTCTAAACGACATACTAAAATTGAAGGATTTTAATATATGGAAACCAATTTTAATAACAAACAAAAATAGAGATAGTAAAACTGCAATTAAGTTTAATCTTTAATACTTTTATGCGTAAAAAAAAAATCTTTACCACCTTCCTCTTTTTTTATCAAACAACTATTCAATTTGAAATAAAATATAAATAAAAAAAGTGATTAAAATTTTGATGTAATTGATATTAAATTAATATCATATACATGTATTTTTAAGTTGCTTTTTTGTCTATATTTTAGTCTTTTAATGTATGAAGCGATGTTGTTGTAATATTTGAATGTATTAAAATGATAAAAACATACTAATACCTAAAAATATATTTTAATAATCATTTTGTGTTCCTCGATGTGTTTTTAGTTGGTTAGTTTAGTTCTTAAATACATCTTCGTTGTCTGTTTAGTCCTCAAATATTGTTCATGAGTCACTGTAGTTCATAAAATTTCTAAAAAAAAATATATCTAGAGATGTATTTTTCAATTTATATTCAAAGATTATAATAACAATATTTTATACATTCAAATACTAAAATAGATCTTTAGTCTTTTTTTACTCGAACAAAATTAATTTGTATTATTGCAATAAAAAATGCACGAAAATCGTTGCAAATAACGTAACCAATAATGTCCATACTAAAACTTTAAATAATCCCATAATTTTAACTCAAAATACCTCTCTTTTTCTAAATTTAGTTTGTGTTAGTTTCTTTAAAGGTGAAAACGAAATTCATTACGAATAGTATAAGAGATGATATCCTTAATTTTAACGTGTGTTAATTTAGTTGTTAAGTTTTTTATAACAACAAATTTATACATTGTCATTAGATTGTCATCTAATAATCACTACCTAAAAAGTCTTGGGTGTGGATAAACTAACTATATGATTTTCTATAATAGAGTATACTCTGGACTATATAAGGTTTTGTACAATTTCCATCGTCAACGGTTTCTTTACGATCTAACTAAAAAAGTCATATTTAGGCACATGTTATAAATACTTAAAGTAAAATTTTTCATTGAAAAAAATAATATTTAGACTTTCAAAAATAAGAATGCACTAATTTCAAGATAAATTTTTTATATTTGAATTATTAATGATTGTTTTTGTAGTATATATTACCATTTTTCATTAAAAAAATTATGTTTATTAAAGATGAAAACACAATGGGTCACCATTTATATTTTTTAAAAAAGTATATTATTTTTTTGTCGGTATTTTTAGACGTAGACAACGTTTAGGCGTGACTATAATAGAAAAAGTGCGGTGCAAAAAGTAACCCGTTTCAATTTTTATTGAAAAATTTATCCGGTAACTCCATAATTTGACCCGTACTCCTAAATTTTTTTCAAAATGTTAAAATTATCCTTTAATTGTTTTTTGCTATTTCACTAAAATTAGAGTAAATTTTTTTTTCACCATTTCATCAATTCTGGTGCCGTAAATAAGAATTCTGGTAGGTCCAAGATTTCCGGTAACTTCCGGAAACCTTTTAAGAAGATTTCCGATACACAACAGTCTTCCGAAAAACTTTTTGAAGTTTTCCTGAAGTTTCGGAAACCTATTTTCAAAGGTCTCCGGTACAGTAAGAAAAAATTGTGTTTCGAGAAACTTCATTTACAAGGTTTCCGGTACACAACTAATTAAACATAAAAATAAATAAATAAATGATATACAAATAAATAAACATAAAAAAAATAAATAAATGATAAACAAATAAATAAACATAAAAATAAATAAATAAATCATACCTGAAGCAGCGTCATATATCCAGCTAACTGTTTGGTGTCACAACAACAGGCATCAGAGAGGTAGTCATATAGGACTACGAGTGCAGCAGTACCCCATGAGTATTTATTTGTACCGTCTAAATATCTGAATAGATGAAGGTACTTCGCATCAACTAGAGTATGACTCTTATCAGCGAAAATAGTACTCCCTACTAAATTCAACAGATACGCCCTAGCAGCACAGTCAATTCTCTCTGCTCCACACTGCCTTGTGAAGACCTCTTTCAACCAATCCAATCTATAATGCGCACCTCTGGTCTTCTTGGTCTCCTCCCAGATCTCTTCCGCCGTCATCCCTAATAACTTCATGACAAGATTACATGTCGTTACTCTATCTACATCGGGTGGACTGTAGAACTCACCCCTAATAGGCAACCCCAGAAGATTGGCAACATCATCTAGAGTAATCGTCATTTCACCAAATGACATGTGAAATGACGATGTCTCAGAATGCCATTTTTCCACAAACGCAGATATCAGGGCGTTGTCAGTCATCTTCAAACTACCCTTCTGTAATGGGTTCAGTCCTGACAAATTCACCCAATTCTCTATGGGTCGCGGAAGTACTAGCGGAGTAAATTGCTGCATTTTCTTTCCATGCGCAACAATTTTCAGCAATGGTCGCTCCTGTATACAAACAAAATAAATAACATTATAATTAAATATAGAATAATAATTAATTTAAATATTTTTAATGAACTATAAATAATAATTATTTTAACATACCTCACAAATCACAGTCTAGCTGAAACATGATGACAGTACCGTGTAAAGACGGATAAATCATAAGGTCCTCCAGGATATTGTGACCTCACCAGGTCCCTGAGCTCCATCATGCTCCTCCTCCATTTGATCTCCCTCCTGAGCAGGTCCGGCCTCTTCCTGCTCATGTACATCCACCTGCTCATGTACATCCACCTGCTCATGTACATCCACCTGCTCATGTACTATAGGAGGCTCCTCCTCATGCACTATAGGAGGCTGCTCCTGCTGATACATAGTCACATCTGGAATAAATCGGTGATCATGATCTCCCTCGTCATCGTTTTCAACTATCATCCGTCTTCTTCTCCTTGAAGCTGTCGGTCGAATCCTCTCTGGAGGATTCAATGCGGATGATGTAGAAGCATCAGTGTCACGCGTAATTCGTATGATTTTCCCGTCTCTTCCTTGTGCGCCTACTGAAAAATTAAAAAGAAATAAATCACAATTAGTTATGAATTAATTTTTTTTAAAAAAAAAAATCAAAATTTAATGTAATTTCCGAAAAACTTGATGGCCAAGGTCTCCGGTAACTACCGGAAATGTGTAGCCTCAACATTTCCGGAAGCCACTAATGTACCGGATAAGTCAAAAAATGATTTCCGGAACTTGCTACTGTACCGGAGATGTTAAAAAAAGATTTCCGGAACAACCATCTGTACCAAATAAGTTAAAAAAAATTTCCGGTAGAGGGTTGTGTATCGGAGACGTTGTGAAAAGGTTTTTGGAGTAGTAGGCTTGTGTACCGGAAATCATGTTTTCAACCTTTCTGGAAATTTGGAAAAAAAACTTACTCTTTGGTTCCAGAAATGTCAAACACGCAAATGGTAACTCTTTTGGTCTTTTATTATATAAGGGAGGGCAAAATGGTCATTTCACTGATATTTTGGGGGTATAGGTATAATTAGGGGGGTATGGGGTAAAATTTTCATTTTTATTTATCTCAAATGCGGAGTAGAAATTGAAATCTACGAATAATCCAGCCCAGCCCATAGATAGTGTATGCGCAAATACCAAACAGACCGCGGTTCGGTCCGATCGAGCCGGTACGGTCCATTTGAAATGGTCAAAGAATTCGACCCTTGTTTAGATTTGAGAACGGCGAAGAAAAAGAGATCGTGGAAACAAACAAACAAACCCTAGAGTACAATTCAGATCGAGAAAGAAAGCATTTGAATCGAAATCGCCGCATCTCACCATGGAATCCGCAGCTAGAAGAAGAGGAGGAGGCGTTTTAGAAGGCGTTTACAAGGTTCTTATGCGCCGCAACTCTGTTTATGTTACCTTCATCATCGCTGGTGCTTTTCTCGGAGAACGGGTTTGTCAAATTTTCCCATTTCTTTTTTCTTTTATTCAATTTTCGTTTGTTCTTTTTTGATTATAGAAGATCCCTGAATTTTGTTGCAGGCTGTGGATTACGGAGTTCACAAGCTCTGGGAACGTAATAATGTTGGGGTAATGAATCTATTACACTCTTTGGTTAATCTATCGATTTTCTAAATTTTTCTTATGATACAACTGCGATTAAATTCCCTATCTTTATTGTAGCGTTGGTTTTAACAAATGTCTTTTTCCCCTTAGTATGTGCTAAAACTGCCCCCATATCCACTCTTTTCTGAGGCATCTTTCCCCCCTCTTCCATGTCACTTGGTAATCTAGCTTCCCTGACACTCCTATTTAGATACAGGAAAAAATTGTGGTGTTATCCATTTGTCATAAACTCATAATAAGGTATCTTCTGCTGTTCACTTCACTATTATTTTTGAAATGATCAAATATAGTTTTCAAATAATCAAATGTCGTTGTTGGTTAGGCGTCTAAGATCAGATTGAAATAGGGCCTTCGTTGGCCTTCTGTTGACATGAGTGTCTATTCTCATTCTCATCTCAAGGGTCTGTTGTCAATCCTATTATTATTTTTATATAAAACACCGGTATTTGGTAATAGAAATAGTCATTAGGATTGCATAATTTGAAATGATACGGCAAGTCAGTGGTTCTCATTCTCATCTCAGTGGTTTTTTTTATTGTTTTTCTTTCATCAAAATTGCAACAAAGAAATTGAAAGCACCAGATTTGACTACTCCGCTTGCTAATTTTTTTTTCATTGGAAAAAAGGGCTCACTCAGCCACACACTCATTGAAAGCATCTATTTGATTATTGTATTGCTCTATTACTGTTCTTCTGAAAGGGCTTCGCACAATCACTCAGTCAATTTATGCACCACATTTGGCTGTTTCATTACTATTTTTTTCATTATTTTAAAACAGAGGCTTCACCAAGTCAGCTCACTCTATGAGTAGTCTATTTGGCTACATCGTTTCCCTGTTTCCATACTGACTTATGGCTTGTGATTTTTGTGTGTGAGAATTATGGTTAAGTCGTTTTGTCTATTTGTAGTTTATAATTATCAGTGAGTATTGTTCACCATTTATATGATATATTTGAAGCCATTGTTCCTTTGTTTTTGTTTCTAATTCTTATGATTTGATACTATTTATGATTCTTGATTCAAAAATGAATTTGGCTTTTCATGATTTTACCTTTAACTTATGATTATATTTTCTTCTGCAGAAACGATATGAAGACATTTCTGTGCTAGGGCAAAGGCCAGCAGACGAGTAAATTGCTCGACCATCTTGTTAGCCATTTTGAAGTTTTATTATATTCATGGAAAATTTATGTAAACATTTGAGTTGGAAGCACTTTCCATTTTGCAATAAGTGCATATGTTTGTCGTTGTGGGGCTTAAGTCATGCATGGCTTCATTTACTGGCTGTTGGAAATTTAAAATCCTGAACTGCTGCAATCTTTTTTTTCTTCTTTTTATAAATGATTTTATCCCGAATGATTGAACTATGAAAATCGCATGCTTATTATCAGTTTGCTTATTTTATGATAGGTTATTACATGTGCAAAATCATTTTGCTCACTGATTTCATTTTATTGACTTCACTAAAGCTTTGTTTGAGAGTTTGCACTGAAGTTTTATTTTCCTGCATTGGACCAAAACCCTAAAGTAAGGAGGAATCCAAAACATACATTGTGAGAAGACTTTTAAGGGTTTTGAATAAATTTTCAAGTCATTTATATATCTCTCTAATACCCTCATATTAAACTAGTATTCTCTTATTATCCTCTGAAAACCCTCTTCCAAACACTTCCCGGTCAAAGCTTTCTTATTCCATTCACCCTTAAGTTTCAAACAAAGCCTGATGAGTTACTACAAGACAAATCTACATTTCCTTTGGAAATTCAAGACAGCTGTACAGAAAGTGTCACTAAACCTGTGCAAATAGTGTTGAAAAAAAAACAATGAAAAGTGATAAGCTAAAATTAAAATTCTACAACAACTTAGTTGAATGAGACCATTTTTAACCTTCAGGTTGAAGAAGGAGGCCAATTGGTTCCTTCAAAATTAATAATGGCGTAACAAACATTCTAGCATTGATTGAGGCCACATTTTTCAACCCGTTTTATTATGAATAATAAATTATGGGTAGTTTTTTTGTACTAATCTGAATATGATACACCAATTGCACTGTATGCTAACATGAGTGGATCAATATAATATATGGTCTATTATGGGCCATTGTTAAAAAATTACTTGAAATTTTAATGATTTTCAAGACCTTGAAATTTTAATGATGATCGACAATACTACTTTGATTCAAGGCAACTCTTCAGAAAGTGTGACTAAATCTGTTGGTTCTCTTGACCATGTTTTTTTCAAAGATTGCATTTTTGTTTTCAAATAAATCTATTGCATTTCTAAATTAATAATGGAAGCAATACATTGCGTAACAAACATTCTAGCATTGGTTGTTGTCACATGTTTTACATTGTGTAACAAACATTCTAGCATTGGTTGTGGTCACATTTTCCAACTATTTCATTAAGAATAAAATAAACTATGGGTAGTTTTTTTGTACTACTTTGAATATGGTACACCAATTGCCTTAGTATATATGCTAACATGAGTGGACCAATATAATATATGGTCTATTATGGACCACTGTTAAAAAAATTACTTTAAATTTTATTGATGATTGACAATACTTCTTAGATTCAAGGCAGCTGTACAGAAAGTGTGACTAAACCTACGCAAATAGTGTTGAAAAAAAAACAGTGAAAAGTGATAAGCTAAAATTAAGATTCTACAACAGCTTAGTCGAATGAGGCCATTTTTAACCTACATGTTGAAGAAGGAGGCCAATTGGTTCCTAACCATGTTTTTCCCAACGATTGCATTTTTTTTCCCAAACAAATCTATTGCATTTCAAAATTAATAATGGAAGCAATACATTGCGTAACAAATATTCTAGCATTGGTTGTGGCCACATTTTTCAACCGTTGTATTATTAATAATAAATTATGGGTAGTTTTTTTGTACTACTCTGAATATGGTAAACAAATTGGACTAGTATATATGCTAACATGAGTGGACCAATATAATATATGGTCTATTATAGACCACCGCTAAAAAATTACTTGAAATATTAATGATGATTGTCAATACTACTTAGATTCAAGGCAGCTGTACAGAAAGTGTGACTAAACCTACAAATAGTGTTGAAAAAATAACAATGAAAAGTGATAAGCTAAAATTAAGATTTTACAACAGTTTAGTTGAATGAGATCATTTTTAACCCACATGTTGAAAGAGATCAATTGGTTTCTGACCATATTTTTTCCAACAATTGCATTTTTTTTCCAAACAAATCTATTGCATTTCAAAGTTAATAATAGAAGCAATACATTGCGTAACAAACATTATAGCATTAGTCGTGGCCACATTTTTCAACTCTTTTATTATGAATAATAAATTATGGGTAATTTTTTTGTACTATTCTAAATATAGCACACTAATTGCACTAGTATATATGCTAATATGAGTGGACCAATATAATATATAGTCTATTATGGACCACTGTTAAAAAATTACTTGAAATTTTAATGATGATTGACAATACTACTTCGTCTTTATAATTGAGACAATGATCTTATTGGTGTTGGTTCAACAATTTTGGTTGATAAAGTTGGTACAATGACCTGATTAAAAGATACATATTTGTTTTCCTTTGTTTTCATCAAATAAACAAAAATCAAGTCATTTAATTAGAGGAATAGATTTTCAAAATAATAATATGATTTAGAGTGATAATAAGTTATTAAACAGACAAATTGAAAGTTTAAAAACATTGTGGCTATAAAAAAAAATTCTATTGTTTAGACTTGACGTCATATATTCCAATGTGTTGTCCATTACAAGGTAGGAAAAACCTTGGGTCTTCTTGAACACTTACAAAGGAATTTAGCACTAGCGGAGATCGAATCCACAACATATTAGATCTAATATATGTCTTTTTACTACTAAACAACTCATTAGAGTTATGTGAGTGTTGTTTATAAACTATCTTTAGACTCGACCCTCAGATAATGTAATAATTTTTGGTATACTAGAACAAAAGCACCAAACAAGGTTAAGTGGCTAAAAGGCTTGTAGCTTAGACCCCTAGTTGATACACCAATGTTACGACCTCAAGCTACATTTTTGAGGTATTGTCCACTTTAGCTTTTGTGCGTAAGCTCTCACAATTTTGTCATTGTTAAAAAACAGCTTGATACATTAAAAAGTGTGAATATTATTTATTTATAAACTACTCATAGTCTTATTTGGTGTACCGAAACACAAAATCTATTTGCTTCAATGAAGGGAGAGGATTAAAAAAAATTAATGATGGAAAAGGAAGAAGAATAAAGATATATTAGTTTAAAAGAGGAGATGAAAGATATTTTAATTAAATTTATGTTTCGTCTAATGAAAAATGATGAAATATTTTTAGAAGAAAAAAGAGGAGGAATTTTAACTAAATTATTTTTGTCATATTTCCATCTCCCCCATCCCTTGAATTATAATCATAAAATTTTATTCAAAACTTATCCGTGTTGTCACATGAGTAATGTGTCATGATATTATGTAAGTGTCTCGTTCAATTTTAAATAAATTTTTTTTTATTTTATGTATTAATAATAAATATTTGTCCCATATTTTTATATAGTTGTCAATGACACATATTTGTCTCATGATGTTGTATGTGCCAATAAAAAATATTTGTCTCATTGTTTTTAAATATTTATTCGTGTCAAATATTCATCCTAGTAAACATTTGGTACATGATTTTTTTTTTTATATATTTCATTTGCAAATGTTTGTCTCGTATTTTTTATGCATATAATATAAATATTTATCTTGCGTTTTTCTAATATTTATTCATGAAAAATATTTGTTACGTATTTTTTTATATATCTGTCATAAATATTTCTCCCATGATTTTCTAACAAATACTTATCCCATATTTTTTTATATTAATTATAATATTTATCCCGTATTTTTTTATATATATTAATTATAAATATTTTTCCTATTTTTATTTTAATATTTGTCATGTGTTTTTTTATGTATTAACGAAAAATATTTATCTTGTAATTTTTTTATATTTATTTATCTGAAAAATATTCGTCTCCTATTTTCTTATACAATATTTATAAATAGAGAAAAAGATTATACATTAATAGTGTAAACCAATTTTTTAGTGTCAGTTAATATATGAGTAATTGATTGTAGGATTATACTAGTATAGTGCTTCCATCAATTATTAACCAGACGTTTGCACCGTAGATACTCGTTACTATCTCATATTTTTGTTACAAATATGTCATTTGCATTTTTTGTTTAAAGAAACGATCGTTTTTCAATTTTTAATTTCTACAAATTACTTTTTTTTTCAACTTCTAAAAACTACATTTTTCCTTAAAAAATAACTCTTTTTTAAAAAAAAATTATTTTATCTAATGAATAAAATTGTCATTTTTATCCTTCATATTCTTGCAATGGTTAAAACAGAGAAGGATAATGTTGATTTTTTTCATTACTATCTCTCGTATTTGTTTTACTTGTTTTACAAATATGTCATTTGCAATTTTTTAAAAGAAAATAAGTATTTATCAATTTTTAACTTTTACAAACTACTTTATTTTCTCAACTTCTAAAAATCACTTATTTTCCTTAGAAAAAACCACTCATTTTTTTTAATAAAAAACTAACTTATTTAATAAATGAAATTGTTATTTTTATCTTTTGTATTTTTGCAATAGTTAAAATTAAAAAGAATAGTATTGATTTTTTTTGATAGAATTTTACTTTCTAAAATTGATAGTTGATATTCTCTCTCTAATCCGTTTCCAAACTCCACCAACCAATAAAATAGAAGAAAGTGCATTTTTTTTTTTGAAAGGAAGTGTAAATATTTTAGAAAAGTTAGAAAAAAGACTAAATTTTTTGTGTATGCATAAAAATGAAGATATCACACATAAAAGTTACGGATACAAAAAAAAAAAAAATAATAAATAAGAAAAATTTGCGTACAGATCTGGGAAAGCAATAGTAAGCTTTGTGTGATTCTAAGCTAATCTCTGTTATTTCTCTCACTCACGTCACGAAAAAGCCGAATTAACTATTAATTAATTACCTATTAGCTACTACGGCTCACGAGAGTACCAGTAGTAGTATATGAAAGCTAAGAATGAGAAGTAACAACAATCTATGAACAATGATGAAGGGGATGGAGTCAGAACTGAAAGACCTCAATTCAAAACCACCGAAATCAAACGGAAATATCAACACCGTTCGCGACGATCGTCCTCTTCTCAAATCAGATTCAGTATCTTCCTCCACCACCAACGCCGTCGACCTACAAGACCTCGAGAAGAAATTTGCTCCATATGTTCGTCGCGATGCTTACGGAACCATGGGAAGAGGAGACTTAGCTCCTAAAGAGAAACTCCTCCTCGGTTTCGCTCTCGTTACTCTCCTTCCGATTAGAGTGATTCTCGCTACAACTGTTTTGGTGGTTTATTATTTAATTTGTAGGCTTTGTACACTGTTTTCGACGCCGAATCGTGAAAATGAACAAGAGGATTATTCTCGTATCAGAGGGTGGAGGAGGAGTGTTATTATTTGGTCTGGAAAAGTGCTTTCTAGAGCAATGCTTTTCGTTTTTGGATTTTATTGGATTCCGGTGTCTACTACCTCTTTTACTCAGGTTTCATTTCCACTTTCAGTTTTTTATTCTTTCGATTTTGATTCATCAGGAGTATCGTAGTTAAAATTAGTTTATCGTTTTTGTTTGGACTTGTTGATAGGTTTTTATAAGCATCTTTATTAGAATAAGGTTAGTGTTTTTTACTTGTGAAAAACTCTTTTTAAGTATTTTATAGATGTTTAGTTGTTTGTTATTATGATGAAGTAAAATTGGAGAGCAAAATTGTTTGAAATTGCATTTGAAGTCACGGTTACGCTGCGAATTTCAATGTTACGGCAAATTACGGTTGCAGAGACCTCTAAAACATTTACATTGCTGTTGTAGACCACAATTTAGGTTCTGTTTGGATAAACAACTTAATGAAGCGCTTGGATAAACAACTTAATGAAGCACTTGTAACATAAGCGATTATCATATAAGTGCTTATGTATAAACAATTTTTGTAACAAAAAATAAACTCATTGTTTTTATATAAGCTACTATAAGTTGTTTTCATAAGCTATCATGAAAAACTTATGGAAATAAGCTGAAAAGAGGTTAAGAACATGTCCTAAGTTGTTTCCATAAGCTCTCCCAAACTGTCTTACAAGTGTTTATGTTAGCAGATAAATTCAAATAATTCAATCCAAATAGGCCCTTAGAACTACGGCGGAAGTTAATTTTAGCATACACTACTCATGATTATTATAAGACTTTCTCTAAAAATGTTTGTAGTTAAGTTTATCAAAACTGACTCTTACTAATATTATAATATATTTATTTACTCAATAGTGCCTCTATCTACCTTGTCATTGCTCAAAGGACTATTGGATGTATCTTAATGGTTATTGCCGGCCAGCTTGTTTCATTATATTTTGCAGTGGAAGTGTTCTCTCTTTACATTTCTTTAATTTGTTCTGTCTGCTTCATTTTTTTAACTAGGAAAACAAACCTCAGTCTGAAGAGATGGAAAGACCTGGTGTAATAATATCTAATCATGTGTCATACTTGGATATTTTGTATCACATGTCTTCCTCGTTCCCAAGTTTTGTTGCCAAGGTTTGTCATATGACATTTTTTCTTTTCTTTCTTGAATGTATGTATATATTTGTACATATGTATGTTGCTGACATTTTTTGTTCCAAATGTTCTGTTAAAATCTTGGATTTCATCGATGAAGAGATCAGTGGCCAAACTTCCTCTCGTTGGTCTTATCAGGTTTGTTTTCTTTTTTTAGTTCCTTCTGGTTTAATTTCTATGGAGTTTGTGGATCATTGCAAACTTAAATCTTATTTCTTCTTCTTCATTCTTGAGGCATTCTGCTCTTTATTCTTTTCTCAAGTCTCATATGAAAAGTGAACCTTCACAGAGAGTCTTATAATATTGATCGATCGACATATAATTCATGAAATGATATGCTGCGTTTTGCATGATTCAATGTGCACTATCTTTTCATTGGAAGGTATTTTTGTGAACCTAGCGCTTATGTATTGTGACATTTTTTGTGTGACAGCAAGTGCCTTGGTTGCATCTATGTTCAGCGGGAATCAAAGTCATCGGACTTCAAGGGTGTTTCAGGTGCTTACTTAATAGAGATTTGTATATGTGCACTCTGTAATAATAAAAAATACGTACACAATTTAAATGAAGTAAAAACAGTACAACATCCCTTATTTCCATTCTGTTCCTCTTCCTTGTGTTGTTCTTTTCATATTATTAATTGTATACTGATTGGGTGAGGTATTTTGCATCTTTAACTCATAATTTGCTGTGGTACAAGTGTTACCTCCCGTTTGTTATATTGTGAGGTATACATTGAACCTGCCAATGCAAAATTCTATATACCATTTGTAAAAAGAGAGTGCCCAATCAATGATGGTAATTAAGTTGCTTGACTTACCATAAATGTTTCATTGAGCCTGTTTGGTGGCATCATGTGGTTAGTTAAAACCTTATTCTTTGCATTGGAAATACTAAATAGACCAAAGTAAACAATTTCATTTTTTCTTAATTTAATTAATTTCTCTTGGAAGTATTTTAATTTCTTTTTTGCTTCTAGATATACCTATGTTATTTGTGGCTTTTTTGAGAGGCCCCAGTGGTTTTCCTTTTAGACATATTCCTGTTTTTCAGTCAGTCAAACTAGGGTCTTAATACCTGTAGAATATATACTATTTGTTTAGTTGCAACTGGTGGCTAACCTGTGAACTTTCTTCCTGCAGCTGTTGCCACGGAAAGAATTCAAGAAGCACATCAGAACAAATCTGCTCCATTAGTGATGTTATTTCCAGGTTATAACCCTTCCTTTTTGGGGGGTGGGTGTGGGGTGGAGGGATGTGGATTGAATTTATTCTTTTGAGCTTTAACAAAATTGGGCTTGAGTTCTCACACTGGAGCAGACTATCTTATGCTCAGTAATTACATACATTAGATTATATAGGGGTTTGGTACCTTGATGTCTCCAATATATAAACCTTAACTTACCTCAAGAATAGCAATATATTGTTTGTTCATACTTGGTAGATATGGGAGTCTCTATAAAATGAGTGATGCAAATTTTTATCCTATTTATTAAATGAATACTGCATCCTTGTTCTCTTCCGCAGGCCAAAATTTATGTTTTTGACTCAATGTGTTTTGTTTTTAAAATCTTATTTAAACATAAAGATTCATTTGTTAAGTCCATTTCCTTTTGACTTCATTTCTCATTTATTTATCTTCAAATATAACTCTATGCCTTAAGGTTCTTCACATTTATTTACCTATTGGTTTGCTTGTATGTTAATTATTATTTGTCGTCACGTATGGTAGCACTAGCATTGGTCATATATTGTAGACATTAGTCAATATTTGTGTATTTGTTCATCGCAAATCATGTTTCTCAAATCAATGTTCTTAATATAATTTATGTTTCTCAAATCAATGTTCTAAAAATAACTTAATTTCATGCTATTCGGTATTCTACAGAAGGTACAACCACAAATGGAGATTTCCTCCTCCCATTCAAGACCGGTGGTTTTTTGGCAAAGGCACCAGTACTTCCTGTAATTTTAAAATACAAATACCAGAGATTTAGCCCCGCCTGGGATTCCATATCTGGGGTAAGTACTTCTATAATAATAAAGTTTCATGGTTTTTGACGAATTCTGATTGTAAAACCTAATCCTGTAACTTCTAAGCTACTCTGTAATTGTTATATTTTTGTCTTACATGTTAACAATTATTTTTTGTAAATATGTCAACATCCTGTACTTTTATCAGTGTGTTTATATGAAGGTTGGTGTGAACAAATTCATATTTTTGGTCTTACGTGTTGACGATATTCTACTTGCTGCAATGCTGATGTTTTGTTGAATAATGTAAAGAAGATTTTCTCTAGTAGTTTTGAAATATAAGATATGGGTGACGTATCATGTGTGACAGGAATAGAAATATTCTATAGTAGATCACAAGGATTGTTGGGTTTTTCTCATAAAAGACATACTGAATTATCAATAAGGTATTAGAGATTCATAATGGAAAAATGCTTCACTGAAATTTTTTTCAATTGAAAATGGAGACAAATTGATTACAATACAGTGTCTCAGAAACGACTTGAAACGAAAGGAATGTAGTCAATTCCCTATGCATCAATGGCTGAGATGTTGGTGTATGCCCAAACATGTACGCGACCATTTTTTTATATGCAGATGTTGGTATATTAGTTGTTATGTTAGTATTTTCTCTTTCACTAGGGTTTGAACCTCGATCTTTTAACTCCTCCAACTCCTTCAACCCTTAGCTCAAACCAGTTGAGCTGCCCAAACATGTACGCGGCCATATATTGGTTTTTTCCGTTGGAATGTTGAGTCGATATCAAAGTAATCCCATCATATATCACCACAAATCAATTGGAAAGAAGGTTCTTAGATACTTATAAGGCACCAAAGATTACACACTCACGCATAAATTGATATGTAGACTCAAGAATTCCACATTTGGTTTATGTTTCTTCTGGATGGACGATCAATGTTATGGATGAGTGGAAGACAATCTGCGTTTGCTACTTCCATGGAGGCAAACTTTGTGGCGTGTTTTGAGGCCACAAATTTAAAACCTGGTATTGTCGACAAAATATCTATGCCATTTAGGATTTATTGTGAGAATTTGGCAATTATCTTTTTCTCTAAGAATATCAACTATTAAAAGTATGCAAAATACATGGATTTGAAGTACTTGTCAGTTAAAGATGTGTAGAAACAAAAAGAAGTGTACTCGTCAATTGAGCATATTGATACAAATTTAATGGTAGTAGATTTTTTAACCTAAGTGTTCTCATGCCATCCAAAACATTCATTGGCCATGTTGAAAGGATGAGCATTATGGATAAGTCCTTGTTAACATTACTATGTGATGTAGGGGTGTGAGTGTATCGATTAAAGTTGTGTTTTTTTCTTCTTGTTACCCGCGTTATATAGTGTACCATATTGTTTTGGTGTGATGACATGCTGTGTCTTTGATAAATTGATTAACCCTAGAAAAACTACAACTTAAGGTTTTATGCTTACATCTTTCTGCTAATTTAATTGGAGAAATTATCATCTTACTTAACTATGTTAATTTTATTCTGAAGTTGACATTAATTTTGGCAGGTGCGCCATGTGATATTTCTCCTATGTCAGTTTGTAAATTATATAGAGGTGGTACAGTTACCTGTTTACTATCCCTCGCAGCAGGAAATGGACGATCCCAAATTGTATGCCAGTAATGTTAGAAGGTTAATGGCTAGTGAGGTATTTATTTTTATTATTACTGTGTAAATAGATCCAATATTTCTTACTCTAGAGGTAAATAAATAGTTTGAAAGGATATGGGGTAGCCTATTCTATTGTTGGAGTTGATCGTTACCCATGTGTATAAATTGGCACTTTATAAGACGTCACACAAATACACCACTCAATAGTTTTTCATATAGAATTGTTTTGAATCTTTGAATCTGACCATTGAAATATTTTGCCGAATCTTTCTGCATTCAAAAGTTTGAGGAAAAACCAAATACATAATAAAATAGTTGGCATTTTATTTGGTTTGAAAAGTATATTGTAAATTAATTTTGTGATGTTTGTTGGAGTAGAAAATATATTGGATCTTATTTAAGATTTTCTGAGCGTGATATATGCTTGGCATAAATTAAAAATTCAAATGTTGATTTTTTTGTTGACTTTTTTAGTTTTTCAAGAAAATGATAGGTTATTAGGATTTAGGACTTGTTTTAGGAGTCTTATGATGTTAACTTAGTAGTCTTGCTTGTCAGTGGGGCTTGTACCACATTTGTACTAGACTTGGATTGCCAGAATAGGTGTTAATGGTTTGCCCCTAATGCACAATTTTCTCTTAACATCTTGTTTCAGTGGAAAGTTATTGTAGACAAGACAGTAGACACAAGTGTGAATTAAAATCAATCTTACACTACTGTAGATGTGGATTACTTTCTCGTAAAGACAGTCATTAGATTGGAAGTTCTTTTCATGTTGTATGAAGTTTATATTCATTTGGAACTGTTCTTTTGCACGCCTTTAATAAATCTTATACCATTTTTCTATTGTAAAAAAGCCTTAAATTTTTTCGCACACACGCACTGCTGTTTTGCTCGACAAAATTGTACAAATACTGAATGGTTATTTAGTATAGTACTAATTTTATTCCTTTTATTTTTATTTTCATTGCATAGTACCGTTTAGCGAATTTCAAATTCTTCGGGGTTTGCCTTGCACTCTTTATTCCAGTGTTATATCTGTATATATAGCCTAATAGCCTAAGGTAGTTGCCTCCATGTTATTATGTATTAACTGTTTTGTGGAGGCAGTGTTTCCTTGTTACGAAGGGAAGTAACATTTATCTTATTGATTGAAAGTTATAGTGTGACTGCTGATGATACCTTCTTATGTCTATTGTATGTTCTGCTTGCAGGGTAATTTGACACTTTCCGATATTGGGCTAGCTGAAAAACGAATATATCACGCTGCTCTCAATGGTAATAATAGCCTGCCTAGTGTTTTGCATCAGAAAGACGATTGATAATTTCATGACCCCCGGCCTCAATTGATATGTAGTCACACTCGAGTTTTGGTTTCAAACTTAGAATTTGCTTTATATATGAATGGACAGCTCGCATGAGGGGTGTAGCTAATAAATACATACACATAAACTTCTGAATGGAACTTGTGTAATTTTCTTGTAAAATATGTGACAAATAGTGTGTTTTAATTGCTGGTGAACGAGACACAATTCAAGAGTGAAAAGTTTTGCTGTTCACGTTTTGATTGTGATAAATGACCTAACTCATTTGAGAAAAGCTCGCATGAGGGGTGTAGCTAATAAATACATACACATGAACTTCTGAATGGAACTTGTGTAATTTTCTTGTAAAATATGTGACAAATAGTGTGTTTTAATTGCTGGTGAATGAGACACAATTCAAGAGTGAAAAGTTTTGCTGTTCACGTTTTGATTGTGATCAATGACCTAACTCATTTGAGAAAAGCTATGTAACCTTAGATCTGAATCTTCTGTTTCGTGTTCCTGCAGGTTTGTTTTCCCAATGCTAGTTCTTCGGATTCGTGGCTTGTATATTCATTGTATGGTTCTATTATTTATCGGGAAAAGAAATGAAATTAACATAGAAAATTATGTGCAGAACAAATCTGTATCCAATAACTGCCTCTGGAGTATGAATGCGATTCATGAGCAGAAGCTCGGTGTATCTACAGTTATAGGATTCTCTCCAATATTAATATAGGGTTCTAACTTCTTCAATAACTTGCCGATTCTTGTTATTTAATATTTTAATGTTTAGCATCAGGTAGAACAAGCTTAGGGCTGCATTTATCTTTCTGGTACCTTGGTTTGCAAAGCCCCTAATGGATAGCAACACTCCTTTTATGATTAACCTTCAATCTACTCCTTCAAGTATCTCATTTTTATTAATTAATCCTTAAAGTATATAAAATAAAGTAGTTTTTGAAGTATATAAAAAATTCGTTACATTAGTTCTTGTTATATTATTATTGGCACGATGTTAGTGTGACCACTGAACAACAAAGCGAATATTTGAAACCCTAGCTCAGCCAACGTTGACCAAGAATCGAAGATCCGTTGAGTGAAAACAAAAATAAAGAAGGAAATAGGATTGAATATTGTAACCGATATCTCAAGAAAAGTTGAAAATGGTTGTCTTTCTTCAAGACGTAAAACCATCAGATCATTGTTACAAATGTTAGAGTAAACTGATTAGTATTGTACCCTATGGAATAAAACCATCCTCCATGCCACTACTATTAAATTCTCATATTGCGTTAAAATTATTCTTGTGACGGAGTTCTTCGGAGCGACGATGGGAAATATATTTTTTGATAGGGTGTCAAAATTGGCTTTCGCGTTGCTAAGAGTATAGGTTTAAGAAATATTACTGTTTATTTATTTTGATTCTAAAGTTGCTTGTTCGTTGTTATCTGATGGATGTTGTTCTTTTAATGCTTTTTATGTTCTGGTTTTTCGCTATTCATCACATTCATGGCGGAGAAGGAAATATTCGGTGGATTCATGTTCTAAGGGAAGCAAATTAAGTGGTTGATGCAATGTCTAAGCATGATTTATCTTTAGGTTGTGATTTTGGGATTTTTGCTTTTTTGTCATTCCTTGACTTCTAATGCCATAGTAGAAAATGCTACTTCTATGTGGCGTTGATTTTTGAGTTTTGAAAAACTGTTTTAAAATAAATTTTCAGCCACTGAAAATATTATTAGGTTGAGTCGTGGATTAGATCTTTCTCTTCAAGATGTTTCGTGACACTTGTCCAAATTCTACAAGACAGACTATCAGTCACGAAGTCCCAAGATAAAACAGCCTAGACAAACTGTATCGGAGTACTACTGCACGGTGAATTACATTCTCAATATGATAGTTAAAGTCATTTTCAATATCTCAGTTAAAGCCACTCGTAATATGATACTATGACTACTCAAAAATTGGAAGGACTACAACACAAAACGCTATAAAAAATCGAAGGGACTACGACACAACCGATTTAAAAGGAAAGTGATTTTAAGACCTTTTAAAAATTGAAGGGACAAAACGAAAGGGGAGAAATGACTTGGAAGTGCATCGAGCAGAGAGAAAAGAGAAAGTTCAAGAATTGAATCAAACTTTGGTGTGTTTTCCATAAGAATTTAACACTTTTTATATAATGATGGAAACAAACCCACATATGTTAAGTATCCAATGTGAGACTTTAGTATTTATAGAGTTGAAAACTACTCAATATATGGGAGCTTTCCTATGCGTGACTTCCACAAATTTTAAATTCACACACTAACATACTCTATGTTCCAACAATCCCTCATTTGAATTAAAAAAAAAATGTTTCTGAAGTAGCGTCAAACGCTTCTATAAGATTGTGCATAAGCAGAGGTGTTTTCCGACTTGAACCTTTGCATAGTAAGTAAGTTTCAGATTCAACAAGAGTGACTCGTAGTCTTAAACTCTATCTCTGACATTAAGTCTACACACAATCTTTTCATAGGGTGTATTCTCAAAAGCTCGTGCAATAATGGCCCTACACGTCTATCGAACGCTTTAGGAATTTTGCCTCAAAATTTCATAGGAAGCGGCCCCACTTCCACATTCACATAGGTGAGTCTATCAAGAGTACTTCTGTAGCTAGGTACTCCACTCCACATAGAGTATAAATCTCATTAAGAGTTTCTATTACCTCATCATATCATCGCTTCAGGAATCATGCTTCTCTGATTTATAATAGCATGTTCATCACATATCACTTCACGACTTTGTTATTACCCATTGATCTAATTCTTGGGATCTCTAGTCTTTTAGGTCAGGTTACCATCATGATTGACTCCATAGGCAATAGTATCCTCCTTTTGGATGTATTTAGGACTTTCTCTCTAGCTAATCCTTTCGTCAAATGATCTGCTAAATTTTCATCAGTGCATACATGATCCACTATAACAACTCCCTTAAAAAGTAATTATCTAATAATGTTGTGATTATGACGTATTTGTCATCTCTTACCGTTTTAATAACGATTCTCAATCTTTATAATAGCTGTGATACTATCACAGTGAACCAACACAACTAACATAGGTTTTTCCCACAAAGGGATCTTAGCTAGCAAACATCTCAACCAACTCGCTTCTTCACTAGCAGTAGCTAGTGTTATCATTTCAGACTCCATAGTGGACATAGTCAATATTGTATGTTTCTTCGATTTCCAAGATACAACACCACCAACTATACTAAAAATATAGTCATTGGTTGCTTTGGAGTCATATGATAAAGTGTTCCAATCAACATGATTGTATCCTTCAAGGAAAATAGAAAATCTTTGATAATGTAATCTGTGACTCATGATCCTTTTAAGGCATCTCATGACTTTTTTGATAGCGTGCCAATGCTTGATACTATGTTTACTGGTAAACTTACACAATAGTCCCACAGCGTAGGCAATGTCGGGTCTAGTATTGTCAGTGGCATACCTGAGGCAGCTAATGATGCTCGCATATTCAGTTTGTCTAACACCTTCACCAATATTTTTGAAAAGTTTCACACTCGGATCATATGGTGTGCAAACAGGTTTATAGTCAAAATATTTGTATTTCTGTAGGATTTTTTCAACATAGTGAGACTGATCCAAAGAAATTTCCTTTTCTGACATAGTAATCTTAATTCCAATGATTACACTTGCTTATCTGAGGTCTTTCATATCAAAGTTGTAACACAACAATGATTTCACAATATTTAGAGCATAAATGTTTGAACCAAATAAGAGTAGGTCGTCTACATAGAGACATATGATAGTGCAAATGTCATTTTTAGATTTGTAATAAATACATTTGTCACTTTCATTCACTTTAAACTCATTCAATATAATCAAGTTATCAAACTTTTCATGTCATCGCTTAGGAGTTTGTTTAAGACCATACAAAGATTTATCTAACTTACAGACCTTGTTTTCTTGTCCATGAATCACAAAACCTTCAGGTTGTTCCATATTGATTTCTTCTTCCAAGTCACCATTTAAAAAAGTTATTTTGACATCCATTTGGGGTTTCACCAAGTTATGAATAGCAGCTAATGAAATGAGTATCCTAATGGATGTAATTCTAGTGATCGGTGAAAAAGTGTCTAAGAAATCTATATTTTCTCTTTGTCTAAAACATTTGGTTACAAAGCGAGCCTTTAATTTATCAACAGTTCCATCGTGTTTTAGTTTCTTTTTCAATATCCATTTACAACCTATCGGGTTGCAACCAGGAGACAAGTCTACTAAATGTCAGGTCGTGTTAGACTCTAGAGAATCCATCTCATCATTTATAGCTTCTTGCCATAAATCTGCATCCAAAAATGATAAAGCTTCTTGAAGATTTGCAGGATTCTCTTTTAAGGTATAAGCCGTATAATCAGGTTCATAATCTTTAGCAACTGTGGGTCTCTTACTTCTTCGAGGTTCTGTATCGCCTTGGTTGTTGCTTTCAGTGCTCCTTATCACATGAATTTGACTTGGTTCGTTGCCCCCACTATTTCTCGATTTGAAAGGGAATCTATTTTCATATAAGTCAACATCATTTGACTCTACGATCACTTTTGCATTTAGATCATAAAATTTGTACGCTTTGTTGTTACTGCATACCCAATGAATACACATTCATAGGCTCTACTGGCGAGTTTAACTCGCTTGGGATCGAGGATTCTGACATAAGCCAAACAACCCTAAGTTTGTAAATAAGACAAGTTCGGTTGTCTTCTCATCAAAATCTCTTAAGGAGATGTTTTGTTTTTAGATTTAGGAACTTTATTTAAAACATAGCAAATAGTCAATATGATTTCCCCCTATCAATGAGATGCAACACTAGTGTTAAGCATAATAGCAACTACAATTAGAGTTATATTCTTTCTTTCAGCTTTACCATTCATTTCATGTGAATATAGTGCAACTGTATTATGTATAATTCCTGCAATTTATAGAACTCATTAAACAAACTAGAATCATACTCAGTTCCTCTATCATTACGAAACCTCTTAATCTTCCTACTAAATTGATTTTCAATTTCAGTGACAAAGATCCTAAACATGTTAAATGCTTCACTTTTATTTTTCATTAGATATACAAAAGTATAGTCAGAACAATCGTCAATAAAAGTGATAAAATAACATTTTCCATTTCTTGTTAAAGTCGCATCAAATTCACATATATCAGAGTGTATTAAATCTAAAGGCTTAGATTCTCTAACTACTGATCTATGTGAACTCTTTGTTATTTTAACTTGACTACAAAAATCACATTTTTTAAAATCATTTAAAGATAACATTGGAATTAAACCTAAGTTAGTTAAGTTTGAAATCACACGTTTGTTCACATGACAGAGTCTAGCATGCCAAATATTAAATTCACACAACAAGTAAGCGGCAACATTTTATTGATTTCAACATTCAAATTAAACATGTCATTAGTGGTCTACCCTTTGCCAACAAAAATATCATATTTAGAAATGATGTCTCTATAGAGTAAGTAAACCATTTGGAAGAAAATCATAAACAAGATTTTTTTCTTATCTCTAAAGGCGGATTATCAGACTCTCTAGAGAAAATTATTTTGTTTTATGCTTGAGAATTTTTTTGAAATCCTTCCAAGAACAGGGACAATTTGTCAATAATAACAGCAATTTGAAATTGTTCATCTAAAGTCATACCTTTAGAGATGATCTCATGAGTTATCTTCTGAATTTTACGAGAGTGAGCCTCCACGGATCTATCATCGGTCATCTGATACTCTGATACTTGAGGTAACGACTCATACTTTTTAGCCTTAGCTTCCTCGGTATCATATTTCTTCTTCAGAGCATTTCAAACATCTCTCGAACTATTGCTGGAACTGTAGTAATCATACAGATCATCAGCAAGTCCATTAAGAATATATTTCTTTCTTTGTCCTTCCATTGGGTTAATTCAGTTGTTTATGTGATAATTAGAATGTCATCTTTTAGAACGTATGTAACATTTTTCATAGTTAAGAAGAATAACATATTTTTTTGCCATCGTTTGAAGTGACACCACTCAAATCGAAGCGATTTATTGAAATCAGAAGCAGCGGACTACATCGATCTCTTTAAGACCTTTTGTGGCATTGCCCAAATTGTACAAGACAGACTATCCCCAAGATTAAATAGCCCAGACAAACTGTATTGGAGTTTTACTACACCGTAGAAAACGATTAAAGTCATTTGTAATATGGTACTATGACTACTCATAAATCAAAAGAATTACGACAGAAAACTGCTTTAAAAGAATAGTGGTATTAGAACCACTCAAAAATCGAAACGACTACAACATAAAAACCACTCTAAAAAATCGAAGAGACTACGACACAAAACCACTCTAAAACAATGGTATTAGGACCATCTAAAAATCGAAGGGACATAAAGAAAAGGGAGAAGTGACTCGAAAGTGCATCAAGAAGAAAAAGGAGAAAAGAGAAATTTGGAAATTGCATCCAACTTTAGTGTGCTTTCCATAAGAGTTTGACACTTTTTATATAGCGATGGAAGCAAACCCACATATGTTAAATATCCAATGTGGAGCTTTAGTATTTATAGAGTTGAAAATCACTCAATATATGAGAGCTTTCTAATGTGGAACTTTAACAAATTTTAAATTCACACACTAACATACTCAATATTCCCAACATATGTTTTTTTAGTTGTTTATTTTTTGGGGCTTAGCCCCTTTTATTCACAATTGTTTTTTCTAGGCTCGCAGTTTTAATAAAAAGTGAAAGATATAAAAGAAATTAAGGAGGGAAATAAATGGTTGCTAGAAGACCTAAACATATGGATCTAGAATATATGTCGTTAGTCTTGAAAGCTTCTTTTCCCACCCCAAGTCTTCCCAAAAACTTTCAAATGTTGTCCGGATAGACTAATCCTGAGGTGTATTTTACACGTCAGGACTGACCAATCCAAACATGTATTTTTATGTATTTGAGTACATTGAAATAGGAGAAAAAACACCCGTTAGTTAATATCTCACCACAAATGTTTTTGGACAAATCTATCCGAGGGTTAAGACGTAAGAGTGAGTGTGAAACAAAAAAAATGTTGTGTTCCTTTGGTTGCAGTTATTGCACCAAATCTTAGACTGCACTCAACCCTAGTTGCTAGCCCCATCTTCTCTATGAAATTAGGAATCAAACTCAAAGAATCATGTGATTTTGAACAACAAAAAGAATCATGTGATTGTTAATAGCTCAAGAAATGTTAACGGAAGAGTTCGCACTGTTATTACATAAGATCAAATTGTTTGTCATTTCATAAAAGCTATGTACTAACAGCAAAGACAATGGTCTAAGGAAGCTCCAAAAAAGAAATCGGTCGTGATGATAGATTATAATAATCGCTATAAACCTCCATGTTTAATGAGTTATGTATGATTAAATATCATTTGCAAGCCTCATTTAATATTCAAACGATTGGTAAAAAGCACCAAAAGAAATTATAACAGGCTAGAGTATATAATGCCTGATAATTTATTACCAGTACAACAACTGCATGTTACATTGATATCAGTATACAAGCAATAATTTAATCTTCAATTCAATCAATTGTTTTTTTAGGTACAAAAATCATGTTTCATAATGTAATCTAGTTGGACTGAATAAGTATATCTGATCAGTGGAGGAAAATGAGGCGGGGAGTACCAAGACAGCTAACTACTGTTTCACCATGAAGGAACTTTTACAACTGCAACCACCAACTGCACTAGGGTTCTCAGTTACCTGAAAATGAAACCAGAAAATAAATGTAAATTTGTCTTTGGTTAAATGTCTTAAGAATGACGTTCAATGTTATAAACGAGTAGTGATAGTCACACCCACCATTAGATGTGTGCGCAGTTACATCAACTTTTTTCTGTTCACATTCACATACAATTTAAGGACTTTAAACTTAGTTTGAAACACACACACCACTTTTAAGGGTGTGTAAGTGTGCCTTCTATTGCGAAGATGATGCCATCTAACATAAAAGACAAAACATCATTGTGAAATTATGTAAAAGTACTTTGTTTTCTTTTGCTAAATAATCACCCAAATAACTGGATTACAGCAGCTTATGGCTAGCTTTGATTACAAATGATACTTAATAACAAAATCAAAGGTAGAAACACTAATTACTCACTCTTTTAACTACTCACTCTTTGACACTCTTTTCAACACTCCTAGTATTGGGTGAAATGTCGCATCAACTCACATATAGGGTGGGCTTACGTAGTTAAGAGTAAATGGGAAATCACCCAATAATGGAGAAAGTATGAACAGCACATTACTAGCATTCTTTAATCAAAGTTCATGGAATGACGCACCTTAAGATTGGAAGTATCTATGGTGCTCTACATATTTTAGGAGCACACCATGCTTTTAAGTTGTTTAACATAACAAAACTGACATGTGGGCTTGGTTTACGTTGCAGCTCTACAGTTGCTTCTCCTGACCAGCGACCACTATTTTGCATGAACAATTTTATTCAAATGTTAGTCACATTTTCCAGGCATAGCTCTAGTGGTAGCTTTATTTTTGTTTGAATTGATGGAGGTTTGCCTGAAAAACATGAGTGGTGTTGGGAGAGAGCGGTCCAAAGCAAACGCTCAGTCAGGAGAGCAACTGCATCATCCACATAACAAGAAATGAAACATGCTGGTCTGTAATTCACAAAAAATTTCACAGCAAAATAAGCCACCAAAAATGTATTAAGGCACAGTAAAAGTTTTCTAGGACAAAACTAAAAGCATCTAAAGGCACTGCTTGCATGATCACAAAAAAATCACCTCTATATAGAACAGGTTCATCCTTGAATTATATGGAAAACTCAAGATATATTTCTTTTTCTAGAATTTCAAAGATTGAACTGGGCCTTATTGACTTTGGATTCCAATCTGAACCTGAATAGGGTTGCGATGTTTTATCTAACTCAACCATAAAAGCTCAAATTCTTAAATGTATGCTCATGGTGGTTTTATATCCTAACATACACCTTCTTAGAAGAGCTCTTTTGGATTTAAGCATATTCAATTTGCACATACCTACTCTACTTTGTGCTACTTTCAACTTTCTATTATAAGAACGAGGCTCTGAGAACACGTCAACTCGTCAACAGCCAACTCTCCTAAAATCTTAAGCTGATAGGCGAAGGTTGATGAATGGTTTATATCAAACAGAAATTCTCAAAGATTGCAGGATTTTACTAGATAACAGGATGTAAATTGCTACTATAGTTTATAGAATATTATCCCGGGAGAACACATCCTAAGAAACTTTGTTCCTCATAATTACCATACTAAAATCACGATAAAGTTCCATGTTGTAGTAAATGTGAATTGCAAAGAATAGAATATGAAGATTATTATAATTTTCAATAAACACCAGTATATACATGGTTCACAAGTGCATTTGACTTACTATGAAAGCCGAACGAATTAACTCCTCGACATAATCAACAGTTGCACCTTTCACGAAATCATATGAAATATTATCAACAACCAGTTTAATTCCGTCCTTCTCGAAAACTCTGCCAATACATACATCAAGTAAAGTAAGTAGTAATAATTTATAAAAGACAAGGGTTTAGTTTAACATGTTCTATCATTGGAATTTCATCATTGAAATTCGACTACGCAAGAGGTAATTAATTTATACCTATCATCTGAGTTAACTTTATTGTCCAAATTAAAAGCATACTGAAATCCTGAACATCCACCAGTTTCTACACTCAAACGAAGCATTTTTCCACCTGCTGGTGATTCATTGGAATCCAGTTCCTTCATTCTCTGTTCCACATAATCAATTACATGTAATGATACACATAGTTCCTACGTTATAAATAGCATAATCACAAGCATAAGGTCCACCAATCAAAACCTAATTTGAATTTCATGAACTTTTTTTATTTAACATTTTTAGTGATTCATAATAGACAACAACAGATTTTGAAATGTATTTGAACTATAATTGAATCAAAGAACCTCCAAGTAAGGAATTGAGAGAACAAGGAGCATACTCGAACGCAGTTTTCGGTTATGTGAACGGGTTCCACGTCAGCAGAAGAAGACGACGAAGACGTGGCATGGTGAACAACGGAAGAAGAAGATAAAGAAGAAAAGGAGCTTATAAGATTCTCGTTTCGTCGAAATCGTGCTGCCAACGATGGCGCCAATCGTCGAATCAGCGACGTTTGCATTTGCATCTCTCTCTAAATTACCATTGATTTTTTGGTATGATCTTCTTTTCAACTGCGTTTTTTTTTTCTCTTTACAGAGACCTAAAAAATATCGAGTTTCAACCTAACAAACGGTTCAGATTTCACCACACTATCAAAATAAATATTAACGGTTCAGATTTCACCACACCATCAAAATAAATATTAACGGCTCGGATTTTCACAAATTTCTGAATAGAAAAAAAAAACAGGGAGTAGCAAAATTATCTTCTCCGTTCCATCAGAAAATTCCTCCATCGTGAAGCCGCAAGTACGTGAAAAAATTTCCGAATGTTTTTTTGATTTCAAATTGTTTCGATTTATATTTTCTGTTTCAGTTTCTGATCTGATTTTCATATTTTGTGTAAAACGCTACACATTGCTTGCGATTTTCAATTTTTGTTTTGTTTATTAAAATGTTATCAGATTCTTTAGTTATATTATTATTTTGTTTTCAATGATGTGACAGTTATTATTCACTTGGAGAAGAAGATGCAAAACAGTGAAGAAGAAAAGTTTAGAGCACGAAGATTAGAGATAACAGATAAGGGAAAAGGCTTCATAGAGTTACTACAACAGTTAAGCGTTTGTGATTCAGTCTCTGACAAGGAATTTGAGGATCGATTTAGAGAGATTGAATCACTTGGTGATGATCATGTGATCTGTGTTATTGAGGATGAGATTTCTGGAAAGATAATTGCAACGGGGAGTGTTTTTATTGAGAAGAAATTTTTGAGAAATTGTGGTAAAGTTGGGCATGTTGAGGATGTTGTTGTTGATTCAAGTGCTCGTGGGAAACAGTTGGGGAAGAAGGTAATTAATTTCCTTACAGATCATGCTCGTTGTGTGGGGTGTTATAAGGTTATTCTTGATTGCAGCGTTGAGAATAAGGTGTTTTATGAGAAATGTGGCTTTAAACAGAAGGAAGTTCAGATGGCTATGTATTTTGTTTGATTAGTTTTTTTCTTTTCTTTTCTGATTTCCAAATTCTTGTATTTCTCATGTAATGGTTTTTGGTCTATGCATCGCAGTTCATATTCAAGTCAAAAAGCTTATTATTTTTAACCACCTTCATTTTTTTATTTTTTATTTTTTAAATTTTTACTGATATAATATCTATCTATAGGTTGGGTTGTTTGTAGTATAAAATTATAAAAAAGTGATTTTGATCTTATATTTTTTAAAATTATTATTATGAAAATTTACTTAAAAATAATAGAAGTTTTTTAATTTTGTTTGTTATCAATTAAAAATAATAATTTTAACATTTAATAATTTAAATATTTATTATTAAATAATAAAAATCATATTTTTTTTTAAAATAAAATGTATCTTTTAAAAATAATTTTTATGAAAAAATTTTCAAAATGCCTTTTCATTTTAATTATTTTTTAAAATTTTATTATCCAAAAAAAATTATATAAAATAGATAAAATACTTAAAATTATATTTTAAGATAAACTATTTAAACTAGTTTTTCATTTGAAGTTTTATTTTTAAAATTCCTTTTTAAAAATATTATAATAAAAAAATAAAATACTATAAAAAAAAATTATTTAAAAAAAAATCTTAAACAAATAGATAAGTGCATAGTTAAAATTGTTAACCATCAAATCTTTACTACTAACAAACTAATATTTGTCTAAAAATAAATATCCATACAAATCTTTACTACTAACAAACTAATATTTGTCTAAAAATAAATATCCATACATCAATATTGATGTTTTGTCCTTCTCGAAACTTCATTGATTCTAGTAAAAATATTCTAGATAGAAGGCAAAAACAAGTATGAGATGTTGCACTCCAACGAAAACATATCAACAAAAAACAGAAAACATATGAATATGAGTCGAATAAAGTATTTGAATTCGAGCGATTAATTAACTTAAATTAGAGATGAATTGTTCAACCTCAAATTATAACATTCTTTGACCAACTTTTACCAAATCATTTCCTCCAAAAAATGAATGATTAAGACAAAAAATAACAACCTATTCTAATATATGTGTTGTTCAACCCGTGGAAACTTTTTTTCCAATGATTAGCTAGATTTTACTAGATAAATCAATATGACTGTGTTTATTAACATTCTCAATCAACAAGCATTTTCCCTTCTCGTTCCTTGAATCACTAGCATATTAGTGTTTGAAACACAAAACTTCAAACTGTATACAAAATTATACCTATCAAGAAGCCTACTACAATGGATTTTTTTTACTTATCCATTTGTAAATCCCCCATAACAGTATTGAATACAGACTGAAGCAGCTGCATCTTAACAGATGAACTTGTAGTAGCATACATATTAAGATTAATGGAGCCTAACTTTTCGATGAGCATCTTTGCTATACTTGCGCTTGTGGGAACACAATTGAGGAGATTACAGGATTCACTCAGCTCCATTCCACCATGGACACATCTAGTACATTCAAAGAAAGGCAATAAGAAATCAGATTATAAGGCCCTGAAATGCCAATGACAAATCAAAAGTAAAGCAACACAACACAATTTCACCTACATAGATTGTTGATTTTAACCATGCCCAGAAATTCACACATATCTAAAGCATAAAAGAAGAGAAACGAAATATGAACCTAAGAAAGTAATTGTATTGTACATAAACATAGTTAAAAATGTCAATCAAACCAAAACAGCAACACAAGGTAAGATGATAGCTAATTCTTATTAAAAAACTACTCTCATAAAAACTATGCAACTAGGTAAGTAGATGTCCTAACTACTGTAGACTAAAAAATTATTTCATGTTCCTGAAACTTACTCAAATGCTTATGAGTCTCTGAAACAACGATTAAACCATTACAGCAAACAGCCATGGACGCCTAGTCATACTGTGTAATTTTTGGGACGCCATGTTCCTAGAAATAAAGATAAAACAATTAAGACAAGCTGTGGTTCAAATGGGGGAAAGCATTGGCTAATGGCGTATTGCCTTTTATGTACCTATAATACATCTTATCATTATTGGCAAAGAAATATCACATAATACTTTGATTTATGATATTAAAACATGTAAAAAAGTGTCAAGGAAGTATATAAACAAGCAGATGAAAATTTAGTAGTTTCGTTAGTAAAGCCTGTTAGCCCATAACATAAACAGCTTATGTGATGAGGACGAGAGTCCAGAAACAAATAATAATAATAATAACAAATTAAGGGTGAAAAACAACTGAGAACTGTCAAATAAATCACAAAAACATGCCTTAAAATTGACATTGCAGTGTCCCATAAGTGCAACTCATACGGTAAAAGGCTGCAGAAACATTTGATTTTTAGGGGCGCAGGTTTGAACTTGCACTATCACACATCTCTACAATTAATGTAAGTTTCGTCACTAGACTCTTTGAATAAAAATTGACACTATAGTCATTAAATTGACCACGTGGAAGAATAAATATGAACATAAAGCACAAATATGATACCTTCAGCCTCGGTAGAGTACTTCAATATCCAAATGCTTATCAAATACTTCAACTTCAGCATTCCTTTGATTTTGTAAATAAAGGCCACAGAGGCTCACTAGTGGTTTATGTACCTTCTTCGTTGCACAATAGGCCATTAGTGGTTTATGTAGCTTGTATTAATCATCTGGATCTTTTACAGGCTCACTTCTCAATCATTCCAATACCATCTTATCCCAAGCAAGAATCATACTTGACAACCAAGTTAACTCTTAAATGTTTGCATTTTCAGCTGCCAATTTTGTTCACTCGATAACGCCTGCCGTGTTGACAATTAGATAGTCCATCCATCATTCTATTATATGAAGCAAGATCAGGTATGAACCCCCTATCCAACATTTCATTTACCACCAACTCTCCTTCTGTTCGATTTCGCTCTCCTGCATACCCAGTAACCAGAATTTTATAAGTCATGCTGTCGGGTTCCAAACCCTTGCTCGAAGCAAGTAATCTTAATCTATTTGCTTCTTCTGTCCTTCCCGCATTGCAAACATCTTGAAGAACAGAATTGAAAGTCACAACATCAAGTACCATACCCTCATCTTTAAGCATTTTTTCCACCAATCTCATTGCCTCTTCAATCTTCCCCAATCCTCTCAAACCATCAATCATCACAATACAAGCAATCAAGCTAGGAACACACCCTTTGCTCCATAGCTCATAAATAATCTCCAAAGCTTTCAAAACATCTCCTTTCCCACACAAAACTTGTACCAAAACAAAATAATCATACCCTTTAGGCAAAACCTCTCTCTTAGAAAACTCCATTAACAACTCACACGCCTGTGAAACCCTAGCTTCCTTACAAAGCCCCTCAACCAAAATCTCACAAGTAACATCGGAAAGTTGGCACCCCAATTCAATCATCTCATAAACCATCCCAATCCCTTCATCAACCCGACGTTCCCTAAACAACCCCTTAATCAAAGTATTAAAAGTAACAACATTTGGATGACACCCCATTTTCCTCATTTCATCAAACAACTCCAATGCAAAACCAAATTTCAAATTCCTACAATACCCACTAATCAAAATATTAAAAGTAAAAACATCAGGCTTAACCCTATCTCTAACCATCTCATTATAAAATTCAAAAGCTCTATCAACCCTGCCAGATTTAACAAAGCCATGAATCAAAACATTACATACAGAAACATGCGGCTTTCCATCGATTAACCTACGCATACAGTTAAAAGCGAAAAGGGCATCATCAAATTTGGAAGCTTTACAATAAGCCTGAATTGCGAACAAGAAAATGGGTTCGGTTTGAGGGCAAGAGAAAATGGCGTGAGAGCAATTACAAGGGTTGGAGGAAATGAAATGGAGGAGGGTACGGAGGAGAGAGAAACGATGAGAAAGAGCGAGGTTACGTGTCATCCATTGGAAGGAAGTGTGATTGTGAGAGAAAGTGTCGAGGGTTGATGCCCATGTGAAGAGATGGAAATCGAAGTGGGTGAATGAAGGGTGGTGATGGAGTTTTGATTTGAGGAAGTGAGTGAGGGTTTGTGGGGTGAGGGGATGGGTGAGGTGGGTGTTGAGGAATTGGAGGAAGTGGTTGTAGTGTTGGGTGGGAGAGAGTGTGGGAGGGAAAAGGGATGTGTTTGGTTTTGGTGGTGGTGGGTTCAGGACTGGTGGTGGTGGTGGTGGTGGGTTCAGGACTGGTGGTGGTGGTTGTTTTGGTATTGGTTTCAGTAAATGTTTTTTCATCCTATTTTTTCAATTTTTTTTTCTTTTCTGATTTATGAGGGAATTGGGAATGGATTGATGCAGTGTAATCCCAGATGGAAAAGGGAGAGGTTTTGTCTATTGTTTCTACGTTGCCTGCTTATAAGCGAGAACGGGTGAAGCAGAGAAAAAACAAACAAAAAAGGAAATAAAAATGCAGATTAGAATTGTTGGATGAAGATGCATATCCTACTGCATCCATTTGAAATTAATCAGAGTAACGCCGTGATTTTATATAATTAACCGTGATCTTGTAGAATCTATAACATGCAGCTATCGTCAAAATTGTGGTGTACTTGATGTGAGAATTTTTTTCTTAAGTTGAACCCCCAATTTTAGTGTCAAAAGAAAAATGTGGATTGTTGGTTTGCAACTAAGAAGGAATTGATAAAGCCATAAGAAAATCGCAACAGATGTTAGAAAATTATATTAATATTTATACTCATTTAATATCAAATAAGAATTTTTCAAAATTAATTGTTAAATTCAACGTTATATCTACAAATTTTCACATAATATATAGTTATTTTTATGTGAACAGTTACTATACAAGAAAAAATAAGATTATCACAAGCAAAGAAAAAGAAAGACAAAATATAAGTACGTTAACTCATAAATATCGATATTGATAAATTAAATATTATATTTTGAATTCATAAATATCGATATTAATAAATTAAATATCATATTTTAAATTTAAATTCGAATTTTTATGTGATTTTTTTTGTTTATAAAAAAAATAATAAAGAATTTGCACACAATTTCGAAATGCTTCGAAGCTACATTATATTCCGTTTCCGGCATTTAACTTTTAAGTGATTTTTTTCCATATTATCCAACAAAAATAACAAATAAAAGTGTGAATATACCAGCATTAATGTGTCTCATCCTATCAAAATTATGGTGTTTTGTAAGAGTATTATGGGCAAAATTAATACTGATGAGTAACTGGGAAGTCCACGTTATGTCGTTATACCTCTCAAACATTGTCCTTATAGTTAACTATAGATAAAGAAAGAGGAAAAAATGGTATTGTAGTCGTATTATTAGGGTGAAAAATATTGAATTAGGAAGATAATAACTCCAAAGTAAGAGATTAATAAAATGAATGATAGATATTATAATATCAATAATTGTATCTAAAGGTTTACTACATAAAGGTGACATGCGGGAAAAATCATAACGACCAGTGGACCAAAATCAACCGAATTTCAAAATCCAGAAGTAGTGAACCGAGGCAGGTTCAATTCAATTCAATTCCCAAAATAAACATGGTAATTCCTCTTTGCAACCCTTCTCTTTCTCTTCAATCGCCCTCCATTCCTAAAAAACCTAACAACAACATGATCATCTCTGCATCTTCCGGCGACAGATTAAACTCCCAGCGAAGAACCATCTCAGCCTCCGAATCCCGAATCTCACTCATTTTCGCTCTCGCTTCTCAATCTACCACTCTCTCTCAGCGACGTAAATGTTATTATAAAATAAAAATCCACTTCTTATTTCTTCATGATTTTCTGTTCGTTTTTTTCACTCTTTTGATTGATGCAGTTTTTGCCGACGTAGCTACCGAAACTGCAAAATACTTGTTTCCGAAAACATTTGAAAGCCGCACTCTCGAAGAGGCGTTGATGACAGGTGCTTAATTTTCCCTCTCGATTATGCAACAAATTCAGATTCTTGTTATATGATTTGTTAATTTTTCTTGCATGTTAGTAATTTAATTAGTTCGGTGTTTGAGCTTCGTTGTAGTTCCGGACCTTGAGACTGTCAAGTTCACAGTTCTATCTAGAAGGGACCAGTATGAGATTAGGGAAGTTGAGGTAACCTATATAAGTAATTAATAATATTTATGCTTTTAGTTCCCTTTCTTTCTCTTATGATATTGAATTTATCAGTTCAATTCGAGTGTGATTTCTTCATGTTCTCACTTGGGCATACGCCTGTAACATGCATAGGTGCTTTCCTTTGTAAGAGTATTTTCTTATTTAATAACCAAGTGGTTATTTCAGTGGAAACATTATCGTAAATTTGAAGCTATTTGAAACTGGATTCTAATATCAGAATTCAGATTTATTATGTTACGCTTCTTGCATTCGCTTTGTAGCTATTTATAACAGTTGAGGGACTGTGGTTGACGAGTAATGTCAATTTACTTTGTATTCTTAGGCAGTTGAATTGGTATGCTACACAATTCCCTTTATGTCTAGATAATTGCATTTGCTGGCCTTAATACTTCCTTGCAATGCTAAGCGGCAAGCGCTTTGCAATTGCCTGACAAACCAGCTGGTCTCAGGAATGTGTCCGATAGGTAACCCCTTTATGTGTATTTAGTTAATAGTTAGTGGGTATGTTAAGGAGATAGTTGGGCCCAATAAAGCATGTTGCCTATAAATAGAGAGGAGAGATTAGAGAGGGTATCATCTTGTTAATTGAGTGATTTAGGGCTTTCTGGAATTGGGAGGTGGCAGACCCTCAAAGCTGTGCCGTTATTATGTAATCGAGGAAATTCGTTCCCATATTTTTATAATAATACCTGTTGGTTCCTATCAATCTCACCCACCTTGACTTGATTATCTTTGCAGCCTTACTTTGTAGCAGAGACTACAATGCCTGGGAAGAGTGGGTTTGATTTCGGCGGTGCTTCTCAGTCATTTAATGTCCTCGCTGAATACCTTTTTGGTAAGGTAGTAATCCATTTTAGGACCAAGTCACAATGGTGCAATTTAAAATTTTACCGGGTTGCTTTTGGTCGCTACATCTGTTGGTTTTCCCTTTCTATTTTGAGCGGAGTTATATATGTGTGATGTTGTTCTGATGGTAGAATACAACAAAGGAGAAAATGGAGATGACTACACCCGTTTTTACCAGTAAGAACCAATCCGATGGGGTTAAAATGGATATGACAACTCCTGTGCTAACAACAAAGGTATTATGGTTCTTTTTCATGAATTTTGTTAATTATCTCAGCTGCAGTCTTTACTTATTTATTTTCATATGGATTTCTTGCAAAGTTACTTCAATATATTCTTTATATTTTATTTATTTATTAGAAATTCATTTCACCAATAATGGTAGTGAAATAATTGCACCTAACTTATTCCTTATTCTTCAATAATGGCAGTGGAATACTTATTCTTACAGTTTGACCTTTTGACCTACCATAGTTCACAATTTTATAAACCAAACTTCTCTGAGTCCAAACTCAATCAAATTAAAGCTCTGCTAGTGATTAAACAACCTAGACTACCATGGAATGTTTTGTCGAGCTTACATTTCATACCTACCTAGCTCCTGAAAATTCTTCAATCTCTCCAAAGAAAATGATACACAGGAGCGGGTACGCTCGTACAATGGTTTATACTCAACTTCTAAAGATGCAAAAAGATACTTTCATAAGAGATGGAACCTTTATTTATAGGTTCTATGAACACTTAGGATAAGAGAGGGAAAGGATCACTAACTACCAACTAACAAACATAATAGTCTAACTACTAGTAACAACCTCAACCAATTAACTACTTCTACTAACTAACTTTCCTTTATCTATCCCAATTACATACCATTATAACTTTCACTTTTCATTGTCTTTTTTACTTTTGTTGTCTATTTTAAGATGTATCACCCAGTGTTACTGGTGTGACACTGTCACTTTGCACTTCAATGTGTGAATTTGTGATACTATCTTCTGGAAGTTCCATACTTAATACTAGTATTTAATTGGGAGATATTTCTTAAATATATGTTTGTTTTATGATGTTCTAATTTATCAATGATATTATCTTAGATGGGAGATCAAGATATATGGAAAATGTCTTTTGTCATGCCTTCAAAGTACGGTGCTAGCTTGCCACTGCCTAAAGATTCCTCTGTGATAATTAAAGAGGTGCCCAGAAAAGTAGTTGCTGTAGTTTCCTTTTCAGGTGTGCTCTTCCCTTAATGCTTTGTATATAGTTGTACACAATTTGGTTTATTCCATTCACATGTATATTTGTATGTAGAGAAATATTAGCAACACACTTTCTAACACTTTTTTTTTTTTACATTCTATGTATTATTGGGTGAAATTCATGCGGGAACCACCAAATAGGAAATGAGACCCACTCGATTCAGTGAGTCCCGCATGAGTTTCATCCAATTATAATGTATTGCTAGTATTTCTTTGTATTTATGTGTGTGTGTATATATATATGTAGTCCCACATGATTCAGTGAGTCTTTTTATGTGCATCTGGATGTTTTTTAGTGCACGGGTGTGGTTCATTTTTTTCTTAGCACAAAGTTTAAAATGGGTAAATCGGACACCTCTAAATATTTATATTTATGCAGCATAAGTGGATAAAATATTTACTCAAATTTCATTTAAAGTCCTAAATCAAATATATAATTTTCTTTCCTTTGTATTGAATCAGGTTTTGTGAATGATGAAGAAGTTAAGCAGCGTGAACTGAAACTACGAGAAGCTTTGAAAAATGACGGACAGCTCAACATTAAAGAGGGAACTCCAGTAGAAATTGCACAGGTTAGATCCTTAATGCAATCTTGGAGTTAAATGTCTCCAAGGCTTTCTCATCGATCCCTTTCCTCTTCAAATTTTAGTTACTCTTTTATTTTGTTTCAGTATAATCCCCCATTTGCTCTTCCATTTCAACGCCGTAATGAGATTGCATTGGAGGTGGAGTGGAAAAATAAGTAGGAACAATGATATACAGTCTCAAGGTACTTTTGAATTATCATCATTTCACTGTAAGCTACAAAAGTTACCTGTTTGTTATCAATTATCATGAAACGGACTCCAGCATAAGATATTTTGTACTCATTATTGATGCTTCTATGTGCGTGTATTTATTGTAAATAGGTCCCTTTACTCAACATAGATGTTTGTCTTTTTTGTAAACAGATTTTGTACTCGATATTGATGTTTGTATATATATGTAAACATATATGTTTGTGCGTGAGTTTGGCAACGATGTGCGTGTAAAAAGTTTGCCAATAATGTGCATGTAAATCTAGCATATAAAAGGGTGGCGTTATATGGACATTATATTTTTTTTGCTAAGAATTTACTGATGCATAGCTGATCCTGAATGGGATTGGTCTCACACCAAGTATGTCGAGAGAAATTATAAGGTAGACTACTTTTTAGCGATCTATCTGTACACATGAGCCCCTTTCATCTAAACATTTTAGCAGTAAAGTCCTATGTTAGGTATCCAAGAATTGGATTCCATAAAATTAGTGGAAGAACTCTTTTATTTGGGAAGATAAGAAATAATAGGTGAAAAATCTCTCCTCCAAAGGTTTCCCCTTCACAATAGAGTCTCCACTCTATTAAACAAATGTTTACAATATTCAATGATATAAAACCAAACTACATAACTTCCTATTTATATACTCCCTTTAGAATGAAATATAAACAAAAGTAGTAGTTGAAAGGTTGATCTATCTAGTTAAAAATTTAGTCTAAATACATAAACTTTTCAACTACCACTTTTGCTTATGTTTCATTCTGGAGGGAGTATAATAATCCTAACTAAACACATAACCAAGTAACTAACTAACCTGTAACCACTAAGAATTAACTAATTACTACTAACTAACTCTCCTAATTTATATCCTAACATTACACCCCCCTCAAAAAGAACCTTGAGGCCCTGAAAGTTGCAATCTAAAAAAAATCCACAGGCAATTACAGGGAATATATTCTTGCATTGTAAGTTAAAGACAGGGAAATTATTCTTGCACTGCAGTCTGCAGTTACAGCCATTTATCTTCCATTTGGATATCCCCCAAATTTGCAACAAACAGCACATAGAGGAAGACATTCTTTTGGAACGTGATAATTTTCAAAATTATGAATCCCAGGCTGCCACCGAGCATTTACTGCCCTAATGATTGTAACATGACAACCTGCGACGCTCCTGAAATTACAATAGCTAGAGATAAGCTTGCAGATCTTAGTGGTTGAGATTAAATCTGAATTAATAATAAGAATAACTATGCATATGGTTAAAATCAAAACTCTTTCAACAAGAGAAATGATTTTTGGAAAACTAAATTTAGACAACTTTCACAACAACTTTTTAAGTGGTTAACAAAATTCAAATATGTGGTTAATTACTTTCAGTAGATAGCTAATAAAATAACGGAAGCCGCATCTCATTAACCACCACCATAACTTCATTAACCACAAAGTTGAATGTGGTCACCATATTTTTTAGGTGTTCAACTACATGTAGATTTGAACATCTAGAAATTGTGACTAATCACGTTCAAATTTGTGGTTAGTTAAGTTAGGTTGATGGTTAATGAGTTTTGACACTTGGTATATCCATTAATCATCTCCTAAACGTAATTAACCATTTATTTGAATTGTGTTACCATTTAAAAATCGTCGTGTAAGTTGTTCAAATAATCAACTATTCAACAAATATAGACGTTGTACTAGAGGTTGACTTGTCTCATCATAGGAATTTGTCCTCCTGCAATAGCAGTGAGAACAGCATAGTTAAACCATTATGATTATATTACTCCATTAACCCAGGTGTGAATGGCAAACATAATCATACTTTCTCCATTATTTTTTCTTTTTTATGAGGAGGTTGTATTAGCATTTGAAAGATTCTTGTGAATACTTTAACTTTAAGTGTTAGGGATAATAACTAATGAAATAATTTCAAAACGTGATTTCTATTGAATTCATATTGTATTGTTTACATTGTTAGAATTTAGGTAGAAACTAACTCAACCATTACAAATCCTTTTTGTTAGGTGAGGACTGTCCCATTTATAAACACATTTTCAAACCATATTTCATCTAATGTGAGACTCTTAAGACACTTCCCTCATGCACATGATTAGACATTTGGAGCGTGATCCAAGTGGTCTGATAATAGTGATATGATAGTTGGTGATTCAACGGATCTTGAATAGGCGCTGATATCATATTATAATTTGGATTTAGTCTAATGCTGCCTTTACAAAATAGACTTGGTAAGGTACAAACTACCTCACTTATAAACACATTTTTCAGGTCATATCTCACCAATGTGAAACTCTAAACACAAATTATGTAGTGAATGAAAGTTTCAATTATTGGTTTCTAATCATATCTATCTTGAATATCTAAATCACACCAAGTAGGTATTTAACATCTTAAACAACCCATTAAACACCTAAAGCGTCCCAAGAATCATCTTTAACAAAGAGCAATGTGAAGTTTTTCTAAATTAGCCATTTGAATGCTCTGATTTTTTCCTTTAGAGGAAATCTTAAAACACTTTGAATAACTAACTGGAAAAAGAAAATTATACCGAAGCGTGTGAGAACAAGGAAGAAGAATATGATGAACAAAGAAAAGTAAAAGCACATAACAATCACATGTGCCACCTTTGGTAAAAACACATAACAATGCGTCACACTAGTTTTGTAGCTTTATACTGTATATACAAACATTTATTGGACTGAACTTATTTCTGTGTGCATACAAAGGAAACAGAATATTTTTAGAAACATTTATTTGGATAATGCTTACTTGAGCAAGCGTTTCTAAAATGGCACATCCAGATAACATATGCTTAACTAAACGTTATCTAAGGTAGTTTTACATCAAGTTTACTTGATAATTATCTTTCATAATGCTTGTTTGACGGTGTGTTACCGAAATTGTCATTTTGAAGACGTGCGTGTGATTTTTGTGACTTATAATATTTTTGAAAAATTATTTGGAGTTTTTAAGATGATTGAAACTCAGCTTAGGTGGTTTTGACATATTGAGAGGGGATCTGTAGATTCTGTAATAAAAAGAGTACATCAATTGAGGGGTAGTCAAATCATTGAAGGTAGAAAAATATCTAGAAAAACTATAAAAGAAACTATTAAGAAATAATTAGAGATTAATGAACTTAAAAGAGATATGTCATATATATGATAGAACGTTATAGTGTCGTTTAATCCATATAGTCCATTCAACTTCGTGGGATAAGTTTGTTGTTGTATTTGGAGTTTCAAACGTTTCAAATAATGTTAAGATGCATAACGCTTTAGCGCGTTATATTTGAATCAAAATTTAATGTGATGTAAGTGTTTTTTAGCCTAGTGATTCATGGAAAACACAAAGTTAACCTCCAAGAGAGTATGCTGAAGCTGAAGAGTGAAGATTTCTTTCTCATCCTCTATTTATATTACTTATTACACTATTGTATATGACATGTTTGAAAAAAAAAGGAAAACTCTAAGTCCTAAGAAGTATAAGAAAGAAACAGTATCATAAAAACTTGAAATTCATTGCTAGATTACTTCAGGTATGCTTTTCAATACTGGTTTCCACCCTACAGAGACATCATCACTTTTTTCACACAAATCTTCACCTTGAACAAGAGATAACATATTTTCAACTGAAATCCCTCCATTCTGCAACATATCATGCAATTTTTGCTTACTAATAACAAGCTTAATCCTAACAACACTACTTTTATGTACATCTTGAACTTCTGGATTTGCAAACCTCACCTTCTTTTGCCCTTTCGGTGAAGGTGGTGGAAGAGGAACTAGATAGTATAATTGACCACTAAGCAATTTACTATTTGGTAAAAGATGTTTTAGCACTTGTTGTGAATCAGACACTGCATAACCTGAAAAATCTACCAAAACCTCTTCAACTTTGATGGGTGTTTTGTATTCGAGAATTTTCCCATCTGTTTTCATGATCTTCACCACATTATTTTCTTGTAGCACCAAGCAATTTCCCATTTTTTTTTTCTTTCTTCTTTAGTGGGTTGCTTGATATAGAAAATATGCTAGTTAGTTTAATTGGTACATAAACATTTACTTGAATGATGTGAGTGAATTAGGAGCAATGTTTCGTGCAATATATAAACCAAGTCGTTATTGGAAATACCCTTATGATGTTTAAAATATTACGAAAAGACCTCATTTTGTCTTTATTGAAGTGTGGATTGGTTGTGAAGTGAATCAACTGGGTAAATTGAAATCGACGCAAAGATCGTTTGGATGAGATAATTTTAATCTTTTTCAGAAGTCATGGATTTCAATCCAGTCTTGAGAATAAATTTTTGTCACTCATTATAATCTTATTCAATTCGAGAGATTAATCTATGCTTATACGTGGAAAATACACAATTTCCAATAAAAAAAAATGGTAAGTTGAAGTCAATTACTCACTATTTTGGGCGGTTGTAAGGTGAGTGAGTGGGCTATGGCCGGAAGGTATCACTGTCATAATAAGAACATGTTGGATGGTGCGGGGCCCTTAAAAGCTCAAGTGGTTGACTACTTGTCTATGTGCACTACAATGATTTTGTTGTGTTGATTAAATACTATGCCACATTGACTATCTGATCCTTAATTCACCTTTACTTAAGGGATAAATTTTTACAGAAGTTATATTGAATTTGATCTCTAGAATGAGCAACTTGTATTATTTTAGCCTTTAAAAGCTTTTGTGTTGGAAAATTAATATAGTTAAATAAGAGCATATATATGCCTTTGCAATATATAATTCATCTCAACTTCATAAGTCTACCACTTTCACGCTTAGAGAAAACAACATTTTTGTGTTATTTCGAAATATCAATTTTTTTTAATATATGCATTGATTCAGCGTGAATGAATATATTTTTGTATTATTTTGGAATGGCATTTTTTTTTAAATGAGAAAGTATATTGGTATACCTCTTAACCCTATTAACTTTAATCACTAAGTCAATTTGATATTCCCTTCGATATAAAGGCAATTATAATCATAAATTTTGCTTTTAGAATTTGTGTTTTTAATTTTTTTAAAGTTTAAACATTGTTTCTTATAATAAAAAAAATTCTATTTTTAGTATCTTTAAAGACATATAGTAACATGATCTTTAAACTTTTTATGAAAAATAATAATTTAATTTGATTGTAATTTTTATCATTTTATTTTCACCAATTCATTAAATTGATATCCTTATTTTAAAATCGACAATTTTGGTCCTTCTTTTAAAATTTTTTAACTAAAAAATTATGATTTAATATATTTTAAATGATGTGACATACAATCTTAAGACGTAGAACCAGATGCATTAATTATTTATATGTTATTAAATTTCAGAAGTTGATATTAGAATTTTTAGAGATTTTATTCTAATTTCATAGATATTAATCATTCAACATCATTATATCATGTCATATTATTTTAAATATGTCATATCATAATTTTTTTAATTTAAAAATTCTCAAAATTAAAAAATTCAAAAGAAAAACCAAAATTATTTAATTTTAAAATAAAATGATTAATTTTACTAATTTAAATAAAAATAAAAATAAAACTAAAATTGCACTTAAACCTAATAATTTTGTTGCTTATCACGCACTCGTGAGTCATAACCGCCAAACATGTAAATCATGTATATAGAAGAGATAGGGAAGTGGTGGTCCAGTCGAGAAAATTTAAAACGAGTTAATTTAGTCATTGCCAAGCTTTAAAAAGATGCAATTGGGTGGAATGCAAATTGTATTTTAACACTTTAAGTTTGATGGCAAAACAGCAATTTAAAAAACCTTTGAAAGCTTTGGAATTGGTAGCTCTTGAAAATTAAAAAAAATTAATAAGACACTAATTAAATTGAAAACGCATAGATACACATGATATATTATTGGGGGAGTACTTCGAGAAATTTACTAAGGGCTTAGTGGTGGCTCATGTTGTCAACACGCATGCTTTGTGTTTGTGCTTCCTTTTTTCCCCAAAAAAGTTACATGTGAAGTAATTCTATATAAGTTACCGTCAACATAAATTTAAACTTTGAATTTATTGAGTAGATATATTTTTCGTTTTTTAAAATAAATGAATATCACCACTAATACAATTTTAGTGTATAAATATCTAATTAATGTCACTAAGTTACGAAAGTTTTTGATTAAAATGACTTGGCATCGTATGTGCTTTGTAATAACAAAAATAATTTTTGCAGTGTTATTGTTTTAGTGGAGGTAGGAACACGACTTAGCAATGGAATAATCCATTACAAAAACTAAAAGAAAAGGAAAAGGCAATCGTGGAATTCATAACTTCTGAAATTTTTAAAAATAGACAAATTCGGAATATCAAATTTTCAAAAAAATTCCAAATTCAAAATATTTTTTAATTTAAATGGAACTCACGCATCTCTCGATGCTACCAAGCAACATACACTCCTGCATGTGTTTTTTATATAATAAATTAATCATATTTTTCAAAATTCCAGATTATTTTATTTTAAATATTTGGAATGAATTTTTCTTTTTGAAAAATTTGGAATATATTTTAGGTTCTGAATATTTTATATTTTAAAATATTCGGAATTTAAAATTTTATAAAAAATAAATTTTTCACAACAAATATATGTTATGGAATTTTGAAAATAACAAAAATTTAAAATGTTGAATTTTTTGAAAATTGAAAAATTTGGAAGAATTATAACTAATTTGTCAAAAAAATTAATGTTGGCATCGCCCAAGTCCACAAAATTCAGATGTTTGAAATCTAACATATTTTAAATACAACATCAAAAGAAGTGTAAAATAGTCGATGTTAATATATTTATTTTTCCACATATCTTTACGTGCAAAAAATTTAGAATTTGAAATTTTTTCTTTTTAAAATATCCAGAATATGTTTCTTTTACTTAATATTTTTTATAAATAAAATGAAAAAAGATTAAAATTTAATATAAATATATGAGTGTGGTGTCTAAATGTTTCTATGACTAGTATATCTTGTTTACATAAATTGATGGGCCGAATAAAAAATTCAAGTTTAATGTATCCATATCCATTGACATACCCTTTTGAAAAATAAATATTTTTAGTATTTAATATATTAAAAAATAAATTATATAATAAAGAGATAAATTTATATTATACATTATGTCTTCCATAATATTTTGATTTTTTTTAATAAATGAGTCAGTGTTGGTAAAATAGTCTTTAAATATATAAAAATAAAAATTTAAGTGTGTCTTTTAATAGATATTTTAATCTTTAAGCGTGTCATTAATTAATTAATTTTATCATCATTTTTTATTAGTCGTTTTGGTCTATAAAATTAAAAAATACTTTTAAGAATGTATTTGTGATTTTAATAAGTTCAAATATTATATTATTATATTCAACAACCATTGAAAAGATATATAATGCTTCTAATGTGCAAAAAATTTGCTTTCGTCTCTGTCCATAAACACTTCAAAATTATTTGCACAACATTATCATCATAATCATCATCTTTATCTATATCTTTTGTGTGCTCTTCCATTAACATCTCCAATACAAGAATATAGTACTGTTTGCCTATCTTCATCATTGTACTATGCTGATGTTTGGAATTTTAGAATCTAATGCTCGCAATTGGTGTTTTTATAACTCAAAAAGATGTTTGTCATACTTAAAAGGCTAATTGTTCATTATTAGCCTATTGGAATTCACATGAAGATTTTTTTTTGTTGCAAAAGTATAGTAAAGTGAAGAGACTTTGATTGAAAGCAAACAAGATATTTATTTATGTTGAATTAAACAGTCAAGTATCAACACAATTTCTAATACATTATTTTTAATGTATCACACTCTTTAATTAGTTTAAATTAAAATAAATTCTACTAAATTTATGTGAGATTATTTGATTTAATAAGACCCATTCGAATTTGTACTAATTATAAAATGTATATTGATAAGAGTGTATTAGAGAGTGTATTGTTAACTCTTTATTTATTTTTCTAATGGAAATATCATCAAAATTAAAATTGAAAATGGATTAATGGACAAACAATCCGGGCCACTTGCTTCCGCTGGATAACGCACTAACTACTTGATTCAATTGCCATCAGATACACTCATACACCACTTTAAGCATATAAACAAAAGATTTGAAGCCAATAGAATCTAAGCTATATGAATCCATCCTTTTTAAGAAAATATATTAGTTAGGCAACACAAAATAATATATAGAATTTGTTTAGCTCTAATAAAAATTAGGATGTGAGAAATATGATAATTGAGTTTAGTAAAAGATGTTAAACTCTTATAATATAGTGAATTTGAATTCGAATTTTTATTGAAAGAAATATTTATATTCAGTATATGATGTATTTCGAATATGATTAAGTATATTTTGATATTATAATGAATCACTGTAATTTTCAAAAACTACAAATTATATCTTTTAAAAAATCACAATGACTTATCGTAATTTTAATAACTACACTGCGATATCAATATAAACTAAGATATGAATTGCATATAAAAAATTAAAATGTAAGAATGAGATGTGTAAATAATTACGTCAGCATGATGAGTACACCCTTCCTCCTCTTATATTAATTAATTAATTCTTTTAGATGATTCGATTTGTTGCATTAGCCGGCGGCTAAAAAACGATATTAACTGTATAATAGATTTTTTTCCATTTATTATAATTCTTGTTAATTGTCATGGTATGTTTGTGCGCCATGATGGCAGCACCAACCATCATGTTATTTTTTATTTTTCAAAGATACTTTTGCTTTCTTTTCTTATTTATAAACAAAAAATTTAATGTGTTTAATTTAAAATTTAAATCAGATATATTCAATATTTTTATTTATAGTAGTAAGCTAAAGTACTCTAGGGGGTTATTATCTAGAATGAGTTGGACCACTTGGTGCGTGGATGCCTTTTCTAATTATCAATTATCAATTAAAATTATCAGGACAGCATTAGGGGTATGTACATGTTGCATTTGATCAAATCTGATATCCCATTCAATAATTCTTTTTGTCGGAGTTGAGTATCTAACCCGTAGTTTTTAGGTTGTTTGCAACTGGTTTATTTTGATTTTAATTTTCGAGTGAGCATATTGTTCAAATCAATCAAAAGTATACATACTTCTTTTGTCTTATAATATAAAATTTGTCTCATAATATAAATAAAAATGACTCAAAATAGTTGGAGCATGTACATCCAACTCATTTTTCCTAGTTTGGGTCAGATTGATTAGGTAACATGTATGTGTTGGTTTCATATTTTTTTTTTTAAATTAGAATTGTTTATAACTGTTTCAAATAATTTATAAATTAGTTTCTAGAAAAAATTCATAGTTGTTCGATAAAGTATGAAAATGAGAGCGCACCAATATGTTAATACTCATTTATTTGGACTAAAAAATTCTAGTTTCTGTAATTGTTTATACTCTTTTTTTTTTTTAAAGGACCATGATTGTATTCATAACTTTTATTTAGTAACCATGTACACCAGTACTAATATTAACTTATAAAATATATATAAATTAATAGTATTCTAATTGGATTATGTAGATAAAAGTCATGTATTGATCTAATCAAGTTTGGAGGATTATACCATGCACCCCCACACATATACCTGCCACCCACTCAAGACATATGAAAATACCATTTTATTCTTTTTAACAATTTATAATAAGTTTCAAAATTGATAGTTTCGGAAGTTTTAAATTTTCGAAACTTTCGGAAGTTTCAAATTTTCGAAATAAGGATTAAATTTTGAAAATTTGGAAAGTTTCGAAAGTTTCCAAATCTGGAATGTTTCAAAAATTTCCAAATCTGAAAAATTTCGAAAGTTTCCAAATCTGGAAATTTTCGAAATAAGGATTACATTTTGAAAATTTGGAAAGTTTCGAAAGTTTCCAAATCTGGAAAATTTCGAAAGTTTCCAAATCTGGAAATTTTTGAAATAAGGATTACATTTCGAAAATTTGGAAAGTTTTGAAATTTTCCAAATATGAAAAGTTCCGAAAATTTTCCTATTTCGAAAGTTTAAATTGTTTGAAAGTTTCGAAAATTCTGAAATTTTTTATTTCGAAAATTCTGAAAATTGTCATTTGGAAACTTTAGAAACTTTCGAATATTTTGGAAAGAGGGGTGAAAAAATGAGAAGTTAAAAAAGTTGAAGATTTTATAAAGGACAAAATTGTATTTTCACGTTGATTGAGGGGTGGCAGGTTTAGATGTAGGGGTGTATGGAATAATTCTCCAAGTCTGAAATTAATATAGTGCAGCTAAGCTAAGTATATAGGTCAAACATAAAGGACTTACAATTCTTGATTTCTAAATATGTTGTTCGAAAATATGTTGTTTGAATTTTAACGGGTTGGTTCGGATTTCAGTATGAGCAAGCTGCCCAATTCATATATAAAGGATTGGTTCGAATTGTGGATTTCAGAATCAGCAAATTGCCCAATTCATAATATTTCTAATTATTTTTATGAAAAATCAAATCAAATTGATGATTAACAAGTTGGGTCACTTCAAGTTCACATGTCTTAAAGAAAAAGAAAAATCAAACACTTCTACTACTTTTTTTTTACACAACATTTTTACTACTTAAACATTAATTTCAAAAACCATAAAATTCTAAACACTAATATGAAATACAAGTAATATACTCATAACCATTTTTTATGGTTGAGAGAAGATGATTTCTTATTAGCTAAATAATACTGTTGTGTCTTTTAATAATAATATTAGAGATTAATGGATATGTATTATAAGTATAAAATTATTTTACATATACACTCAATCACAATTATTTATGGTGCAGTTGTTGTCTCAAACAATTACAAAAAAATAATGACATATCAAAATCAATCGTTTTTTCAAAATATTTTTATCAAACAGGTATAAAGATATAACTTTATCTGTATGTAAAGAAAAAAATCATGAGTAAAAAAAAAATATCTTCATTAATATTGTAATATGATCCAATAAAAAATTATTGATACCATCAAATTAATACTTGGATCTTTAATGTATTTTTTAGGATAAGAAATTCAAACATAGTAGCATTTGTGAATGTTTTTGTACCCAAAATAACTACCCATTTATTTCCCATACATACATGAATCTATATTTATAATTAATATAAATAAATTCAAAAGAACACAATCTATACCTTTAAAAGAGTTCACCAATAGATCTATACCTTTAAATGGACACAATAATCCATTTAAAAGAGTTCACCAATAGATCTATGTAATATTTTTATTTTTTATTTTTGTCTCCACAAGCTTTATAGAAAGATCATTAATTCCTAATTCTAAAAATACCCTTTAAAAATATACACACATAAAATTATTTCTAAGTGAATAATTTAGTACCAAAAATTTAATAGAAGATAATTAAAAAAATCATAAATGTTTCCTCCGAAAATTATATAAGTAAAAAAGTATTTAAAAATTTAATACATCTAATATAAAATTTAAATCAAATGCGTCAATTATATTTTATTAAAATTTTAATATATATACATGTATCTGCCCATATATAATGAATGGGAAGTTGGATTTTGATTAACATGCGCAGCAAAGCATGACTTTGTTCTCCATATTTGTGTGGTGTGGTTCTTTGTTGTTGTTGTTCTACAATTGTAAAACTAAATATATCCTTATCAAAGAACAAACATTCTAATTTTCATGTTGGACTAGAAGAACTAAAATGAAAGTAGAACTCATTTCCACTCTAAACCAATCGAGAAACTATTAATGCTTTTCACCATCATGCAATATTTAAGCCTCAAAGTCATAAAAACTTCACCCTTCGGCTACGCATGTAGAAAAAGACCCAAAAAAATTCTCCTATAGTCCTTTATACATTCTCTTCATTTTTGTGAAATAATAATAATAACTTAAATTGTAGCACTTGAGTTGAAAGGTGAAGGGCACCAAAAGATGGTGACACTTGGCTCTCAGTGGTTTGGCGGCACCGAGTTCAATATAGCACTGAGTGTCCTTCTAACCTTTATAGACCATTTTTCTCTTCTTTGAAAAATTTATAACTCGTTTAGTGCCCTTATCGTTTGACCCTGTGATAAATAATTTACCTCATCCACCTATCTCAATAGACAATATGGATATCGTTCATCTCTACATTTTTTGTATGGTGACTCAAGTTTTAATATAGAATTTTTATTCTATATGTGTGAATTTATTAGAGTGTTGATCACTCAATTTACATACCGATAAAAATAGTTTATTTTACCTTAACATTAATGATTAAATTTAAATTTTTTGATGTCACCGATTCCACGTATTTATGTATTTAGCATTTCGGTGAATGTTAATCAAACATTGGATTCTAAATTTTAATGCAAAAGTAATTTTAAAATAATTAAAATAATGATTTTGAATTTTAAACTATTTGATTTTATTATAATGATGAATTATGTGTTAATTGATTGAGTGCAACTGACGACTACCGTCCGTAGGAAATTTGAATTTGTCCAATTTCAAATTCACAAATGGATAACACAATGTTAATTGATTGTTTTTTTCTTAGTATAAATTATGCACACAATTGAAGATATTAATCTATTTGAGGCTAGAGTATTTATTTAAGAATTAGGAGTTGTATGTCGTAAATAATAAATTTTTGATAATGGGTGGCACAAATACTCTAATATATCTTAGAATTTGGTGTGAGAATTATCACCCATTTATAACTACTATTCAAATATTTATCATTAACTAAAGTGAGATGTTCATTATCCTTTGCAATTTAGATGTCTATGAATAAACCTAAGAAACAATGAGTGAACCAATAAATTTAAACTGAGTTATTAATAAATTTAGACTAATTCGATATTACAAAAAGATAAAATAGGAATTTGACATACATTGAAAATTATTTCGAGTAATTGAATTTTTAGTATAACGAAAAAAACTAAAAATTTGAATTTTATGAAAATGAAAAAATGTGTGTAGAAAAACTGAGATATAAAGGGTGAAATATGATTTTATAAAATTGTGGGGTATCGGAATTAGGTGTGGGGGTATAGTGAAGATTTTTGTAACTTTTTTTTATTAATCGCAGGCTCAGTTTGGGCTACTAACACTGACAAAAAAAACCAGTCACAAAACACGGGAATTGGACTGTGCACTTCCACCTATACCTCCTACCTCATTCCCATAAAAAATACCATATTACCTCTAATATTATCAATAAAAACCTCCAAAAAAAAATTTCATTCTCTTTTTTTCACCCATTTTCTTCGAAAGTTTGAATTGTCCGAATCACATATTTGCAAACATTTCAACATTTGAAACCTTCCAAATCCAAAAGTAAGATAAACTTCGAAACTTTGAAATTTTCGAAACATTAATTTTCCATATCTTCAAAAGTTTCCATGAACATGAAACTTTCGAAATTCATTTTTCTCCAAAATTTTGAAACTTTCGAAAGTTTCCATGAACATAAAACTTACTTTCGAAATGCAGAAACCTTCGAAACTCTCTAACGACCTGAAAGTTTTGAAATATAAAATTCAGAAACATGAAAATTTTTCAGTTTCGAAACTTTAGAATTTATTAAAAGTTTCGAAATTGTTTCGGAAGTTTGGTCTTTAATCAAACTTCCGAAAACAAGCTTCGAAAGTTTGGGAACAATACGAAAGTTCCGAAATACATTTTTTTTTGTAATAAATTTATAGTAATAAATAATAATAAATTAATAGTAATAAATTTATAGTAATAAATAGTAATAAATTAATAGTAATAAATTTTATACATAATTTCAAAAATAGTAATAAATTTAATTAATAATAATATTATAATTTTTTTTTTCAAAATAAAATTTTAATTATAACAGACAATAGGTATTTTTTGAAATAAATTGAAACTTTCGAATTTTTTGAAATTTTTGAAATTGAATTACTTCGAAAATTTGAAAGTTTCGGAAGTTATGTGTTTCGAAAATTTGAAAGTTTTGAGCATTACATTTTAAAAGTTTCAAATTCATCAAAACTTTCGAAAGTTTGATAATTTCTGGAAAAACACATTTCGAAACTTTCAAATTTATCAAAAGTTTTGAAATTTGTTAAAATTTCTGAAAATTTATGTTTCGAAAGTTTCATATTTAACAAAACTTTCAAAAATATCAACAAAACTCACTTTTTTATATTTCAAAAGTTTGAAATTGTCGAATGTTTAGGAAGATTTTGTAATTTTCGAAAGTGGGGTGAGAAATAAAGTGGTAAATTTTTTTGATAATTTTTATACATAATAAAAAAAAAGACAATATGGTATTTTTTATGGGGATGGGGTGAGAGATACAAGTGGGGGTGTAGGATACAATTTCCACAAAACACAACAACACAAGGTATTTTGTTGGTTTGTTTTATACTAAAAAGACCGCATTTGACATTAGAAAAAGATTCGAATTTTTTTGACCGTTGAGGCCCGTAGACAAAGTAACGGTTAGGACAAAGGAAGAGCCGTTGCCTTGCAACACAACCTTAAAACTAACAAACAAAACTCAACACACAGTTTTAGAGAGAGAAAGAGTTTTAATCTTCAACCCATCACCATCCATGGGTTGCGTTTCCTCAAAACACATCAAAAAAGACATCAACCAAGAACAAGAAAATGTTTACATTAACCATGTAGTTTCTCTCACTTCCTCAACCTATGGAGCACTCAGTTTAGACAACAACAACAATGAAACATCCATTGTTTCAGAAACAGAAACAGAATCACAATCCAAATCATCACCCAACAAAGACCCAGAAACTATCATCAACATCAATGCTTGGGAACTCATGGAGGGTCTTGAAGAAGGAGTACCCATTTCAAATTTTCCCAAGAAAACCCCAAAGTCCACACCTTTTCTTCGTGGGTTTGTTGCTTCTGACACAAAAAGTCCATTGAAGTTTCTAAATCAATTTGGGTCTCCCAAAACTTCGCTCAAGAAGTCCTTAGGGAAAGAGAATAAGGGTCAAGTTAATATGGTAAGGGGTGGTGTTAGACGTTTAGATTATAGTCCTAAAGGAATTTTCAAACAAAACAATTCTTCTTCTTCTTCTCCTAAGAGTTCAAGTTTTCAACTTAAAGGGTCTCCATTTTCTTCAAGAAGAAAGAGTTTTGGGGGTGAGAGTGTGAGAAAGAGTCTTGGTTCTGTTCCTAATCCTTTGTTTGATCCAGAGCTTCGTGAATCTTATGAAAAGGAAATTTCTGAAGAGGAAGAACAAATCAAGAGGATTGTTTTCGCTACTCCGAAAACACGAAGAGCAAGAAAATCTCTTGACTCAATTAACCTTTTGAACTTGTTTGAGAACAAGTGTCCTCCAGGAGGAGAAAACTCGGTTGTGATTTACACGACAACATTAAGAGGAATCAGAAAGACATTCGAGGATTGTAATAAGGTTCGATCAATCATTGAATCGTATTGTGTGTGTGTGCGTGAGCGCGACGTGTCTATGGATTCCGGGTTTAAGGAGGAGTTGAAGAAGCTTGTGGAGATGAAACAAGTTCAAGTTCCTGTTGTGTTTGTGAAGGGAAGGTTTGTTGGAGGAGTTGACGAAGTTGTGAAATTGGAAGAAGAAGAAAAATTGGGTGTTCTTTTGGAAGGGATTCCAAAGGCATTAGGAGTGTGTGAAGGGTGTGGTGGTTTGAGGTTTGTGATGTGTAAGGAATGTAATGGAAGTTGTAAGGTTTTGGATGAGAAGCAAAAGAAAACGGTTAAGTGTGGTTATTGTAATGAGAATGGAATAATTAGATGTGCTATATGTTGTTGAAAATTCGTTTGTTTTGTTTGGATTTTGGGATGGTTTGTTTGTGTTTCTTAATTTCTAGGAAGAAATGGAACAAACATGATGTTTGATCCTAGGAATAGGGTTCTAAAGTGTGTTTTAGTCCCTTATTTATTATTGATTTTCCTTCACTAAAGTCTGTCTTTGTATTTGGGACACTTGATGTTCCTTCACTAATCCAATTCAAGTTTACACGAATTATTAGCTTTTCCATGATTGAGCAAAAAATATGTCACTTATTTTAGTTTCTACCATTTATGCATGCTTGTGTGCTGGCTTAGATTTTGATTTGATTCGATAACTTTATTGTCAGCCTATTTCATCATTCATTGCAAATATTGTTTTTCTATTCGGAGATTTTTTTCACCACTAGTTATGCTTTTTTGGGTCAACCATGTTTCCAATTGTCAAAACAAAACAAGGGGAAGATATTATAGCCAATTTGTTGGAATTGGAAGGTGGCACCTTTGTGCATCTCGTGTTCACAAGGCAACTAGATTGCTCCATTGAATTGTGGGGTACAATTGTATGATACAAAGGCCAGTGAACATTATCAAACACCTTCTATGTAGGTCTATTTTACTCTTTTTTTCTTTTCTTTTTTACTAGACTTGGATACCTTATTGGATATCTTATTGTAACTAGTTAGAGCTCTCAATCATTTGATTTAGATTGATGGTTTAAATTGATTCACATACTAAATTAATTAATTATATGATCTAAAACATTAAATTTGAAATCAACGGCAGAATTACACTTCAATATAAATGTGCGTTTATTTGAATTGCATAGAATTACAGTCATTTTCTACTTGTAAATCATAAAGAAATAAATAAAGGCCAAATTACTCTTCTCAATTCTATATGTGGAGATAATTGGATTCTCTTTTGTGGTTGCTTAGGAATTGTATATTGAATTTGGGACTCAATGCCACCCATTTATTAATCTTAGCCAATCTATCTCAAATTTATTATTTAAAAATTTGGTGAAAGTATTATATCAGTCGATTGATATCAAATTAATGATTAAAATTAATTTATATGTGTTTGTGTATATTTATAATTTTAATTAAATATATTTATTTTCTTTAACCATATTTTTACTTATATTTAAAATTAAAAGGAATACACGATTTAATACCAACACATTGCAGATCACAATTCACAATGCTTCAACGTCTTTTTTCCCTTAAAAAAATATGCCCGTTATTGATTTTATTGATGGACTAGGTGGAAAAAAGTACAAGAAATTTATTTATAATTGCCCAAGTCATTTTGGGGGTGAAGTTGTTCCAACTATTTACATTGTAGAGGCCAATTTTGTGTCCAGGTGTGCATTATATATTGTCACAACATTTATTAAAAACTAAAAAATTACTATACAATATTACAAGATAGAAATACAGTATAAAATAAATCAAGATAGTTTTAATGTATGAATAAGATAACTGTTTTTAGAAAATAATTTTTCGTCTCCGAAAATATTAATTAGTTGATTTATATACTAAATCGTTCTCTTTAATACGTAGAATGACTACACAAAAATAGGACAATGTTTTGATAAAGGGGCATAAAAAGAAATATGAAATGAAGTAAAAAATGGATAAGGAAGAAAATTTGGGATTTTTTTGAGATTTGGTACGATTTATGAATTGAGTAGTTTATAAAGGAATTCTACAACTAATCAAAGTAAAATTTATGCGAGCAATTTTTGACTAGTTCACTGAAAACAAACCAGTTCATAGAAAATTGACCTGCGAAATTGGAGGAAAGAGGATGAAGAATTGTGGAAACCGTAGGAGGATCCAATCAACAACAAAAAAACGTGTTAAAAAACTCGGAAAGAAAAAAACGCACACATTAAAAATATTTCTTTTTATCGGTACTAAAAAAATAGCACACCACAAAGCCGACTGAACAGCGTCGACGCACATATATAGTGTTCGGTTTGAATACGATCTCTCCTTTTCGCAAAATTAAATATTCTTTGGAGCACACTCAAATATTATACCCCCATCTTATACATTACTTGTATGTGATATTCCTCTTATATATACCTTTTTCATTTTTTTTCAACTCACACAATAGTAACTCAAAGTTTCAACACTTTAGGACATAAGTTTCAACTAACATAATTTCCAACAATATCAAACAAACCAAGGTGGTGTTTACCATATACACAAGCAATTCATTTTGTGTAGCATACACAATTGAGGTTTTGACCGTAGATTTAATAGTTTTCTATTGAATAGCCTAGATCCATGAAGGACTACCTTCTTATTTATTTTTTTAATTAATGAATTGGTGTTGAGGGGAAATTAAATTGGATTCTCTTTTGTGATAAATAAAATTTAACTAAAAATTATTCAAGCATAATTCATATTTGAATTCTTCGAATGACTGTTAGTGGTTTCAACTAACATTTTAGATTATTTTTTAACTAATTTAATAATGTTAATTAATATCATCAATAAGGAAAAACGATGATTAATACCTTTCCAACACAAAAAGTTTATAACCGTTGTGAATTTTACGCATTAGTAAATATTTTACACATTAGTATAAAATATTTTAAGCATTAAATCTATGTCTATATTACCTAAAACAATCTCTATCTATATTATATATAAAAGGAATATATAATTTTGGTGTAGATTTTTTCTTTCAATTTTCCTTTTCATTTAAACTACTCTAGCTATAAGTGTATTTCTTTTTTTGTCTGTATTGTAACTGTATCTATATTGAAATGTTAATTAACGATAAGTGAACTGTAAATTAACATTTCTAAATTGTTTGTATTATAAGTGTATTTTTGTTTGTTTGTATTATAACTATATATATAATTAGATCGACTAAACAAGAAAATTAGTTAACGTAAAAAAGTGGTAGTCATTGAAGTATATAACTCATAGTGGTTTTTGATTTATTTTATAGTTCATTTGAAAATTTTCTATTATCAATATGACACTGATTCAACTAAATCAAGAACGATAATCTTGAAAAATAATCACATGTTAAATTTGATAAAGTTTAACAAATATAAAATAGAAGTATAAAGTGAATAAAAAATACATTTATATCATAAAATAAAAGCATATAGAAAATGAAAAATGTTTTAACTACCCTAAAGTAAAAATATATAGAGAAGAAAAAACACTTAATTACCATATGAGAGAAGCGTATCATAAAACTAATAAACATAAAAAATAAAAATAAAAATAAAAATAAAAATAAAAATAAAAAATAAAAATAAAGATAGAGAAGCAAATCACCAAAGACTTTAATTATGTTTACAAGACATTAAATTTGTAGTACCACGAGAGACAAGTTCTCAAATCCAGCATGCCTAAGCATAATAATGCACTTCACTAAGAGAATGGAAAAATAATTTTGACAAGAAACTTGTGCAATAAAGAAATAGCAAACCATAGAACACTCTCACTCATATCAAATCTTCCACTAAAAAAGATTATGTTTGTTGTAGAACGCATTATTAGTTTGTTGTGGAGTTTCTTGATTTGAAAGTATCATTGTAATGAGCTCGCTTATTACAACTTTATTTTAAAATAATTTTTATAGCATTATTTTTTGTTATAACTTTTTTAAAAAATAATTTTAAAAATAAAGTTTCAAATAAAAAATTAATTTAAAAATAAAGTTACATGATCATCTATTTGTTGCAACTTTTTTAAATAATTAAATTTTAAAAAATGATTAAAATAAAAAGTTATTTTGAGAAAATCATTTTTGAGAATACATATTTTTATTAAAAAAATGATTTTTATCATATAAGAATCTCTAATAATAAATATCTAATTTATTAAATATTAAATTTTTTTTAATCGATAATAAATTAATTCAAAATAACTTCTATTATTTTTAAGCAAACTTTTATAAAACTATTTTTAAAAATTTAAATTCAAAATTA
>JBBPBQ010020321.1:59555103-59615455 GCA_037974755.1 Cicer yamashitae
ATATTTAAATTAATAATTAAAAATTATTGATTTTTTTAAAATAATGAAAAAAATTTAAGTTCTGTTTTTTATTTACATTCTGTTTTCTTTTAAATATGATAAAAATATTAGTAGTAAAAATAATAATTAAAAATTCTTCTTAAAACAGTTTTTAAAATAATAAATTTTGAAATCAGTTTCTAAATAATAATAAATAAAATTATTTTTAGAATTAATTAGTTTTAAAATAATTAAAAACTATTTTTAAATAGTTTTTTTATAATAAAAATTATTTTTTAAATAAATATCTAATATTTTCTTAATATTATATATTTTTTTAAATGCAATCCATTAGATTTTTTAAAAAAAATATGTGATCAATTAGATTTACAAAACGTCGCAATTTTAAGAAATAGAGAGACCAAAATTAAAAAATTAAAAATAGAGGGACTAAAATTATGAATTAGTTAAAATAGGGGACCAAAATTGCGAAATTAAAAATAGAGGGACCAAAATTTAGAATCAGTTAAAATATGGGACCAAAATTGCGAAATTAGAAATAGAGGGATCAAAATTACGAATCAGTTAAAATAGAGGGACTAAAACTGCATTTAAGCCAATAAAAAATTATAAATTTTTCTTAAGAATCTATTTTATCAACAATTATTCGCCTTTACTCTCTTCTAAAATTTTTTTTCTCTAATTAAGATGATTGTTGAATGAATTTTGTCATATAAACACATGTTGTTGTATCAAATATAAGAAAATATATTATTATTATCTTAATTATAAAATCTAAAATGAATTGATGGATATATATATATATATATATATATATATATATATATAAATACATAACGAATTAGTTAGTATTGCATCAACATAATGAAATGCATTATCATAATATAATTTATAATAAAATAAAGAACATAAATAAAATAGAATTTTAAATTCAATGACACCAAAATTTTCAACATGTGTGACCTGGTTAAATGTTCCATGCCTTTTTTATTTTTATTTTGTTGAAAAATGATCCATGCCTTTAATTCTAGATCCATCTCATATCGTGTAATTCTACGGTCAATCCTCGTTGCTTGTGCTAGCTTGATGGTGATGTGTCATTCAATATCTTTTAGTTTGCGACCTGGCCACTCGTATTTGATTCATTCATGCCTTGAAATTTAAGTCCATCTTATACCATGTAATGTAATAGGGTCAATCTACCACCTAGATGTTGATCAACGCCATGTATTAATGGTAATATTAATATATATAATATTTTGATTTTGATGTTGAACGTTTTTCAAGTCGCATGAAATATTGAAAGGTATAGTAAATCAGCAGTAGACGGTGATGCAACCTTTGACGCCTTTGATTTCAAACTCAAATTGTAGAATAAGTAATAGGATTAGTGACTTGGAAAATTTCACGTTTCCCAATGTTCCTACCAAAATCTTTTATCACGATTTCGGAAAAAGAGACATAATTTTCTCAACCATAGGGGATCTTTTTCTCGAACTATATTCCATGTGTGTTATGGACTTATCAATATTCTAAAAATAATAATTTAAGTATTCAATAATTCAGTTATTATTTTTTATGAATTTCTTTATAAAAAATAGAAGTCATTTTGAGTTTATCTATCATAATGAAAATATATTTTTTAAATGTATTATAAAAATTAAAAGATAAATTTTTTAAAAATTATTAAAAATAGCTTATCATTTAAAATAAATTTTAAATTAATTTCAAAAATAATTAATTTATAAAAATATTTTTTTAAATACAATAATAAAATATAACTGTAAAAATTTAGATTGACAATATATACAAATTACACTAAATATCTTTACATCAATGGATATATAATTTTTTTTAATTATTATAATAGCTATAGTGTCCTTTGTATGGTGATTTCAATTACACAACTATTTAAAATAATTATTGTATATTATATACTATAAGGAACATGAAATTGGCCACTCGTTTGAACCTACATGTATAATTTCCTGTATACTGATATTTGAGTGCCACTTCCACGTAGCCTAGGGCTTTAGTCTATAGGCTCACTTTTTTGTTGTTGCAAACCTATAGGCTCACCTCTTGTTTCCTCCTTCATGTAGATAAAATTCAGAAATCGTACAAACAAATATCATGTATATAAAGATGTATTTTATTTAAGATTTGAGTCAAATATTATTTATCTTATTTTTTATGTATATTTATGGTTTGAGGGAGTATGATTTTAATTTAAGAAAATATCATGCTATCTCATATATATAAATATATATATGGTGGCAGATTTTTTCATGGAATAGGGAGATTCTAAGTCCCCAACTTTTAATATATATACTTTTTATTTTATACAAAGTAAACAAAAGTTACATTCTTGAAAAAGAATAATTAAATTTATTTAATTTTTTCAAAATAATAAAATAAAATCATTGTAATCTCACAGTTCTACATGAGAACTTTAAAATGTGTTATTGAAAAATAAAATATATATTAATTAAAGAATATTCTAAAAATTATAACATTAAATATATAGTCTAATTATGTTTATATTTAAAACTAACTTTTTTGTTATTTATATTTAAGGTTGAAGAAAGTATATAATACTATGTAATATAAATGAATAATTTATACTTTACCGTAATAATTGAAGAATATTTAAAATAGAATCATAGCCACTTAAAAGTAATATTTTTACAACTTATTTATATTTTTTTGAGCAAAATGTAAATTCAAAATTCAAAATAAAAAAATTTAAATTACATTTTTCTTCTTAAAAAACAACTATATTAATCACCGGAACTAATTGCAATGTTCTCACGTTATATATATATTGTTTATTTTATTTTAATAATAACATACATATTTTTGAACTTCCACGGCTGAAAATATAATTCATACCATATGATTCACTTTAATATTTTTTAGTTAGAAGGAGGTGATGGTTATCGGCATGAATATAATTATTGAAACTTTGCAATGGAAATATTAACAGTTGCACATATTTTCCATATAAAAAAACACTCATGGCTTTTCTATATTACAAAACTTGTGGATCTAATATAGTGTATAAAAAATACAACCACCAGCCAAATAAATTACAGTATACACAACGAAAAGTTCCATAATGGTGACAACTTACGCGCCACGCTTAGAACGTCTCTTCTCTCCACACGCTTGGGTCCCACGCGAATGCTTCCGAGTCGCGTGATGTTTATCTAAGGGCCCCACTTCACAGTAGCCGTCACGGAACGGTTACCAACCACGAATACTATCGCGACACGTGGATTTCCGAATCATCTACTCCCCACGACTCAGACCGCCTCCCAGACGTGAACCGCATCATCCCACCTAAACCGGCCGGTTCACTCTCTGAAACGCTATTTCTCGATACCGATTCCACAAACGACACGTCGTTCACACTCCCCGTGCTGTTCCGCGCTTTCGAATTACTCAGGCCGTTCGCGTTCGTCACAGATGAATCGAACACCGGATAATAGGTTCTATGATCCGGTTTATTTCTTCGACCGGAGCGGAAAATAGCACGAAAACTTTCAAAGAAACTGTGTTTTTTCCCGGTTCTCACTGGTTTCTCTTTGACGGCGACGGTTTCAGTTTCAGCGGAGCTCAACTTCCGATTTCGATCGCGTTTGGATTTGACTCTCCCGATGCAAGATACTTTGGGTGACGACGGTTCAACGGATGATTTTCCGACGGAGGCGGTCCGCTTAGGGAACAACCTAATGTTGCTAGGCTTGTGGTTGCGAAGATTCTTGGCGTCGACGAATGAAGGTTTCTGAGGCTTAGGCAAGCCAATCATTGATGTCTTAGATTTGAGATTCGAAGAGAAACGATGAGAATTCGAATTGGAGTTGAAATTAGGGTTTAAGTTTGTTGAATTGGAGTTTCCTTTGGTGGATTCCTTCCGCTCGTAAACGGCGTTGCGATTGAACCACTCGTTTTCCTCATCTCTCGAGAGCCAAAATGACTCCGGCGGAGAATCGGGATGACGCTCTGGCGGATCCGTTTTGTGATCGTCGGCAAGTGTCTCGCAGGCGATTTTCCGGTCACTAGAACCGCCGGCACAGGCTGAAACCAGTGTTTCCAAATTCCCTTGTAGCATATCCTAATTGATCAACAAGCTAATAGTGGAAACAAAAAACAAAACGTGGAAAATTATTATCAAAGTTTAGAGAGATAAACAGAAATATAGAATCGAGTTTTGTGTGTTGTGAAGTGTGAAGAAGAGAAAGAGAATATATAATTCGGAGGGAGAGGTTTCAACTTGCTTGTTCATTGAGTCATGCTATATCGGTGGTTTTGTTTCGTTTTGAATTTTTTGCGAATACCAACTATTCATGTTCAATGATCATAAAATTAATTTTTTCTTTTTATATATATATTTTCTTGTCTTATGTGTATGGATGCATATCTGTGAATTCCATTTTTTTTTTAAATGGACGGAAAATAAGGAAGAAAAGCATCTTTTATTTTCTAGTCAAAGGCATGTGAAAGCAACTACTGTGATTCATATAACATTGTGACTTAAAACTGTGAATGGTACATGGTTTTGGTCACAGAGCACATTTACAAAAATAAAATAAAAATAGAATGATTAAAAAAAATTAAATATATATTTTTATATATATGTATATTCAAACTTTGTATTTAAAATATTGCGATCATACAAGTATACTTTTAAACTATATATATTACATTTGAATGAAAATGCACGTTACAATTCTTAATTTGCACCTTTTATTACAATATGCCTTTGAGTGTAGCTTTTTTTTTTGTGATTCTTTGAGTGTAGCTTATAACAAAATGAAACTTATTTGTCATCCAAGATTTTATTATTTGAATCCATGGTGGCATGATAGTGGTACCGCGAGCTAATAGCATTGCACATGAAAATGTACACATTTGAAAGAACATGCATGTTACACAGGTTTTATTTAATTCTAACACCAATGTTTCCCGTTAGATTATTTATTAAGCAGTACTATAGGTTTTTTTGTATCTATATATAAAAATAGAGTAAAAAAATGGTACCGTAATTCATGGTAAAAAACTTTTTCGATAGTATGAAATCATGTAAATTAAATGAGCTAAATTTCTCTATTTATTTAACCTTTTTAAGTTCAACGTAAAGAAATCTAAATAACGTCTTTTAATTGCTAAATAAAATTGTTGGAGTTACATTGTAGAATAGTTTTAAAATGAATAATAATAAAAGGAGTAAATATGGTTTTAGTTTTTAGAAATATGAGTAATTTTAATTTTTGTAAAATTATTTTTTTTATTTATACCTCTACAATTTCAACAATATTTTAAAAAAGTTTTTTTGTATTTTTTTTAATTAAAAACGATAACGTAGTCAATTTCTACTGAAGTAATACTTAATGATTGTATTTACCTTTATATATATATATACATATACTTAAAAAAAATTCATACTCAAACCCATAAATTTATCCTCTCATTAAATTATGGTTACGTTAAACCACACACCACACCACAAGCACAAACGTTGTTACAATAATATTTTGTTTTATTCGGTAAGCATGGAAAACAAAATACAATTTCTGGAAAACAGTTAACCCCATTATAGAACATATCTTCAAAAGAATATTATGTTCAATTCTCATCATTAAAGAACACTTAACCCTAATAAACACCCAATCTTTTTCCATTGTCATGTTCTTACAAATTAAAACTCTTCATTACCGTTTAAGAATCAAACTATTTCACAGTCTCCTGCCTCGTCAACACCATTGGTTTCCCTTAAGAAACAACTCTCAAAGCTTCAAAATGACTTTGTTTCAAATTAATTATAAGAAAAATCCAATTCAATTTTCTTCTTCGCATCTAGGATAAATATGAAAATAAGGTTTCATTATTTTTATTTTATCATTTGATTCTCAGTGTTAGGTTTCAAATATGCCATACATGTGTTTGTGTGCATTCGAATTTTAGAAGTTTTGATAGGTTTTGTACGAGGCATGTTTCAATTGGTCTTTGAATGTGAAATGGGCGTCTCTTGCATAAGAGATCTTACTAATTGACATTTTCTTCCATTCCATTCCTTCAACCTTCCTCATTTTGTTCCTATCCACCATTTCTGGCCAGATCCCACTCCTTCTTCCTTCTTGTGTGTCATTTTTGCTTTTTCTTTTATGAGTTAGAAATGTTTGAGTTTGATAATATTATATGAATTCGAGTTTGAAAGTTATGGGTTTTTTTTTATTTTTTTGGAATTTTTTGATTCAAATAAAGATTCAATTCTTCTAAAGTAAACAATTCACTTTAGAGATTAAAATGAGTAATATTAATTATTGGTCATTAAATGAATAGTTATATATCATTCATCTACTCATTTCACCGACTTTTCACTTTAGAGTGGTCAAATTCTTCAAATAAATGATGAATTTCTGATTTTGAGGCTGAATTATTTTATAACTAAATAATCATAATATGGACATTTTTAAAATTTTGTTGAAATTACAAGAGTATAATTCAAAAAAAAATTACACAATATAATTAAAATGACTAATATTTATAGGGACTAAAATTATATTTAAATCTAATAATAAATAATCAAAATTTATTCAACAAAGGGGCACCAGTCACGTACATCTCTCTCTATAGTAGCACTTAGCAGTTAATAAAAAAGTTACTTACTTTTCAGTCAAAAAGAAATCTTCTATTCTAATCAAATTTTTTATTTGAATCTTTTTTTTTTGGTCAACTGTTCTTTGGCATTGAAAGAGTGAATTTGGTAAAATGATGGGCTAGTTGCTGAGTTTCATTTCCTCTCAACAAGATAGTAGCCCACAATAGCAATTGGGCTTCCAAACAATATATCATCCAACTTTTCCCACCCCATAAGTATTTTCAGTTGCCCAACAGCCCTCCTCAAAATTCGGTGTTTTATCGGATTTTCTTTTCCAGTGAAATATGTTATGAAAGAGTGTTTTAGTAGTGTATTTTACTTTTTGAAAGCAAAAATAGAAGGTGGGATGAATAATCAAAAAGTATTTCAGAAATACACTTCTTTAAAAAAATTGTTTTGTTATAATAGGTAGATGTATTTCTGAATAAAATCATAAAAAATTTCCCGTCTAAATATCTGTAGAATCTAATGCAAATCTTTAGAGATTTGAATTGGGAAAAATTAGTCATGACAAACTGTAAGTTATAATATAACTCATGTATTTTGTTATATAAAATTAGAAGCGGCAAAATGGATAGATTAGATGAATAAGAATTTAGATTGGAATATGAATCAAATTCCACTAAAAGTTCCTTAAAAAAAAATCCAATTTAATTCATCCATTAAAAATAAAAAACATCAATTTATCAATTATCAAATTTTAATGGATAGATGTCCATCCAATCTACTTAATAATTATTTTAATATTATAATAAATTATATACTTACAATAATAATAATAAAATTATAATGGTTTTTATTAATGGTAGCAAAAACTAAATAATGGTTTTTATTATTCCTAAAATTAATTTATTTAGTATTTAAAAAAAAATACTAATAGAACTATTTTTTATATTATTTTAAAAATAACACTGTTTTTAAAATATTAAAAAAAAAGTTATTTACAAAACTGTTTTTCATATTATTTTAAAAAACTGTTTATTATTATAAAGATAATTAATTTATTAATTAATAATTAAATAATAGATGTGGTGGCTATAGGTGCCGCTCCGGAGGTCTAGCGGTGCTTCGGCGACCGACCACCACCAATTATCATTCTATTTAAATTAATAATTAGTAAAAAAAATTTAAAAATATAATATAAAAATTTAAATTATGTTTTTTAATTCAGCAAAAATACAGTTTTTTACGAGAAAAAAAACCTATTTTTTTTAAAATAAAATTCTGTTTTATAATGAAAATAAATCATTATTTAAATTCTGTTTTTTAAATATATAAAAGATATTAGTAATAAAAAAATTGATTTTTCTAAAAACATTTTTAAAATAATAATTTTTAAATCCTATTTTAAAATTAGAGGGATGATGGATTTATAATTAGATGAATGATAGATAATTGGATCATATTACCACTCTATATAAGATCTAACTCATGTATATGTGATTTATATATAGTATAGTATGTATACTTCTTATAATCAGAGTTGGTAATATATTTTCTTATGGGTATTTGTTTAAATTCTATGAATTACATTATTAGGAATATATGGCAGATAATTAGTATATTCAAATTTTTTAAGTGGATGAAATTTTTATTTTTGTAAGAAAGTTAGAATAAGGGATGACGTCCCAATTTAAGATAAGAAATGAGATCGAATTTGTAATATGTCAGAATCAAATATCTGTCTTTATACATCAAATCATTATAGTTGTTAAAGAAAAAATATTGATAAGTGTAAAGATTCTTAAAGATGATAATTTACTTTCAATATTTTTGTAGACTTATTGAAAATAAGATGGTGGAAATAAAAATTGTCATTACATTTTATATATATAATTATTTAAAAAATATACTTGGAAATAAAAATTTCTCATAATTACTTTTCTAGAAAAATTATACACATAAATTATTTTTTGTGACTTTAAACAAATTGTCCGATAAAATAAAAATTATTTGTAAAATCATACAAATTATCTATTATCCTCTCAATTACTATAATTTTAAAGAATTTTAAAAAGTATAAAAATATTTAGATCCACCAAATGTTACTCTAATAAATAGAAAGAAAATAAAAAGAATTTTAACTCCATTTGCTTGAGTGAGGTGTACAAGTTTTTGCTTGTTAATTTATGTACATAATTTAATAAAATGGTATATTATGGTGTGTGAATCACCCACGGTAGAGACAATAACGCACCATTCGAAATTTGACACGTCACGCGAATGGTGTTGCTCATTCACACGTGTTCTCCACGTGCCTTCCCTCCATAAACTGTTATTGTGAAGTTATGTTGTGTGTAGCAAGAAACTCTCTCTCTCTCTCTCATCAGCCAATTGGATTCGCATGAAGGCATGGTGTCGCGGAAAAGGAGAAGGAAGTTCAAATCGTATGTTCCCTTCATCCCTAACCCATAATTCAACTTTCTCTCTCTCTTTTTATTATTCAATAATTATGTTAGCTTTTTAGGGATATCTGAAGCACTGTTGTGGTTTTTTGTTTTTGCGGGATCAATTCGGATTTATAGGATGGGACGGTTTTTCTGTTGTTCTTTTGAGTATCAATTTAAGATAAAAAATTGTTCATTTTGGGTCAGTTGTTTCGGAATTAACTTATGTGGTGAATTGTAGTTGTGAAAATTGCTAGGGTTTATATTGATCATACCAGTCCCAGCTTTTTTTTGTTTTTCAATTTTGTTGAAAAATGAGTTGCTCTAACTTGAATTGTTGAGAATTGGAATGTTATATGGTCTAAATCACCTGTATTTGGTTTAATTATTTATACTAATGTTGTGCTTACTTTTAAGTGATAATTAATACATTTTTTATTTATATCTTCGATTCGATGAAATTTTTCATTTTTCATTTTTCATCTACATTTGTTATTGATGTACTGTCTTTTGTTAGGGAGCGGTTGGATAAATTGAAACATTTTTAGGTTTAGGATTCTGGAATGTTCCTGTAAATTGAAACCTTTGGTATCTAGAGTTTTTAATCACTGAGGTATGGTATTATATACTTGTTGTGATATAAACCTATAAATTTACTTTTTATTTTGTTCTACATTTCTTCAGTTGATATTTTTTATGTGTGCTAGAAGTTATATTGATAAATACTTGTTGGGATGAAGTACTATTCTAGTTAAGAAGTTCTGACTTTTTATAATCTTCTTGCACACTAAGTTCATTTGTTGAATTTTACTTCTCTCTTTCACATGTATGTCTAACACTTATTATTTAGGTCAAGTGATGCAATCACAAACAATAGTAGGGCTGTTGCTAAGGTGAAAAGTGAAAATTTGGAGCTGCAATCCTGGGCCGATCTCCCTGTCGAACTCTTAGAAGTGATCTTGTCACCTTTGATCCTCACGGATAATATTCATGCTTCTGCTGTTTGCAAGAGATGGCATTCAGTTGCCAGATCTGTACGTGTAGAGAACCAATCACCTTGGCTTATGTATTTCCCAAAATCTGGTAACTGTTATGAATTCTATGACCCTGTGCAGCGTAAGACATATTCCTTTGAGTTGCCAGAGTTGGATGGATGTTGTGTTTGTTATACAAAAGATGGTTGGCTATTGCTATACCGGCCCAAAAATTGCCTGTTATTTTTCTTTAATCCCTTTACTAGGGAGCTGATCAAGCTGCCGAGATTTGAGATGACACACCAGATTGTTGCCTTCTCTTGTGCTCCGACATCAACTGGATGTGTCATATTTACTGTTAAACACGTTAGTTCTACTATTGTAGCTATTAGCACATGTTATCCTGGGGCAAAAGATTGGACCACTGTTCATTACGAAAACCGCTCGCTTTTTGTCTGTAGCATATGGAATAAGCTTGTCTTTTGTAATGGGTTATTCTATTGTCTGAGTCTCACAGGTTGGTTAGGAGTGTTTGACCCGGTTGTATGTTCTTGGAATGTTCTGGAAGTACCTCCACCCAAATGCCTAGAGAGTTTTTTTGCCAAAAACTGGTGGAAAGGGAAATTTATGACTGAGCATCAAGGAAATATATTCGTAATTTATATATGTTGTCGTGAGAACCCAATTATTTTCAAGTTAAATCAGACACTAATGGAGTGGGAAGAAATGAGAACGCTGGATGGAGTGACACTTTTTGCTAGTTTTTTGTCATCTCATTCTAGGACGGACATCACTGGAATAAAGAGAAACAGTGTCTACTTTTCTAAAGTTCGTTTCTATGGAAAGCGTTGCATATCATTCTCTCTTGAGGACAATCGATATTATCCCAGTAAGCAGTGTCATGACTGGGTAGAACCGGATGCTTTTGAGAACATCTGGATTGAACCACCAAAAGACTTTGCTGCCAGTATTTAAAAATCATTAGTGGATCAAGTAAGCATTCCTGAAATCTGCGTCGTGTTGAGCTTTTCTCTGTCATTGAAGCTTTTGACTATGGAATATTAGATACATGCTTTTGTGGCTAGCATAGTAAGACATTTATGGAGCCACTAGTTTATGATTTACTATTTATTTTATATATGTTAAAATTTTCCTATATTTTATTAGTCTTTTGTTAGCTACCTACAAATTATTCCATGATGCATGCTGTCTTATTCTTGTTGAGTTTATATGCAAATCTTAAGCATTTTTCCAATTGTTACATGTGCATCAATAGCATCTCTATTTTCAGTTTTAAGTATCATCTACATTTGCTGTATCTTATACATTAAATTGCTCTGAATACGATGTAACATGCATTTCTGATTCGGTATAATGTTGATATGGCATATTATAAGGGCATCATTACAGCAAATATCCATGCTAGCTGACTTTGGAAATGAAAAAGGGTCAAAGCTAGAGGTCAAACTTAAACTACAAAATTTAATGTTGTAAGCTTTGCATTACCTTTTACCTTCTCATATAATACTTTGATTTGAGTGACTTACAGCACCTGTTAGTAAGTGCATCGATTTGACTGACTGTCCCTCCTTATTTTATGAGTTTAATTTCAATTCACTGACAGCGTAAAAAGTTTGACATTGTCAGTCCATCACAACCAATCATGTTTGTGACTTTAGAGGTGATCAAAGTAAAAGTCAAATATTTTAATTTATTTGACAGTTGTGATTAACTGACAGTATAGAATATCTTTACACTATCAGTGCATATAAATTAAATTCTTATTTTATAGAATACCCTTGCGTAGATACGATGATGAAAAAACAATCACACCTGGATCCCTGAAAGTTTGAGAAACCTAGTTGGCAAACCTTGTCTTCTCTAGCCAGTGCTGTGGTGTATGGTTGCTAAATGGTTATTTAGCTGTTTGTTTTGTCTGTTGCTGTGCTAACCGTATGACTGATACCTTTATTTGGGATGAACAGGTTTGATCAATCTGTTGATGATCATTTATATCTTATTTTCAAATGAGTAGTGGGGAAATTGATCTTGGTTTGTCAAATTTAAGCATGACATTAGAGTATAGTGAACCTTTCTATTCTTAAACCATATGTGGAAGTTTTTTCTCACTCTTTCTTTTTCTTTATTGTTTGGCTTCCCTGCATGCAGTGGAGGGGCATCATTGTCTAACATGATATCCATGTTTGAATGCAGCATTTTGATTCAGCCTCTCTGAGTCCTTTGCGATTCTACATTTCATGTTATAGGTTCTGAGTTCAACGATATTGCTTTTTGGCTGTAGGAGTCAATGAGGAAAACTTATTTGCAGGCTGTACATAGAAGAATAATATTTACTTGAAAAAAGTTTTACTCATATATGAAAGAACGGATATCTCTAAGGAGGATGAAAAAAAGATTTGTCTCTTTGGTTATCGACTTTACAGATCCTGAATTTTAAGATTTTTCTCCAGCAATGCTTATGTGGAACATTAGAGTTTATACTACTAATCTATAGATTTAATTATTTATATTTTGAGTAGGATCGGTTGATTTATTTATTTCAATTATCATTAGTCCCCTAGTTTTGTTTGTATACTAATAATTCAATTCAACAGCAGCTTCTTTTCGAAAGTTGAAAATATGTCATGGTGAACTTCCGTTGAACCCGTGTATTCTGCTCGTGACATTTAATTGTTAAGTCTATTGTCCAAGTTTTACCAATGAAGATTTCAGCTCTATCGTTGTTGCGACAATCCCTTGAAGGACCTTGGAGATCAGTAAAATAATTGACATAATAACAGTTAGACACCATACCATTTTTTTGAAATTGACGGGTTGGCATCCCTTTTTACCTACTAACTAGTGGAAAGCTGGCCAAAATACTGTGTTGTGAAAGAGTTCTTTATAACTATGATATTGATTTAGATTTAAAATTAAAAAATTCGATATTTAAAGATAAATTTATTCAAATAAGTGTCAGATCAAAATTAGGAGTTTCTTTTTATATCATGTATTAGATATATTTTTATGGTTAAATTTCTGGATATGATTTATGGAGTTTCTTTTGGAACAGACCTCGTTAATATGAATATGGTTCTGTACTACGAACCTGCTAAATAAGTTCGAATCTAGTATGTAAATGTATCACCTCAATCTGCAACATTAAAAATTTGAATTGGTCATCATTTATTATAAAATTAAATAATTTTTAGTTTTTATAAATTTTTTCACACTTTTTAGTTTTTATGAACCTCACATTTTTTTGAATTTTAGTCTCTACTACAACTAAAATTGAAAATAATGATATTTGTACGACAGTTGTGTTAATTGATGATTGATAATGCTTATTTTACCATCAAAAGTGTGTTTCTTATTGTGACTAGATTTTAATGAACTCCTTAATATCATGCGACCATTGAAAAAGTACACTATGGCACGCCTTTTTCATCTACTTGTCAGATTTATCTTATGTCCTTCGATACGGATAAAATGTCTCTAAGAATGAGGATAACATCGAAGGACAAGATATATAAAAAATAATTTCAATGAAAAACTCAATTATTAAAATGAACCTTTAACTCTTTGTATTAATCTTACAAAGATCATAACTTCATTCACAGCAATCCTATTTGTTTTAACCGAATTGAGCTCAGTACCTTGTCTACACAACTAAGCCTGCGTGCAGTAGCTGATGGGATAAGATTATAATCTTGCTTCATAAATTTCCCATCACGGGAAAATAAAGGAAAAAAATGTACCTCACAAGTGATAGTTTTAACCAATATACATTTAAACAATTCATTTTTCCAGAGTCCGTCTTGCAAATTTTCTCATGTATGCCATAAATTATTTTTCGGAATTGGGGGAGGAAACCACCAAACCACAATTTCATAGCACCCCGAAGCCCACATGAGAATAATTACATTAGTAGGGATTATATCGGCCATGCCCACGGTTACGGCTATTATCGTTACTGCGTCTCCCACCACTTGAGCTACCACTACCGCCATGCCGGGATACTGGTGAAGGAGCACGTTGCTGCAAACCATGCTGCTGCAATCCGTGCTGTTGCAAACCATGCTGTTGTAAACCTTGTTGTTGCCTACAATCACCCAGCAAGAACATACAAACTCAACTATTGATGGAGCCATTGTTATACTACTGTGGACCAAGCTAATACATACTCCTACCATGCATGAGTATAAGCAATACGTTGAACATAGAAAACTAGAAAAACCAAGATGACACTTACAATACATATCCAATCCTTCCGTCAGGTAAGAGCATGGGCATCATCGCCATGCCAGCAGGGGTTGCACCCGGACCAAACATCAGAGGCTGCACATTTAAGGACCTCTACATCAGTAAAAGAAATACAGGACCATACAAGCGCCAAGTATCTCCCAAATTACTTATCTCAACCCTCAATTTTTCTAGAATAATATAAGACAAAATAACTAAAACTAGAAGGGAAAGAGCAAGTTACCTGTGCAAAGCCAGCACCAGCATATCCTGCCCCAACAGCACCATACCCACCACCAACCATACCATAGCCCAGAGGAGGTGAGTAACTAGGAAGTGCGACTGACTTGTGCGAATTTGATGCACTGGATAGCTTCTGATCTGCCTGTGGCTTGGCGAGTGAGCATTCCAAAGTCTGGCCTGTTCATTCCAGAAATCTTAATGCTTAACATGTGTAACAGTTTCGTGTCATCAAGTAAAACAGATTGGAAAAATAGCATTGAAAAAGGGAAAGAAAAAGTACCATCAATTTCATACTTCTCCGTATTGTTCAATGCCTTCATTGTACTTGACCTATCAGCAAAATGCACAAAACCGTATCTGCTCTTTTCTTGTCCAGCTTTAGCAGGAGGGAGGGCCACTTTTGTGATCTTTCCATGATGTTCAAACAGCTCCTTCAGCTGATCCTGAGTTATGTTTTCTGGAAGGTTCTTTACATATACTGCTTTGACCTGTACTAAGCACCATAGTCTGAAATATGAATAATTACTCAAAGCATATGCACTAGAAAACAAGCCAATATTTCATTAGCAACCACATGAAAGCTAACTGTTTAGTTCAACAAATGGCAGTGGCAAATAGACAATATAAAACAAAATACAACCAAAGATGTTTTAGGAAGTTATATAAAGAGTTTGTTTGTTTTGGATTATTTTATAAAAAAATCACTCTCAAACAATAATTACTGGTGAAGATTTTCCAACGTGTTTGTTAAAGCTTTTGAAAATAACTAATAATGAAAAGTTACTGTAAGTAGCTTCTAATAGATAATTTGATTGTGTGGTAGATGGGAACGATAAAAAAAGTTATATTTGTAATGTAAAATCATAAATTAGTTTTTGCCTTGCACAAAAATCTTTACCATAAAAAATTATACAATATAAAAATAACTTTTTTATCTAAAAAAATAGCCACATAGTTTTGCACTAATTGACAGAGCTAATGGTTTAGGGTAATGTACAAAATTGAAAATTACATTTTTTGTTTAAAAAAAGAAATATGGTTTTGCACTGATTGACAGAGCTAATGGTTTAGCACATTTTGAAAATGACATGACTTAAGTGCACTTAGAGGAAAGTTGAAGGGGGTTGTACTTTACCTTTTCCTTCTGTTATTACTTATTAATCTATGCCTATGTTAGGATTGAAAGAAGGAGTAGAGTGGAGCGAAATGGAAGAAGACTAGATTCTGTTGATGGAATTGTTTGAAATAGGACAGTGGAATAATATGGAATCTGATGTAATGTATTCCATTCAATCACAACCTACACTTAATTTCTTTTCTCTTTAATAAATACATGAGGGAAGTTATTTGTGAAATTCTAAATTCAAGTTATAAAACATATGATAGATCACCTGAGAGGATGCAGATTCAGAATTCCTTGGGTCAGCCCAGCTTACTGTTGGAGCATTATTGTCGAGTTTAAATTTTGAGTTTGACATTTTTTGCCTTGAATAATCTGCACAAGCATGATTGTGATACTCAATAAAAGAAAATCCCCGATTACGGCTAGAACTCTGTGGATCCTGTAACAATGAAATAGTTAACTAGGTCAAGGCAAAGATTACCCCATGCAATGCACTTCATAGTTTTAGTAACATGAAAATGGCATTAAACAACACGTGTAAAATCAAACCACATAACATATAGTAGAAAAATATGATGACGAACCTTCAACAGTTCCACAGAAATAACTCCAGGGCCAACCTCAGCAACAACCTTCTTCATATCTTCTACAGTCCAATCTTTAGGAACATTACCAATGAATAACCTATGCTTGACTTGAGATGGTGAACACTTTATTCTTTTTCCCTGGAAAGTCAAAAAGGTATGACTTAATTCAGATAAAAATACTGCAGGCATTCAACATAATGGATCAAATTTTAGAAATTAAAAGACAAACAAACTAAAAATAGAGACACTATATCCATGACCTAATAATAACCAGTTAACAATATAACCACCAAAGATTACAGAAAATGACAAAAATTAAGTTGACGAAAATACCTCAAATTTAGATAATAATACAAATAAAACAGGCAGTCAATGTAACGGATAAAATATATAGAAATTATAATACCATCAAGCTAAAATAGCTACACAATATCCATGACTTAATAATAAGCAGCTAACAGTTTAACCACTAAAGATTACAGAAAACGACAATAATTAAGTGTGACAACAACCTTGAATTCAGAGTTGTTCAATTCCTCAAGAGCCTTAGATGCCAATTCCTTTGTTTTGAAGGTCACAAAAGCATAACCTTTTGAATCTTTTCCCTTCATAACCCTTACCTGTAAAAAAATCGACCAGTTTAGAAATTAATGTGAAAGGGAAAAAAGTATAGAAGAAATTTATAATTCATTTATCTTACCTCTGCCACTTCTCCCACAGATTGACAAAAGACCCTTAAATCTTTTTCAGAAACTTCGTGAGGAATTCCCCCAATGTAGACCTCTGAACCATGAGGTGGAAGTGCAAGAAGCTCAGCGTGTTTCTTTTTCTCAGCCTCATCCTTAGTATCTTCCACTCTCATGTCATCTTCACCACCTGATGGCTTACTCTCTTCCTCTGTCTCTGCCTCTTCTTCCTCTTCCTCTTCCTCTTCCACTTCTACTTCCTCCTCTACTTCTTCATACTCAACCTCTTCATCCGTTGTCTCCTCTTGATCATTGTCCCCATCAAGGTCTACCTGCTCACCAGAATCTGTGGGTTTTTCAGGTTCATTGTTCCCCCCTGAAGACTCTGAATTTTGGCCGGGTCCATCTTTCTGTCTTGTCCCGGGCATTTTATATATCTAAAAAAATCAAGCTTGCAGGGCAACTGTGAAGGAAGCACAGAAGCCAGAAGCACACATAGAAGAGAGATTGAAAATATGGAAAGGTGGAAACAATATGAGTGGCCAGATGGAATAGCAGAGTAAGAATTTTGATTGAAACTGTTCCATGAGGTATGGACCGAGGAGTAGCAATGTGATCGATTCTAATGGTAAATTCAGGGTTCATCATAAAAATCAAGAGGATAACAATGCTCGACAGGCCAATCAAAGACTCAAAACAAAATCTATGACGAAATGAATTTCAAGAAATTTAGATGCCAAGAGTTGGCCAGAAAAATTGTGGCCAGTTAAATTGTTGTATAACTATTTGTCAGGGGACAATGTACACAGAGAAGAGAGGGGAAAGAAACAAAAGTAACAAATAAGAAACCGAACTACATGTTTATAAAAAAAATAAATTATATATATATATATAAGGAATATTTTACATAGTATACTATAGACTATAGAGAGAAAAACAAAAGGCCATTACAGAGCAATATATCATACAATGATGTCTAACCTACTTATAGCATGTGTGGTTAATAGTTTGCAAAGCATGGTTTGATAGGAGAGTAAAGCAACGTTTTCTTCATTATGCTCAAGCCAATCTTTAAGACTTAAAAATTACGTTTAAATGCAAACCAAAGTGATTTTGCCAAACATGTCAGTTAAATATGAAAGAAACTCAGTTTACACACCACAAACTGAGGTTTGGGAGGTGCAAAACGCAATCCAAACACGAACTTAAACGTTACAGCATGAAACAAATAAGCTAAAAGCCATGGTTATCAGAAAATATATGCCTCCACAAAGAGGTTCACGTTCAACGATTTGCTACGTAGAATAACCTAACGAAACTCATTGAATAGCAATGAACTAACAAAACATGATGCTTCTATTTTACTTTGTAAGATTACAATAACAATATGCAACAAAAAAAAAAACTTATATACAGCAAGCATCAGCGAGGAAAACGGAAGTACCTGAATGGAAGCGCAATCGAATTCGAAATTGAAGTAGAAGCTCTGAAATGGTTTGTGAATTTCAAAACCCTAAAATCCCAATCGTTGTCGCGTGTAATGGTGGTCGAATTCACTATTGCTCGGCGGCGTCTAGAGGGGTTTTGCATTGGGCCTTTGGACCGGGCCTTTTACATCAACATCTATTTTTTAACCAAAAACGGCAACTGCAACATACTTATTCATTAATTAATTATTTTTATTAGACAGAAATAGAATATATGAACATGTATCACTATAAAAGTATAGCTTTGACTTTGAAATATACTGCATGTTTTTATTTAGTCACAAGTTTAATAGAATTCAATTTAAATAATCTAAAGTATAAAGTGAGAGGGAGGAAAGATTTTAATTGAGGATAGTTGAAGTGAGGGAACAAAACAGAGACATAATTGCTACAAATGAGGGAAGGAGATGGAAGAAGTTTTTTTAGTAGAGACATGTCCCGTCCCCTCTTCTCAAAATCCTCCAAAATGGAGGGAAAACTAAACCAAATTAAGGAGGGATTTTACTATGCACCCGTTCTAAAATTTCAACCAACCATAAAAATAAGTTGTTCTATTTAGAGAATTTTGGTCAACTTCCACGGTCAAAATGATAAATATGTGATTTTATTAGAAAGGAAAAAGATTAATTTCTAAAGATGCTATACTTAATTTTAAAAAAAAGTGAAATTAAGTACGGAAGATTGAACTCTCAAAATCATTGCAGGAGAAATTATATTGAATTATGGTTTTGAAAGCAACTCACTCTAAGGTGTTTGTGTTTTGAAAAGTAATTTATTTTCTCGCACTTAATGTTATTTGGATTAGTCAATTTATTTTTAATTGATGGTGAATTCTTCTAAAATTAATCTTCTAGAAAATAACGTGTAAGGCTAACGAGCATTTATTTAATTTTTGAATTGTAAGTTGAAAGTGGCATTTTATTTTTGGCGTTTTGGTCTCTTAGTTGCTGTTAATCTACAAAATGTCAACTTGGTCGTCATTGTTACATGTTTGTTGCAAGAGACTTTGCTCATGATGCAAAATAATATATGTTAGTCTTAAAAAGTAGAATTGTTCATATTAATTTAGGTCTGAGTAGTGACTTTTTTTTTTATCTTTTCTAAAAATGATAGTAAAGACTTAAAAATGATGGTTGTAATCCAAAATGGGTTTGTCTAGGAGAACCTAAAGGGAATAATGTTTATTGGGATAAGTGACATGAGGTGTGTAAATTAAAATCTGGATGTTAATTTGGGACTTGGAGAAGGGGTTCATGTTGAGGATAGTATTATTTGTCTTACAAGATGTTCAACTAGACATATTTATCCATATGTTGTCTACAAGTTGTGTTTAGAGGGGGTTAAAGAATTTTAGTTTTTTTAATTAAAAGAATTCATTGCATTTCATTCAAAGTCAAACTTCAATCCACTATGACACAATATTTAATTTTTGGCTCTCAATGAAGATGGTACCATCCAAAACTCAAATAGAATGGCAGCTTGTAGAGACATTGATTTGTGATTACATTGGTGTTTTTATTTTTGGCTACTCTTATATTTTAACAGTGTGCACGATATCAATGGCAAAACTTTAGACGATATATAATGAGTTGAAGTTAGCATTTGTCAGGGGTTTCAAAAACATTGATATCATATTTGATTATCAAGTAGTAGTGTCTTTAATTTTAAAGAATTGTTCTCATATACATTTATGTTATGGTCTTGCTATTCGTATAAAGGTGATGTATGTACACTTGAATTACTTTAAGTTAACTCATTCTCACCGTATAGTCAATCAAATAGCAGATACTTTTGCTAAATTTAATCTTTCTTCTTCTTAGATCAATCGTATTTTTAATACAACTTTATATTTCTCCTCCCTCGCCATGTTAGCCGATCAGAGTTTGGTTGCATTTCTTAAAAACTTTTAATTTTAATTTTTGTTTTTGTTCTTTCTAAGACTCGACTCCTCTTATTCAAACAAAAAAAAAATATTGTTTGAAACACAATACAATATGCAAGGATAAGCTATAGACATTGTTTCCTTTGCAAGTGAATGAGCCACATTATTTGCCTAATGTCTAATACAATTTACACTAGTTTAGAAAAGAAAAGTAATGTTAATAGTCACCGATGATCATCCTAAGTTCAAAAACCTCATATTTTGAATGATTTAAAACAAAACAGTTTGAAAATCAACTTATTCACCAAAAACAAGAAAATCAACTTCAAAAGTAACATTATAATATTTTGTCTCCATCACCCATTGAAGGGCTTTCGAGAAACCCAAAGTATCCCCTTCAATAATCAAAAGATAGTGACGACGGCGGTCAATCCTAGTTAGAAATAAAATTGTCCATGTGATGTTTTAGTTGAACAGTTTTAGTTAAATCTACGTATGATGTCTTATATGAAAAAATCATTTATATGTCAAAATTTACCTATTGGGGAGACAAGTGCTAGAGATGATGGGTTTACCAAAACTCAGAATTGGAATTTTCAAACCTGAAGAAGATAGGAATGCACATAAGGAGACAAATGGTAAACACTTGACAGAGCTACAATTGGTGTGGGATAACAAAATATAGAGAACAGGGAAAGACTGCGAGAAAAATCCATGGATTGCAGACCACAAGATCTGGTTGCTCACGATGGTGTTTGCACAAGGTTCCAACGGCTCCTGTCACCAGTGGTATGACCTCAGGCAAAGTCGCAATGAATCTGATGATACCTTCTTCTTTGTTCACAGCAGTCAATGGCAAAAATATGAGGGAGAGAAGAGAGACATTGTGCAGTGTGTAAGAAACAAAATAGAATCTATAAATCCTACTCGATCTAACCGTTAAAACTCATAATCCACAGAATTTACCTCCAATCATTTACCCTATATATGTATTTCTTGCTAATAATAGACATATAGTAATATTTTTTAGTCAAATTTAACATAAACCAACAACACTATTTCTCAATATATCTTCTAAAAGGGATCAATCCTGGGGTTAATATAAAAAATTAAAGATAACAGACAAGTGTTTTAAAAATCAGAATGTGATTCCTATTACGCATGGCCCCCAAAAAGTCTCTAGATTTCAATTATAATAAGCAAAAATTATTTACCATGAAAACACGAAACAAACCATTTTAGCTAACACAACGGTAATGTCTCATCTAGTTATTCCATATGATAGAGAAGCCTTTGTATAGTCAGATAAGCTTGTCGTAAATAAACTCATAGGAATAAGTGTTTAAATTCTCCATTTGCAAGCTGACAAAGCTTATAGTAGCTGAACATATCTGCCAACAGGGGGGGAAAAAAATCAGAACCCACAGCTTAATATGCTTACAAAGTTGAAATTTCACTTATAAGGATCATAGTGAATAAAAATTGTAACATTAAGTTTAAGTGTCATGTCTCAAAATCAATAGGACAACCAATCTGAGAAAAGGGAATTAAAAAACAATACCAATTGCATCACCAAAGTTGGTCCATGTCTCAGCACGGATGGACTTGTCACTGTTAACGATACCGATAACTTCTACAAAACTTGTAAGAGGAGCTGGTGGGGGTGATCCTTTTACAACCATCTGCTTCTCATCTGGTGATTTTCCGATGACGGCTACACCGTCAGATCGCACAACCTGCATCACTGTACGAACCCTTCTTCCAACATAAAAGGGTAACAGTTCTGCATTGACAAAGACTGCGGTTTTTGATGCATCCATCTTCCGCAATATGCACAACAAGATTACTTGATTTGGAGTCAGAAAAAACAAAACATATATAGTATAGATGGTATAAAAATGTAACACTGACACTTCAGATTAAATACGTGTTTAGTATCTGACATGTTCCATGTACACATGTAATTTTTTTTTGCAACAACCAATGTTAGTAATTAGTATTAATAATATTGTTAGTATTTTGTTGAAGATGGAGATTAAACCCTCGACCTCTTATCTCTCCACTTATTGATTCTCTCACTCCGATCATCAAGTCAACCTTATATCCCTTCCGCGTACACATGTGATTACATTCATTAGCTTTCATTTTTCCAAATTATTACAGGTATCTAAGTCAATTTGTGTATGTGGTTCATAGATTGAGTAGAATGAGTGAGAATGAGCAAAATATAGTGTATAGCATTTCGTTTGCGTTTAATTTTAAATAATTAAAAAAATGATAACTAAGTAATCTCAATTAATTCATCCAGTCAAAAACAAATTTGAGTTCATTCATTGATTCATTTCTTTCTTTCTTTCAGTCCAGTCGATCATTAATTGAACTATATTCTTTCACAATAAATGAATGAACATAAATCCCCACTCAAGTTATATCTGAGAATGCAACAATTGTTCAATCACTATATGAAATGTGGTTTGTTTGAGTATTGAAAGATGAATTGGAAGGATTGTTGAAGCTTAGTTACCTGATTAATTCAATTGCAGATGCGAATTGCTGAAAAACGAAGTGCCAGTTAAGAAGCACACGAGACGAGACCAGCGAGCGCGCCTTTTCCTTTCGAGAATCTTTTATGCTACTCATTCCCTCTCGATTTATATAATAACACAAGAATCTTTTGAAACTTTTTATGAGAAAAAAGTCACAGAAAAACAAGGTTATAAACACTCAAACTAATTTTATACCTTCCTATAAAAAACATGTATTAGATAACTATTTTTAATAAATAGTTATTAAATAAAAATAAATCGTAAAATTAAATATTTTACTTAGCATATATTCATTTACCGTAGTTTTTATTTATTTATTTCCATTAAATTGTTTTAGTATGACATGCCAAAAACATGAATTTTAATTTGATGTATATCCCTTAATCTGAAAAATTTAATAAATAAAAAATGAGTGTAAGTAAAATATACAATAAATGAATGCGTGCTAAGAGCTAACTCCTCCCAAATCGTTTCTCTATGTAAATCTTTTATTTTAGACAATATCATGCATCATTTAACAATGTTTTACTTGAAAATGTTTAAAACTCATCGACCTTTAAAAATAGATTTTTACGATCCTTTTTAATGTAACATCAAGAATACTAAAATAGTGATATTTGACTAATTTAAAGTGAGTAAATAATTGACACCAATTTCATAAAAAATAAAATAAAACAAAATATATATTGAATAACGTATATATTAAATCAGCACAAATCAAGTATGCACATCTATTAGTCAGTTTCTATTGTTTTTTTTTTTGACAAATTTGTAACACTCTAATCTAAAAATTTCATGTAAAATTCGCCAAATTGAAAGCAGGTCTAACTTTTTTTTATCATTAAACTCACTCAATAAGAGTGATGAAAAGAATGTTTTACTGTCATTTCTTAAAATGGACTCACTCTCTTTTCTTACACTAAATATTACTATTTATTCATTTTTAAAAAGTTGGATTTTGTACCTCAAATAGATTTATAATTTTTGTTCTTTGACTTACTAAAATATCTCTAAGTGAATAGTAAAAATTAAAACAATTTCGAATAACTGAATGTACCCCCACATTCTAAAATTTTTGAAAAAATAATTTTTTTTTTCTCTTAATTTCTCAAACAAGAAATTTCATTTTTCTGAAATTTTTAATGGTTATTTTCAATCAGAAATTTCAGTTTTCGAAATTTCCGATAGCTAAATTGTGTACCAAACCTTAAACCATAAAAAAATTACATACCTAAAATTTCAAAATTTAATTTTTCGGAGATTAAATAACTACAGAACATTTCATTGACGAAATTTCCGGTACACAAATTAATATTATTGAAAATTTTGATTTTTCAAAAATCTAGAATCTTTTGATAATCTACAAAAAAAATTTGCATATCGAGTCTTTTAAAAATAAAATTTCCAATAGTGATAATTTGTGTACTACATTTTTGGAGAAAAAAATTTTATATCGAAAATTTTGGTGAACTGAGTATAATTTTTTAGCAGTTTTTTACAATGAAATGAACAAAAATGAAAGGGGTAAAATTAGATTTATTTTTTTTTTACATATTAGCGAAATACAACAGTAATTGAGGTCTATAAAATGTAATTTTCTTGATGATGATGACAACGATGATGAATTGGACTGACGTTTGTTCATAAAATAAAACACACTACAAGAACCATGCTCTGTTCAAGAGACAGGCAGATGATGCATATTCTAATTCTAATTATACATAAAATCTTCAAATTCTTAAACTATCCGTTCACAATTACATGCATTTGTTTTTGGCCATCCATATATGCATTTCCAAACTACAAATGAAAATATTGGACCACAGTACTTCTTATATTTGCACATCTCATTTCTGCCTAAATTTCACCAAACTCCGGGGGACAACACTTGTTACTATGAATTGACCTAATAATGGAAGACAATTATTTTCACTAAAGAAATCTAAGTTCTCCCATGATAATGTTGAGTGTCGACCATCTTTAGAAATTTTCAGTTTTTGCTCCCAAATCCACGAGGAGTTGGTCTTGATGTCGAGTCAGCAAATAGGCTCCTTGACTGCGCTCTCTTTCTCCTCCTTGCAGTGCCAGGTGGAACCTGATATGGGCAGAATGCAGAAAGCAAAAGACATCAAATATTCTGATATACAGTGTTAGAAACCATTGTATAGCTTTTTGAAGCTTCAGAGAGAATGAGATAATAGATTTGAGAAAGTGTAAAATGATTCATTGATTCAAGAGTTAGTTACAGTACACTATTTATACCTTGGTTAATCTAGTTGAATCTTAACTAGAGTGGTGGTAACTGAGATGGTTGCCTGTTAACTAAAGCTAACTGAATGTGGTTAATGAGTAACAATCTTATAGTGAGTGAGTCAACTAAGTTACTTACTCTAATAAACAGAATGCATACACAAATATACGCACAAGATTCACAATAATGGTTCTGAATTTTGTTCAACTACTCCAATTAATGTGATTTCTTACTCTTCATAACAGTATTTTAGTCTCAACACATTATTTTAATATAAAAATCAGCATAAGTAACCATTTTTTGAAAAAGTGTGCATTTGCTTAAACGAACTTGTAAATTAGATAGCGGGGATCACCTTTTCCTCTGTTTTAAGTGCTTCTTCAAGATTACTAAGTGTTGGCATTGATCCACCTTCCATTACACCCATTAGGTTCTTCATCCGAACACGCATTTGAAATAGTTGAGCTACAAGTTGGCTTACCTGACAATATAGTTGTGCATTTCTTAAAGTTAGAATGTATAGCGCCAGTATAGAAACCACAGTGTCGAAGGTCACTAAGACAAAACAAGTAAAAGTTTGAAAGAAAATTCATTCTACTTACCTGCTGCTCTGTTTTCCCCGACCCCTGAGCAACTCTTTTCCTCCTGACAGGTGATTCTGCCAACAGCTCTGGCTTTTCCCTTTCCTCTGGAAATAAGCAAGAAAGGTTGGTAAGCAAAATCAGTTAATCCAGATTCAACAGATTGAAAGGAACAATCACAAAGTTCTCCTCACAATAACAAAAAGCACAAAGCTTGCATCTTAATCATGTAATAACCAAGGGGATTTGGAGTGTTTCATTCAGTTTTGTTGGAAAAATTTCATCTGATGACCATTTGTTCATTGATGATGTGCTACCAATAGCACAGAATATGTATATGTGACTTAGGTACATATACTATAAAAGAAAAAAAAGCAGAAGAATATACCAAATAATACCACCATTGGAAGCCTATAAATGTAAAACGCACCTGTCTCGTTCAAGCCGAATTCAAATGGAAAATATATATATTTTATCGATTGCATAAACAGGGACTAAGGAGAAAAGAGAGTTATCATGCCTCACTTAAAACAGGTGTAAGCAATTGGGTTAAAAAAATCAACATTTGAAACAGACAGAAAAATTATTATTGGTCGAAAATTCAACCCGACTAAGACAAGTTTTTTATTTACTCAAGATACTCCCATGTTAAGAAACAAAGTTACATATATATGAACATGATTGATTAATTTTTGTATCACAAATAAGAATGCATTGATTAGTATAAAGAAAGAACCAGGGGTCATTGCTTCTATCATCACTTCCATATTCTTCAAATTCTTTTCTGCTTCTCGAATTTGAGCAGGAGTAACCTGTATGCATGCAGATCAGACGACAAAACTTAGCAAATATAGAATCAAAACTTGAAATATAGGAAAAGTAAGCAAATACAATCAATGCTAAATTTCAAGGTTCATAGACCAAAATTGGAAGAGTGCGTATAATTGCCTACTTTGTTCCCAATTGCTATATGCCTATAAGGCACAAATGCATGCAACTTTCATAAATAGAATTATTTAGGATAGTTCATATGCTGGTCCATACCTTTGCCATACCAGGAATCATGCCAATGACTCGAGACACAGAACCCATTTGTGCAACAGTACGGGTTTGCTTTAGAAAATCATTAAAGTCAAACTTTGCACTCATGATCTTCTTTTGCAGATCTTCAGCATCTTCTTGACGCATCTATAATAAATGTGGCTGATAACTGAATATTTTATTTTTGTTGTGTCAATGACAAGACAGAAATATAGTAAGACTTACAACTTCTTGTGCCTTCTCCACAAATGAGAGAACATCTCCCATTCCTAGTATGCGTCCTGCCATTCGATCGGGGTAAAAAGGTTCAAGATCTTCCATACGTTCCCCCCGACCTACCAACTTAATTGGCTTTCCAGATACCTGTCATCATGGAACTACCCAATCAAACAAAGATATAATAGAAAGGAGAGAGCTTCAAATGTTGGATTACATCAATCACTTTAAAAGTTCAGAAACATAGGAAAAATTGTTGCTTCAAAAAATCAACTAAATATAGCAAGACCTCACATAGCTGAGGGCAAACCGAAATATATATATTCATAACTTAAAGCAGATCCAATGTGGTTCAAACTATATTTCTAAATCCAATGTGGTGATAATGAATTTATGAAAACATACATTTCAATTGCAGATCCGCCAATGAATCACGAGTTCTTAGGACAAAGCTATAGGGGTTACCGAGAAGATTCACAAAACATTTCCCTAGGCACATACATTCACTAATTAGAGGCAAAATGCAGTTGACATAAAATCCATTACCCTAGAAAAGTTTGTTAAAGGAAAGATTGAAGGAAAAACAAAATCTTAATAGAGAACTCCTTTGTATACAACTTTAAGCTGATTTGAGAGCGCCTAACATCTCCCAACAAATTCTGAGTTACTTACTAACTACCTGCAAACTCCTCCTTAATTCTTATTTATAGAGCTCACCCATGCCCCTTTACTAACGATTGATAGACCAGAGGCCCATTAAGGTCCATACCTAATAGATAATTGACACAAAGTGTCAAGCTAATACAAGAACAAGAAGGACGATTTTTGGTCCTTGTGCAACTATTGATCACATTTTGTAAATTAATGGAACTAACTTTCAATAGCTTGTAATGTTGAAAATTCTGGTATAGAAGGGTAAACACTGGTTAAGACGAGAACGAATGCAAGGTAACAGCAATGATTGATATTGTAAAGTAAAAAATAAAGAAAGCTAAGATAAAGACAAGCAAACCTCTTTGACACTCAAAGCCGCTCCACCTCTTGAATCACCATCTAGCTTTGTCAATATGGCACCAGTTATTCCAATCTCAAGATTGAATGTAGTCACCAAAGCTGTTCACAAGTAAAAAGTAGCAACGTCGGGATTTTGGGATGGTTTTGGTTGTCATAGTATAATAATCCTGGAATAAAGTTATACCAAAACCTAAGTAAAAATATGTTTTTATGGTTTCTCAATGAATCATCCATGAGCAATTCCGAGACCAACTCCATTGAGGATTTGGAGCACATTTAAGGGTTGTCTCTCCCAAATGGTGAATTTTCGTATGCATAAGTCAAGGATTGAACCCCTACCTACGTGCTTAAGGAACCTGAGCCTCTTTCCTCTTGTCTTGAACCAAACCATTTTGGTAATAAAAAATATGTTCAGTGATATACCAACCATTAATTTAGAATCAGTTTAGAAATACGAATAATTTATTTTTATAGAAAAATATTTTCTTTTTCATGTAAAAGAGTAAATACTTATAACTTTACTTCTGAATACCTGCTGCTTCTTGCCCTGTCATAGCATCCACAACTAACAAGACTTCTATTGGATTCAATACACGCTTCACTTCTTTTAACTCATCCATCATTCCTTTGTCTATCTGTTTCATAAGAAATAACAACCTTGATGAACCAAACAGAATTTATTCAAACATTAAAAAGATCATTAAATAAGGAGGTTGGTGGTTTGAGGGAGGAACGTAGGGATTAGAGTGATAACGAGGTTAAGGGGTCAACTCCCACCACTAACAAAATAACAACTAACATTTGCCATTTCAAAAAAAAAATTTCTTTAGAACATTTCCAATCAGATAAGTAATTACCTGCAGCCTACCAGCAGTGTCAACAATAACCACATCAATTTTCTTCTTTTTGGCCTCTTCAAAACCTTGTTTAGCAATTTCAGAAGGTTTAACATCCGTACCAGCTGTATAGACAGGCACATCCACCTGATACAAGCTATAACTAATTATAAATATGTGACAAGATGCCAGTAGAGAAAATAAAGAATAAGAGATGAGTCAAATTGGATCTTGGTGTTAGATGTCAGAATTCAATTTATTTAAAAAATAAGAATGCTCACAACATTTATCTTGTTTCCTACATATTTTAAAGCCTGACAGATCATTTTTTACACTACAAGATGCTAAAGCGCCAGCAGATTAGCATAATTCCTGTAGTTCAGGAAACACGTCAATTTTATTCTACTACAATACACTTTTTTCATCTGATTGCATTTCACACTAGCAACTAGCTATCAGCAATAAAAGTCTGCAGGATCCACTAAAAAAACTACATTTAATTAAAAAAATAAAATAACATTGCTGACTATATTTAAAGGGGGTGTATTCATACAGAAATTGCTACTTGTCAACAGCTTCAATACCTGTTTACCCAAAATAGCAAGCTGGTCAATAGCAGCAGGTCTGTAAACATCCCCGGCAACTAGCATGCAACTCTTCCCCTGAGATCAGATTAATATTATTTGTTTCAATAAGGTGAAGAAACTAAAAAATATCATCGGGTGATAAAGCACGTGGAAGGAGACTGGAAATACACCTGTTTCTTGAGATAATTTGCTAACTTTGCACACACAGTTGTCTTCCCAACTCCCTGGAGTCCAGCCAACAAAATGACAGTGGGCCCAGTTTTGGCAAAAGCCAGTTCAGAGACCTCTCCACCCATTAGATTTACAAGTTCTTCGTGAACAATCTACAAAACCCAACAATCAGCACCCATTTTGTTCTTGTATGGAACTTCAGTGTGAAAAGAATGGGCCTTGTTAAAGAGTGCTCTAAAGGCATTGTTTAAGGATTCTAAATAAGATAATTATTTGTTCAAAAAAAGGTAAGTATATCAATTTCCATTACATTGAATACACAACTTTCGATAAAGACGTACTATTTTAGATTTATTAAACAACGCCCTTACGGCACTCATTAGCATTTGCCTACAAAAATAACTGTAGTTGATGTTATTTTATCCAAACAAGTTCTCTCGCCTTTACTATAAGTGAATTACAAACACATACTATCAAGAAAAACCTGAAATATACATTCATTTGAGGTGATTGTCCACTTTAGAGTGCCCCACAACACATTTCAAATACAGTTTAAGAATCACCAATTGTTTTTTTTTAAAGTAAGAGCAAAATAAGTTGAATTTAAACACAAATTTAATACCGTACAATTGAACCCTAGAAACCAAAATATATATACATATATACATACATATTTGAGTCTAAAAAACATTGTGTTGAGTGAGACGGAAATGCATTGCACAAATTCAAGAACAATGTCTTGCACCCTAGAATTTAGCAATGTTAATTTAAACAAGACAGAAATGCTAATACAGTAAACAACATTATGCAATGGCAATAAATGAATTTAACCTTAACCAATTGCTGATCAGGTTTGACGCCTCGAATGACTCCAACACCCACAGCCTGATCAGTAACAGATTGCACAAACCTTCTTACAACAGGAAGACTTACCTGCCAACACATTATGTTACCTGACAAAAGTATTCAAATTTCAAAAAAAAAAAAAAAAAACAAAACCAAAACCAAATCAGCATAAACTTACATCAGCTTCTAAAAGAGCTCTCCTGATATCTCGCATAGGCTCCACAATATTCTCTTTGGTCAAAACCTCTGCACAAATTAAATTACATTAAGTCACTTCTATTTTCTCAAATTATTAGCCGTGTCCTTTTGGATGTTTGATAGTAAATAATTGATAGAAATTGCGAAGTAATTATTGTTGAATTGAAAAAAAGGAAAGAAAGACCTTCTCCTTTGAGCTTGTTCCAAGCAGATTCAAGACCAGTGGTTAACTGTCCGAACATTTCAGCCCTCACAACAACTGGACGCATTGTTCTTCTAACACATACGCTCTTCGACTGTACCAAACCCCATATATCTTTCTGCAAATTAATAATAGTAATTATGAATTGGAGTAAGCAATGAGAATAATAGGTGACGTGGCATGGTGGTTACCGCGAAGGAGTTCCTGAAAGAAAGAGAAGAGCAAAAATTGATCGAATTGGAAGAGGAGAATGTGGTTCGATTGTGAGAAGAGAAAGGCGTCGATAAATGGCGGGATGCTAGAACGGCTTCCATCGCCACCAGCTCAGTTACTCACTCAGTACTTAGTGCTATCTATCTAAAATCTATATTTTATCCACAACACACTACCATTTTTAATTCATTCACTTCACTCTCTTCACAATCTTCATTTTATTATTACTTGTTGTATATTACTATTCAATTCAATCTATAATATAATCATTTTTTTATGAAAATAAATAAGTTCAGTTCTGTCCGTGATTTAATAAATAAATTTACTAAATTGCTACAGATACAAGTATTTAATACCTTTTATTTATTTTAAAATGGATTTATCTTGTCCAACTCAAATATAAGTGGGGAAAAATCACATCAATTAAAACTATTAATAATTTAATTTTTTCATATATGAAAAAATAATTGTATTTCTCAAACTACTTTTTCCCTTTATTTAATTTTTAGGAGTACTTTCATGAAAATAAAAATTAAATAACTATTGAAAAATAAAATCTCAACTAATTAGATGATATTTTGGGAATAGATTAAAGAAAATACACTAACAATGTAAAATAATTTTATATTATCATTTAATCTGTCACATTATATTGAACAATTTTTAAATCAAAGTAGTCAATTGTCTAATTATTTATTATCATGATGAGTTATTATTTGTGGCTAGTGTAAAAGAATTTTACATCAATACCAATAGTGCATCTTCTCTATTCTCTATTTTGGGAATGATGACATTTAATAGGGTAAAAGTTAGTTAAAATTTTGTTTTTATTCCATACTATACATTGTTTATCTTTTACTTTTTGAAGTGTAGTTGGTGCAATTAAATGCAATACTAGCATCAGTTTAAGTAGAATTTTTCCTTCAGTTTACCAAGCTTGGGCACCCTCATAGTGTTCTATTTTTAGAGGGAGTGGCAACACTGCTGCCCTAAAAGGATAAACATGACTTAAATTCATTGGAACAAAGGTGAAAGAAAGTAACAAGCAATTCTCCAAATCATCAAATTCTATCATTCAGGAACCCAGAAAACAAATGTTAAGTACTCCGCGGGGTTGTTAATGAAATAGAATGAACAACATGGTTAAGAACTTCGCCCGAAAACATATAACAGAAAAACACACAACAAATCAACGTGGTAACGCGCACAGACCACTTTACACCCTTGTCATCCCTTCCCTTCCCAGAAAGACCTTATGCAATAACTCCACTACGACATCGGCAACGATGCGACTGACATATGCAGAAATATTTTTGGAGTACGAATTTTCTTCTGTCGTCCATTCCATCCCCTAGACAGCAAGATAAGAAAAAAAAACATATTCCTTTTCACGTTCAACGCCAAGCTTCAGCCAACTCAGATCTTGAATTTATTCGTCCAATAAGTGCAATTCCCCTGTTCTTCTCCACCGGTGGTCCTGCTGAACACTTGTCGTTATCAGAAGTACTCAACTGAAGGCTCTTGCTGTTGCAAATTTTTGTTTGATCACCCTTTGTCTGACCGGTAAGACTACCGTCTTGAAGTCCAATTGCCAGAGAGCAAATTTGAGAGACAACATTGCACGGACAACTGTCGACCAGCAACCTGTTACCACTCGAAATAAAATTTTCAATAGACGTTGGCAGACTTTTGGATCCGCTTTCAGTTTCACTGCCATCTTTAAAAAGATGTGTAGGGCTTTGTTGCGAAGGTTCAGCAGTGACAAAATCTGTGTCCTCGTCACTACAATCATTTCCATATTCACTGTCATCCTTGAGAAGCACTTGTGAGTCATTCTGATGCCCGTCGTCATCAAAAGAATTTAGGTTTGAAACAGGATTCGATTTTGTGATAGACTCCTCTCTTTCTTTCAATGTCATCACCACTAGAGTCTTGAGGAAATTCATGACTTGTACAGCGTACATCAGAGCAGTCAAAGGATCTACCATCTGCAGTTAACATGTAAGAAATGATGTTATTGCAGTAAAGATTAATCATAACCTCAATCCAATACTATAATTTTGCTTAACATATAAGACACAAGTTTAAAGGAACACACACACACCAAAGTCAACCAGAAATGCTGTTACTGAAACATGAATCAACCTCAATATTTGACTGATACAATTATTTTGCACAAAAAACTTAAATAGATTTTAAGAATACAAGAAATCACATGCAAATTTATAGCACTATGCCGAAATAACTTATAAAAATATTCATCAGAATTAAAACAATAATCATATATATAACCACAAAGAATAATAATTTGCCAAAAATGTTTGATCTCTTCAATAGAAAACAGTTGTTTAGTTAAACTAACCACATAGAAGTAAGGATATAACTGCAACAAAAATGTCTGTTCTGGTCATCAAAGTTCAGTCACAAACGGGTAATGAGAGCAGAACTGTATAGTAAATATAAAAGGGAACATGATTTTGACTTACGTGAGTCATGTTTGGTGCAAAAACCATTGCAACGTTACGCGCATTCATCTTGTTCAAATGTTCCAGTTGAGCAACGTCTGCCATTAGGTTTACTGCCCAATCTAGGAGGGCAGCTTCTGTTGGAGGAAGAAGCCTCACAAGCTGAGCACATTCTTCTTCAGACTGGGACTGCATTACTTGCTCTGGCGAAAGAGGGTCCAGTATCCCGGTTGGAAGTTCTCTGAACCAAGCCTACAAAGGTTCTCGAGTATATCAAAATTAATGAAGTAAGAAAGAAAAAAAAGGAAAACAATTAACATTAATACATTTAAATTATCGAGGTAACTGTCAAATAGAAGATCGAACCGAATTCCAACAACCCGAGAGTCTAATTCCATATAATAAATCTTTAGACATTTAAAAAGAGAAAGAGGGAGAAAGATTTTGAAGGAAAAAAGTTTAGTAATACCTTTATAAGACCTGCCAAGCAGTGCACGTCGATGCCATTCGGTACCACTCCTCTGTTCAATTGTTCCCTCACAAACTCCTCTTGACTATTTTCAGCATTAATTCTGAAGATTCCTTCAGCCTGGATGTATACGTTTAAAAGTTCATTTTCGAGATTCAACTCTATTGAAATTAAACAACAAATAATACAAAAGGTTTCTGGTAAAATCAGAAGCAAACATATATATATAGAAATTGCTTATCCACTAACTCGCATTATTTGATCAAGTAATGTATTAGTTCAAATACCTGCAGGCCTCCTTGTGCATACAGATGTCTTTGCATTAACAGCAGTATTGTAGGTACACTATTTCCTCTGGCATCGAAAGAAAGCTGCATTGATTCTGTTGAAACACCAAAAACACTTGTGCTGTGGACAATAAATGAAAATACATCAACAATCAACACGATGATATCATATAATTCATGATGCATGCACCAAACATGTAATATGAGTCGAGTAGAGAAGAGAGAATACTGCCGAAAAACAGACAACCAAATACATATAGGTTGTGAACCGAGTGTGTAAATAACATGTTGTGTATTTGTATAAATGAGGCTTATGCTGACAAATGCAAAAATAACATCACTTTGTTTATTATCATTTGCCATCTTAGTAGCAAGAAATAATCAATTATTTTACGATGATAAATCCAATTAATTGATGAAGTGCCCCTAAATTTCAAATAAAAAACTGACAACATAACCAACAAGGAAGTAAAGGGAATGATTGGCCTGATTAGCAAATATGGAAGAAAGCACCTACACTAATGATTTTACCTTCCTCCCATTTTTTTACTACCTTTTACTAGTTAAAATGAACCAAACCCACTTCATAAGACTAATTTGCAAATAGACAAGTATCATTTTATGACTAGACATGGCATAAGGATGAAAGTTTCTTCATTAATCCAAAACAAAATGGAATTATATGCTGTAGAGGGCCTTCAATTACATTTGTCATGCAACTTCAAGCTTGATATAAAAAACGGGAAAGAGAGAAAGAGTGGGAAAAAAAACTAGATATTAACCCAATATCAATGAAATTATAAAACCATAATCAGCATATAGTAAAATCTCAATATGGAAAGAAAGCTTCTAAAATGCAATTTGTTAATAAACGGTTATAGACTTCAAAATCCAACATCACACAAGTCAATTTGATAAATTTTAAACATGAAACAAAAAAAGCACAAATTTGGTAACAAAAGATTTCCAATAAAATGTCCTTTTAAAGAACCAAACCTCATTCCAATTATACGAATGAGAGATTCAGAAAAACACATCTAATAAAAAGAACAAAATCAAGAAAGATTAAAAGTTTAATAAAGTAAGTGAATTAGAAAAAGAAATTGGTAAAAAGAAGAAACCTAGCACTTGGAGGCCTCCTAGGAACCTCAGGTTCAAATTCAACAGGCAAACCAAGAAAACCATGGAAACGATCAAAGGTAACATGAGCAACATGTCTAACATTAGAAGGCCAGCCAATTTCCATGGAAGAAGAAGGAACAGTTCTTGTATGAACACCCGCACCAGTGCTGCTACAACCAATCAAAGATTTCCTAAAAGTAGCAATCAAAAGAGTCAAAATAGAAAGTTGGTCTTTTTCTGTTTCTTGTTGGGAATGTTGTTGAAGTGTCGAATTGTTGTTAATAAGGGAAGTTGTTTGGTGTGAGACATCATTGGGTGTGAGACGAACACATGGACTTGTTGAACAGCTTGAAGGTGAAGGCAATTGAAGCACTTCCGTCATGTTTGATTTATTGATTATTTCTTTCTTCTTCAATTCAAAATATTATTATTCTAAAATAATAATAATAATAATAATAATAATAATATTGTTATTGTTTGTTGAAAAGGTAAGATTTTGATTTGGAGTTTGATGGAGTGGAGTTTGATTCAAGAAATGGATGGAAGGTGAGAAGTGAACATCATCACTGTATGTGACTTCGGTTACCCGCTTTACCCGACCCGAATTCAGATTCTCGCGTGGGAAATACTTTATCTGTATTCTATTCAGAGAAGAATCATGATGATAGCATCAGAGAGAGAGAGAGAAGAGAAGAGAGAGAGAGAGTGGTTGGATTAATGGTTTAGGGTGAATTGAAGATGAAGCGTGTGTGTGTATGTATGTAAGAGAGAGCAAGAGCATTACCAAATGTAACGTGCCCTTTTTTTTATTCCTACCCTTTTCTTTTAATCCACAACAAGGGATACAACTAATACTCCTTCCGTCTTAATGTTTTTGCAAACGAAGGTAATAATTAAAATAAAGAGTTAACTCATATTATCAGAGTATTCATTTTAATTATTGATGATTTGTTTATTATTTTTAATGTAAAATATAATAATTTTTTAAAAGTTGTGTTTATAATAATTATTAAAAGATACTATAAAAAAATAATTAAAATTGTATTGAAAATTATAAATGGTATTTATGTTTAATTTAAAGGGAGAAAATAAATTTTAGAGTTTATTTATTATGTATTATTTACAATGATCCCTCATTACAATCATATGTGGAATAACGTTATAAAATAGTTATGGTAAAAATCAACTAAATTTATTGATTTAATAGTTCAGATTGAGATACAAAATAAAAAATCTTTAAATGACTTATAAGTTATTTTAGTTTTCCTCCTTAAATCCCTCAAAATGGAGAGGATGTAAAAAGAGGCATAAAAGAGATTTTATTCTCCACTTTTCCTCTATTATAAATTAAACTAAATAAACATCAATTAAAATAGATAAATACTAATAAGTGTCCCAATAACACTCTCCATAAGTGTCCCAATAACACTCTCCATATTAGAATTTGCATAAATTGTATTAGAATCTGTATAAAATATTTTTGAATTAAAAAGTGTAATCTTTTACTCAAAAATAATTTTATTTTCTTTTTAATTTTTTCAATAAATACTCTTAAAATACTTGCTAGTATGATCATTTTAAAATATTATCTATTTTCTTCTTCAATTTTCTTCGACCAAACAGATCCTAAGGAGTTGATCCCTCAAAGTTGTGTCATTCTTATTTTGTTTGCTCAAGGTGTAAGACTGATATAAGGATTTCCTTTTACTGCAGTGTTTCGGAGTAAAAAGTATATAAAATGAGCACCATGCATAATTTGGGTAATTATACATTAGAGATTAATTGTCCGCCATTCACGATATAAAATATTTTATTATTATATATTAGTGATTAATTGTCGGTCATTGACGAGATAAAATAATTTGGGTACTTAATATTTTCATTAATTTAACTGTTATTATTAGTTGATTGTATAAAAAAATTTACATACATATAAATTAGATGTTTTATTATTATTTTATATAAAATATTAATAAGTGTCTATTAAAAAATCAAAAGAAAATATATATTTTTGAAAATTATATATTCAATGCGTTGATATCTTAAAAGTTGTATATTTTTATTTAATTTTTTTAATTGTTTAACAAATATGTTGAGAGCTCTCGTTACTGTGACACGTGTTTTATTATTATTATTATTATGGAGGTGGCACTCTCAAGTGATGCTTTCCACCTCACGTCAATCCCGTAATAGCTGAATAATACCAATTTTGAACCCTCTCTCTAAAATTTTATTCTCGAGATTTTCCCTTAATTCTCTTTCTTTTTTGTTTTTTTTAATATTTGCGTTCATTAATTAAACTCTATGCGCACTTGTTGGTTGTACTTAATTCTCATCTAACTAATCCACTTGTTGCCAATTTAATGTCAACTTTTCTACTCTATGAAGCACCGTTCTTGTTTACATTGTTTTTTCCCCCTAATTCCTTAAAAGTTAAAGAAAAAATTGTTCCATGCCACAAAAAGAAAAGTTTAGTTCTACTAAATTGTTGAGTAAAATTTGGTCAAGAGTTATTCTAACAAGATATTAAATTTGATATTTTTAATCAATTTGATTTTAAATGAAAAATTTCTCAAAAAGAATTAAATGAAATTTATTAAATCTTTTTTTTTATAAATAAATTTCTAAATATTACACTTCAATCACTTGGATTTTTTGTTATGACTGAGCCCAGTAATAAGGTATTTATTAATTTACTTATCTTTTTGTTATTTCTTGTCTAAAGAAGATAAGTTGTTTGAAATTATTTTTCGCTAATAATCACCACATGTTTATGTCGTTTTTTTTTTCATTTTTATTTAAATAAATAATTTTTTATAAATTATTTTTCTTTATTTTTTGTGATTTGAATGTGACATTATTTTATCTGTTGTATTGATATGAAGTTTGATTTTTTATCTTATTGTAATATTTGTTAGTTTACATTGACATTACAATTTTTATTTACTAAAATTTCAATCAATTATTTGATCGTCGATGTTACAAATTCAAATACATAAATATTTTAATTATTTATTTTACCATTTTATAATATTAAATTATATTATATAAATCTATTAGTAAATTCAACATTTTTTATATTTAATAACTTTAAATTTGTGTTAGTTCAAGTTATTTTTAATGACTTTAAATTTGTGTTACTTGGAGTTACTCTGCCAATTTCAATTGGGATATTTTTTATTTTCTTTAAAATGTGTCTATTTCATAATAGACCAATCCATGTCCCAAATCCAAGGTGGGATGATCATGACATGTGAGAATAAGACGTTCAATAATGTGTACACTAACCATTCGCTGCCATGTATATTATCCTTTTCCTTTTCAGTGAACTGATGTAGTAACTTTTTCCTTTTTCACTTTCAAGTAATAATACGTTGAATTTAATCTAAAAAGTTGGATATATGATAGTTGTTGTAAATTAGTAAGGAATTGGCGAAACCAATAACAAAATAAGTTTTACTTGTTATTGTTTTTTTTCCTCTATGGATTTAAACTGTATCTACTATTAATGTAAATAAATATGTTTTAAACTATTTGTCAAGTTCTCAATATAACCGATTTTTATCTAGCTAAATTGAGTTAAATCAAGTTCAATTTAACTTAGATTCATTTTCAATTCAACCTTAGTTGTTAATTATTTTTTATTCGGTTCATATGTGTTTGTTTAAATTTTCAATTATTAATATCAATTTTTTTAAATGACTCAAATAAAATATTTATTTTTATGTAAAAGTTGCGTATTATTTAATTTTCTCCTAATAAACTAAGTCATTTTTATAAAAAAGTCCTATTGTTATTTGAAATGTTTTTTGTCCGTAAAAAATATAATAAATAATATTAATATTTTTTTTATGTAACAGATATAGTAAATAATATTTTAAATTTACATACAATTTTGAGGCTCTGAATTCAAACTCAAGATAAAACGTTCAATCTAACAATATTAATATTTATAATTGAATTAGAAGTTAATGATGTAAAATGAAATATTAATTCAACTTTTAAATTATAAAACAAAAGAAAAACAACTCAGACAAATACAGTACCTCAATAAATTACTCAGACAAACAACGAGGTGGTGGTGTGCGCACCCACCTAGTCCACATGGTCCTTAGTTAATCATATTATACGAGGTTAAATCATCTCAAAAATCTATAATGTTATCTCCACGTGTCCTTAACTTCATTTTCATTAATTGTGTTAGGGTCATAGGACGAAAGAAGAATAAGGAGTTTTAGGAGTGAACGTGATCTTAAAAAGCCCTTCAAATCTCATAAAAGGAAAATTAGTGTAGTATAACTGTCGCAATACAAATTCCTAATTACTTATAGTAGTGTGGTTGGCATGTTGCTAATTCAAATACGAATTTCTTAACTCTTGATATGTTTAGCACATCGACTTATTAAGTCACTTCTTTCCAAATATGTATGCTATGCCACTATTGTTTCCTGAAAACATTAATTCATTCTTATAAAAAAAAATTAATTAACGTGGCGACATAGATTTGGAGCATAGATATAATTAACAATAAAGGAATTCAATGGTCAAGATTTGGGGAGTGTAACTTGTTATTATTGTGAAAGGACTAAGATAAGAAAATTGTTTAAAAAGGAGAAAATGTTTTTATTGATAGTGTACCACTAATTACTACTAGTCATTAAAAGGAAAAATGGTTGTTGTAGCAAAAATCAAATTGGAGGGAGGGACATTAGTGTAAATTTATTTGTAGAGTCTTTTTTTATGTTGTGTGAAGTCATCGTTCTACTTCTAAATTTTTATTATCCAATAAAAACGAAAAAATGGATATTATTATGAAAGTTATTTTGCTTAAAAAGTTTGAAAATTTATATAATTTTTACCTTATTTCTATGTGTATAGATTTTTTTTTACTCATTCACTAGAAAAGGTAAATTCAAGGTGGAGGACAAAAGAGACTAGTTGGTAGGTTTTCTACCCTAGTTCCAAACATAGACTTCGTCTATGTTTGGTTATGTTTTGATAATTGATTTTTACATGATTTATTTTTAGAATTGATTTTTATTTATTTTTGTCTTATCCTTCTTTTTGTTAGGCCAAAAGAAATATGTTAATTCAAAATTTGGTCAAGAAGTAAATACGACCGAACAAGAATTATTTTAGTCACGATTGAATTGAATTAATTTTTTTAGTTAAAAGTGACTTAAATGTAAAGTTGTTTATGTTTAAATATATTTGTGTAAAAATCATGTTTGCAAGTAAAATCTACAAATTTTAACTTCAAATTAAAATTCATTTTACATATAAAACTAATTCTACTCGAAGGACAACCAAAAATATAAAAATTAATTCTACACAACTAAAATTAATTTAGAATACTTTGAAATGAAATCAAAAATATACTTCAATTAGTTAGTTTAGAAAAAGCTTTTACTCATAGTCCGAACTTGAGAGAGTAAAAATGTTTCTATATTATCAAAATAATTGTCTTCCAGTAATCTCTTTTTTATTCATCAATATTTTTTTTCTTCTAATAAACTATGTACTGAATTTAATTCGCTAAATCATTATTCTAAAGAGATCTAAATGGTGCTACGTACATGTGGTGGTTCATAAAATTAGGTAATAATACCTAACAAATCTCCTTATCTATTTGTTTTATCTTTTACAATTTTCGCTATCATGAAAGCAAAATGCTTAATTGTCATTTTATCATCATATGAAATTAGACACAATGTTTGGAATACTTTGGTATAAGATAGGACAAGAAGCAATTTGCTTGAGAAAAGCAGCATGCAGCTGTCCATGACAAACTGTATTTCCTTATTAGTTTGGAGAAATAATTATATGTTTCTTACCAAACACATGTTAGTTGTTACCATTTAATTCTTACAAGAAAGTACATTGATTATGATTTAAGAGGGGAAAAGGGGAAAAAAAATTACATTGTTCAAGTAACTAAGAAAAAAAAACAAAAGAAAAATTGCAATGAGCTACAATTTTGGTCCCCGCAAAGAAACTATTCATACACTTTTTCTTTCTTTCTTTCTCAACGGATATGTCATTGTAAAGCAAAGATACACCATGCTACTTTACAGAGTATTTAACAACATCATATACTTCTGCATTGCACAATTTTTATAACTACGGAAAAAATTTAAAAAGGGTGAAAAAAGGAGACTCATAAGTTATTACATGAGTTTGTGTACTGGACTAAAAACTAAACTTCAAGGAAGAAAACCGTTGTGATTCCACAAAATATTCTTATTTCATGTTCAAATTTAAAATGGCTGGTACATACATGCTTTATGGACCTTGCTTAAATAATATGAACTATTGTTTTGAGATCAGACGGTCCAGGCTACACGGTTAATTTTATTAAATTAATCATTTTCGATCATTCAATCAGATTAAACAGTAGAAACACAATATTGCGTGAAATTGAAACACGGTTTTGTAGGTAGTTTCTGAAGTATGGACTCTATAAACATGGCTCAACTCCTTTTATTGATTGTTTAAACTACTTTATGGTTCTATTATTGATTATTGGTAATGGTAACTTAAAGCACTACATGAAGCTCCTAGGTCTTACCCACCAGCATTGAACCAAATAAATAGTTGAAATTTTGATCAGACATTTATAAAGAATTTTATTGGTTTGATTCGTTCACCCAGTTAAACGTTATTAGGTTTAAGAAAACTATTCTCATCTTGTAGTCAACTTTATACTTGTATCAACTTTTTTATTATATCTGCTGGCATAGTAATGGTCTCCAACTAAAATTAGAATCCGTACGCTAATTAATTTTGACAGTTAAGATTCCAAGTGGCGCAGATCAATTATCTACACGCCATTATTTAATAATACTCCAATGGAATCAAAACAATAATGTAAGACCTTGGAGTGTTTGGAAAAATTTGTGATATTATGTAATTATTCGTGTGTGACAATTCGACAGAACTTTTATATTTACACATAACTTTCAGTTTAAAATTCGTGTAATTATTCGACATAACTGTTTACATTGAATTTTCGTAAATTTTCAGTATGACTAAAAAAACAATTTATAGAGAGCTTACGCAAAATATCTTCTCTATGATAGTAAAAAGGAAATCAAAACAAATATTAAAAAAGTCAACCGGAACTTAAAATAATCTATAAACTCTTGTATAGTAAAAAAGTCAACCGGAAGTATTAAAAAAAAAACTTGAGCGGACTGTGCAATTCCATTCAAAACAAATATGATTTCCTTAAAACAAAACCTTATGTGAGAATTGTTAATGTTATGTGCATTAAAAAAGAAGAATTCAACTAAAAAAGATGTACATAAATGTCATCATTTTAATTAGGCCAATGTCTCCCACTAAAACCATAGAGGTATCCAGCACTCACAAATCAACCATAAAAATAAACTCGCTAACATGACCAATTTAAGAGATCCACAATTACATTTTACACCCAGCAGGGTATAACCAGAAATCAGGAGGTCCTGTTCACTGGTTCAAGTGCTTCTACAGTGACCACACTATTTCCTCTGATTACCTGCAGAAAGTGAGTGAAATTAACAACAACAAAAACATGCTCAAACTCTATTAGCTGCTATAAGTTAACTACTCATATTAAAATGATAAAACAACAAAAGAGAGAAGATGCTTTCAAAGAAATCCTCATTGCCCTGATTCTTGTCTTCTGTTACTGATTTGAAATTTCAGTTACTACATTGCTTTACTGCCACAATTGCTTGGAATAAGTAGTTTGCAGGTTTGGCAGAATGTTGGATTGGTCCTTAGGTGCTGCAGCCATTATTAGTGATCTGAGAGGAGGAAAAAGGCCAAACTTCATGCTGATGTACACATTATACATATTTTGGTGTATTTGGTTGGAGCAGAACGCTCACACGTTCAAGGTGCTACTTATTCTTACTACTGTTGTGTGATAGGAACTTTTTATGGTTTCTCTTGGGTGTTTTTTTCATCTCTTCTTCAAAAGAACAACCCTATGAAATATGCAGAAGTATTTAACAGGTTTTTCTTCTTTTTATTGAAATATCCCCCAGTTACAGGCCCCTAGTCATTCATTGCATGATAACACTTCTTCAATTTAAAAAATGGAAAAATTATAAAGGAATTCTTAGCAAAATTGTTTCCGGTTTATGGAAAATGTAGTTAATTTAATCAACATACAAACGGCTATTCATCAACCACTTTATAAACAATAAACATAATCAAACTGTTGAGGGTTTAGTTCCTAAACCAGAAAGACTTGTACCAAGAATTCCTCTTGTGAAATTTTCCCAAAAGAAAACACGTAAAAGAAAAGGAGGAAAAAAATGTATACACTCATTACGGCAGAAAGACACATGAAAGTTAATATGTAACAGAAAAATATGCATATATGTTGCACTATGAGGACTTACCACCATCCCTATGTCAGTTTTGTCATTGCCATTCACCTCCACAGTATTGTCAACAACCAAATTCATAAACTGGTCGAATCCTCGGAGAGTACCAACAATCATGCGATTTGCATTCAGCTTGACTGCATATAAATACCACATATTTCAGAATAATTCATCGCCCAGTTTGTAAGACTTATTTTGGTATAATTCATTGCACAGATTGTAAGACTTGTTTTCAGCGATAAAACACGACTCTATCAAGAACAGACAGACTCTAGAAAAATTCACAACTACTAAACAAACATGTAGATAAATAAATAAGAACATGACAAAAATCAAATATAAAAAGACCCTATGCATCCCTATTGATTTATTAATATGATTAGTATGAAATTAAGAATAGTTGACACAATCAATGATAAATATAATCCCAAAATTCATAACTAAATGAATAAATTAACGGATAAAATGTGGGTTTGTGACGTTTGACCACAAACTATAAATGTTTGTTTACCAACCCTAAAATTGATTCTAGTCACAAATTCAATTCTACCAAAAAGCTAGCTTTAAAGAAGACCTAAAATAAATTCCCTAATTTATGAAAAGTGGCACCATACATATACACATTTAAAAACAAATTTGATCCAAACTATCAGCACATGGATTTTTTTTTAAAAAGTGAATGTACCCAAAAATATCACTTCACATTCAATTCACTATTGACCAAAAACAATTTTCTTCATCGCAAAACCAAATATTCAGAAAAAATGCATAAATTGGTTCATGGTAAAACATTATATGTTGAACATAACAATCTTCATCTGCAATGTGAGCAGAAAACAAAACCCTTAAAACTCATCTTCGTCATTTGAAACCACTGAACTCGCTGAAGTAGTCAATATATAATAAAAGACAAAAATGAAGTTTAATAGCGATATTTTTGCGATTATAGAAATTACTCCATTCGGATATAAACTACAAAAACGTAACTTGATGTAAAAAAAATCAAAATCTCAGAAACAAGAAAGATAAAAGCAATTAGAAGAAAGAAACTTACTCTGAAGCTGTTTGTCCATGTATCTGATGAAAACCCAAAAATTAAAAGAAAGTAAAGAGAAAAACGCATATTAATACCGATAAAGTGTATCAGAAATTAAAAAGCAACGAAAAATGAAATGATAAATCTAATTGAAAAGTTAGTGTCATGCTTACTTCTTCAAATCCGGTGGCTGGCCTGACCTGCTCATGATGAAGAGATGAGATAAGAGAACAGCGAAGAACGAAGAAGAAGATGATTTGGAAAGAGTGGCAGTACCAAAATCTTCCTTCACCAGAAACCCTAACTTTTTACACTTTTGTTGGGAGGAGGCAGAAAGCCCACTAAATCGGCCCTGATCCAAGAAACTAACGAGAATTGTACCGTGCACCCCCCACTTTTATCTCTCACCCTGATTTTTGTTAAAGACTATTTTACCCTTTTTATTTTGTATAAAACTATAAAAAAAGTTTACTATTTTATTTTCTCACCCCCACTTTTGAAAATTACAAAATATATTTTAATAATAGAAAATTACAAACTTTCTAAATAATAATATGTGAGATTTTTGATGTCTTCGAAACTTTTGTTAAATTTTAAACTTTCGAAATGTAATTATCAAACTTTTGAAAAATACCAAATTTTCGAAATGATATTTTCCAGGAACATCTCAAACTTTCGAAACTTTGGATAAATGTGAAAGTTCCGTAATTTTCTAGAAAGTTTCGAAAGTTTGGATGAATTTGAAACTTCTGAAACACATATCTTTCCAAAATTTCAAACATTCGAAATAACTCAATTTCGAAAGTTTCAAAAAATTCAAAACTTTCGAAAGTTTCAATTTTTTTTTAAAAATTACTGATGTATATTATAATTAAAAATATATTTACAAAAAAAAATTAATTAAATTAATTATTAATTAAAATTATTACTATTTTTGAAATAGGTATGAAATTTATTACTATTAATTTATTACTATTTTTGAAATATGTATGAAATTTATTACTATTAATTTATTACTATTTTTGAAATAGGTATGAAATTTATTACTATTAATTTATTACTATTAATATATTATTATAAATTTATTTTTATTTTTATTTTTATTATTATTATTATTGTTATTATTATTATTATTATTATTATTATTATTATTATAAGAGAATGCTTTATAAAAAAAAATAGAATACCCTAAGACATTGTGGGGTTAGAATCCCCTTTGAATATTCTATGTTTGGTGACTTTGTATCTATCTTACTTAATCAATTATTCTCTCTCTTCTAATTTAAAATACATTAAAGTCACTCGTCACTAAAGATAGAGAATCCATTTTTAATAGTGCGACATAAATTATAGAGTCCCTTAACTATTTTATCAAGAGTCTAATCTCTAACTAGTGTTTATAAAAAATTTATATATTATAAAATGTTAATCTATCTAATGAATCCTAATGTTAATGTCATGCCTTTTATCATAGAGTCGACCAATATTCTTATAAAATGGTGCATGATTTATTGAGCGTCGAGGAAGCCATCCCTTTCTAGTTAGCATTTTATTTTCAGTTTTTTCTTCAAATTTCCACTCCCTTAATTTTATTGAATGTTTACACGTCATGGTGTTCATGATAAAGTTTGGTGTAGGATTATATGCTTAAATATAACGGAGACTCGGAAGAGAGGCGACAACAATGCAATTTTATGTCATGATTTTGAGGATATTCTTTGTTCACAAGTTTCTCTCTAGAAGACTAACTTAACAATCTTTCAAAAAATAAGACTAACTAATAAAAAAGTTTAAAAGGGTTGTTGAAACAGATTTATATATTTAGCTTTTTTTTTATAAATTATTTCATCTCATAAGTATTTTATTAATGCTTGAATATATCTACTCATTTAATTACTCATAAAGAAAATTTATCTACTCGTTTAATTATTTTACTAATCGTTTTTATTAAAAAACTGCAGCCATGAGCTTAATTAATATTAAACGAGTAACATAATGAGAATTTGTTTAATGATAATAACAAAATAAGTACGTGAGAAAGCATGCCAAGTGAATAACATAATATAAGAATATTTTGTAGTAGTAGTAGTAATAGGAGTACATAGAGATTTGTAATCCAATTTATTGTCCAAAATAAATTTTTTGGAGAGCAATACATTATTGACTTTTTTCAGCATAGAACAATATTAATTGTCTCCAAAACAAGTGAATGTTATTCAAAAAGAATTTCGATATATCAGGTCCACATCTATTTTGTGTTCTTCAATTTTTTTTGGAAGTAATTCCTTAAAAAAATTTGCTGAAAAGTAATTAATTAATTTTCAAAGGAATAGATGGAATTCTAGGATATCAGTCTGTTTTAAATAAAATGTCAACTTTTTGTATCGTCAATTTAAAAGGCCGTATTGAATATATTGGAAGATTGCAAATAAACCATTCGGTTAGTTGAATGGTCATTAACATGTGCATTGAGATTAGAGGTGAAGTGCACATCGTGGAATTAGTCATAATAATACAATTTATATTCAAAATTATATGCCATTTTGTAGTACTAATAATGTAGTAGTATTAAAATTTTAATACTTGGCTAATACGACTGCAGTAGTGTGAATGTGAAGATCAATCGTGTAAATTAGATGTCACTGTCAGCAATATCAAATTTTGGAGACTTTAACGAACCAATTAGTTTGCGCCATTTCTTTGCCACTTATGCTTTTAGGCACCATCAAAATTTACGGTCAACAAATGTGACGTTGAAATGAAGCTCACACAAACTACATTATTATACTAATTTAAGGTGTGGGCGCCACATGTTACGGATGTTTGATTTTTGATTTTCACTACCATAACAATATTATGTTTTTTTATTTTATTTTACGATAGATGATAAATTTTATCTTAATTAATTCAAGCAACTTGATATCGTATTTAAATTTAGAACAAAATATTTAATACAATAATATTAAATTTGTTAATTGAGTTAGAATTTAAAGACAATATATAATATTTTATTTTAAAGTATTAGTGTTATTAAAAATATTATATTTAAAACACGAAATATTATAGAAGATAACTAAATATAATATTTTCAATAATACTAAAAATAATATTTTAAATTTTTCTAAATATTCAATTTATTTTTTAAATGAATTTTCAAAAGTGTTCATAATATATTTTATAATGTTTATTTTATCCGTCAAAATGTAGATAAGAAATACTTTCATTTAACGACTTCATAAATTTTTTTATCAAAAAATTGAACAATTCTAGAAAACTATTATAACTGAGTCTCTTAATCATATATACTATCATGAGTTTAGCATATGACAACCGTTACATATAAAAAGAAATATATTGAGACTTATCCCCTTGAAGAAATCTTAATACGATTATTCTCCCACTCGATCCTAAGATACCTTGGATAAAAAGTAGAATAAAAATAAACTACTCTATAACTCAAGCCTGCTACTGTTCCGAGTTGCAATAAAATAATTTCGATGTAGACTAGTAAAAAATTAATTAATATTCATATATTCAAAAGTGAAGAAAGTGACTCTTTAATTTATTTATTTCATGTAATAATATTCCTCATATAATACTACTATCTTAACCAAATATATATTCTATAGACATTATTACTTCACAGCATGCACAAAATAGCCAATTCATCTATACATAGCACCCTTCATCTATCACTCTATCTATATCCTTCCCTCATATATCTTCCTAAAATTAAAATTTATTTGGAGCTTATTTAGATTGTAAATTGACAACATGCTAGGGAAAAAGATTGTATCGATCAAGAAGCTAGCGAAAAAGGTGAAGGTTGTAAGTGGAGTTGAATCTGACCCTGTTCACTCTAAGTTATTGAAGGGTTATGAAGAAAATAAAAAACACCCAATCACCAAAAAAATTGGGTCAAAAAAAAGTGGTGTTTTTGCACTATATGTTGGAGAGGAACGACAAAGATACGTGGTTCCAACCCGTTACCTTTGTCACCCGTTATTCAAGATGTTGTTGGAGAAGGCGTACGATGAATTTGGTTTTGAACAGAGGAATGGTTTGGTAGTTCCATGTAGTGTTTCAGCATTTCATGAGGTGGTCAATGCTATTGAATCTAACAATTGCAAGTTTGATGTGAGAAATATTTTTGCTGAGTTGGTTTGATGTAAGTGCATAACACACACAAATACATTTAAGTATAGCCCCTTTTTTTTTACTGGTTATTAATTAAAATTAATTACACTAGAAGTCAATTATGTTAGATTGTTAGAGTTATTGGAATTGTAAGTGCTTCAAAATTGATTCAAGGTCCAATCCGATCTAATCCGCTTCAACTCAATAGAACTCACCCACCATAGACATCTTTGATTCTTCGAAGCTATGGCTAGACTTAACTTAGCGGACACGAAAGGGAGATCCCGTCAATCCTGGTGAGGAATCTGCTGCATTCAAAGTCATTCAAGGCTCTTATCCTTTAGTATATTGGAGTCTTCGTGTATCTAAATAGTACATTAGACAACAAGAAAAATACACATTTTCTATCAATCTACCTCCCACTATTTTCAAATAAACCCTCGCTTAAATGTGAGAGTGTTTGTAAATACCACTCGACCTCAGGGTTACAAAATGTTGTTTGAGAATCAAAGTCGATCATCGAACTCGATTTAATTGGTATCAGTAAGTATAATCTTGTTTATCATCACGAAAATTCTCAAAGAATTTAAGAAAGTAAGTGATTTCATTAAAAAACTCGTTTGTCCCCTTCTTCCAAATATATGCTAATCTGTGTAATTAATTATTAACATTTCTAATAGTTTGTAACATACTTCTAATCTAGCTATTAGATCATTATCAATCATTTTTATAAGTTAACACAAAAATTTGGTTAAAATACGCCTAATAAAAATCCAGAAATTCGAAAACTCAGGTACTAAACATTATACTTGTAAAAGAAAGGTACTAAACATTATAATAATTGCAGTCCTACAGTGGGTTCATGTAAATTGATCTGGTGCTCATATAGTTCTTCTCAGCAACTTCTCGTATATAATAATTAGCTGAGAAATTTCTAACGAAATTTTGCATCAAATCTCAATTCTCAAGATGCAGAACTACTTCACTTTTTTGTCGCTGTATATGTTTTAGATATTTTTGTTACATTTTATCTTATTTTCTTCTATTTTAAATTATTACTATGTTATATTTACTAATATTCTATGAAATTTTTATTTTTACATTTAAATATTCTAAACGTATTATATCTTATATTTTGTAAGAAACAACTTATCGTGGTATCGGATACATACCATATTCGATAATCGATAGTCAAAGGTATACGGTTTCATTGAGATCTTAAAAATCTCCTTATCATATCAACAAATTGCTTATATAAGTATGCATGAAAAGACTAAACCTTTTAAATGTCTAAATAAACGGCTATGTAACTTACTTGATCGCTGTGGTTGAACTTTGGTACCGAAATAGATAAATAAATGACTAAAGTCTCATTCTTGTCTACAAGAAAACAAATTCTCGTAATTTGTTTGGTCTTTAAGAATAAAAAAACAATATACTTTTTAAGTCTCTATGAAAAATTGAATTTCAAACTAAATTAAATTTTATCAACACATATTCAACATTAAAAAATTATATCGTATAATTTACGTTTATATTTTTATTTTTGTATTTCATACAAATTATCTATATTATTATTTTTATTTTTTTTAAATAATAAATTTTGTTTGTATCTTACTAAATTTAAGTTAAGTTATGAAAAACTTTTAAAAAAATTAAAATAAAATGTGTTTTAAAAATTTTAAATTTTATATATTTGAAAACTTAAAAAAAAGTTTTTACGAACAAATTTGTGTTTTACAATTTTTTTTTAAGTTTACACACAAATACGTCCCACAAAATATAAAATTTGAATCTTTTATATTTTTAAAAAGTGTAAAATTAGATTTGTATTAAAATGTGGAATAAGAGGATAAGATAAAATTTTTTCGACATTATTATAATACAAAATAAACAATAAATGATGGTGTCCTTAAGGATGTGAGTTTAATGGTAACTGGTAACATTTTGATAATGTAACTTCAAAAGACAATGTTCAAATCACGTATAAGACAAAATGACTATTGATATTATCGTTATTGATAATAATTTTTCTTTCCTTGATTTAAAAAAAAAATCTATATAATATAAAATTAATTAACTAGATAATACATTTGAAAAAGTTTATTAATATTATATTAAAAAATTTAAAATTTAATTTTAAACAATCTTTTTTTAAAGAGTGATTTTAATATAAAAAATAATTTTTAATGACACTGCATTAAATAAAAATAATCATTAATATTTTTCGACATAAATAACAGAACTATTAATGAGAGATAAGATAATAAATTAAATATACTTTATATTTTTTTGACGTCGAGATAAATACTATAAATATGTTTTCGATATATATTTTTTTGACGTCGACATAAATACTATATATTATTTTGAGTCGAGATAAAAAATTGATATGGTCCCAGTACATATATGGACCAATTCATTCTAACCCATATTTTATAATGGACTTGTGAGAGCTAATGGGTATATAACATGTCCATAACACCATAGCAAAGGATGACATGGCATCACGTAGTAGGTTTAACAAGATCTGACTTTTTAGATTTTAGGTGCTTTTTTTTAACTAATTTAATACTTTTAGATCTTTTAGTATTTTTTTTTAAGTGAATTGAGCTCAACTAAGAAAATAAATTAAATTAAGGTGGATAACTTTATCTAGAGGAGACCAAGAAAATGAATTTGATTTAGTTTTGAAAACAAATAAGGTTGTTATAATTTTAAAATAAGTTAACTCAAATTTCAAAGAGTCAATTCAGTCTGGCCGTATTTTTAAATTGAATTTAATAAACCTTCTAAAAATACGGTTATTTTTATACTACTTTTATTATAGTTTGACTAATTCATTTTGACAACTATGTTATTAAGAGACAAAACAACCATTAATCTTAAAAAAATCTTTATAAAAAAACATAAATATGACATTTTCTCGTCACAATACACTTGTGCGTCTTTGGTTTTGGTCGAGATTTACAAAATCAAGTATGCATTTAACATTTTATGAAGAAACATGTTATAAGTCATTTCAATAAAGAGAAGAGCAAAGTTGGAGTAAAAAAAAGGAGAGAAAAGTAAAGTAAGATATAAATTGAGCATAAATGATGAGTGATAAAAGCTATAAATTAAGCTCGGCATAAGGTGAATTATAAAAGCTATAAAACTAATGTGAAGGTACACATTTACTCCTATATTCTTAGACGAGAGATAACATTATATATTATTATCTAAGATATATTTTTTAACGCACATTTTAATTGGTTGAAATTTAAATAGGGTTATGTAAGTTCCAATATATTTAGTCCAATTCATTTAAATTTAATGTATTAAAATATGAGATCTTAATATTACTCATATGTTTTTCCCCCTTCAACGAGAATAGCCTTCATCTTGCTAACAAGTTCTTGCATTTGTTCCCTAGAGTGCAAGGGCGATGGATACACGCACACACAATCTAGTCTTCCATCTCTTATTGTATCAAAAATAGCTATAGATGGGCCCAAACCATGAACCGAAGCACACCCCATATAGTCATCTACCCCAACCTCTCGTTGCTTGTCGCCACCATCATCGACCACCATGTCCTCGAACACCGACATTATTGATGTTCTTAATGATGATGTCAAACCGGGGTTATCTATGGCCTTGTTCATAAGAAAGTTCATGTCAGCCATGTCTGAAAAATGTTTGTCATTGTTCTTAGAGTTGGCAAATGCTCCATAAGTCCTCTTGGCTAGTTCCCAGAGACTTTCTCCCCCTTTGATCACGTGGTTGTTGAGGATTGCAGCGTGGTAAAACCCTATATATATTGAAACATAATTTGTCCATTAAATTTGTTAAATCATATTACAGAATAAATAGAGTTTGTATTTTATGTAATTTTACAAGTACAAAATATATACGGTAAATTAAACACAAATCACACGACTTTTAAAACAATTATTTTATTTTCAAAGACTTTTAAAATAATTATGATCAAAGTTGTTTTTTTTTCCTTTCATTGTAACGGGTTAGAGTCAATTTTTAAAAAAAGAAAAAATAAGGAAAGTTTTTAATGCAACAGTTATAAATGTACGTCATTCAAAATTAATTGCGACCAACCGGGCTGGTCTCTTCTCATTTGCTTGCTATGTTACTATAAATAAATGGTCTGCTACAAGCAGCAATATCATTTTTTTTTTCTTTTTTTTATCCTTTCAGGAATGAATAAATGAAGTTGGGAGGTCGGTTGTATATATTTACTTCCATATCCATATAACATTCAATGGTTCTATACCACGATTTAATACTGTAATTAACTTAAATCAATTTTTGTAACAAAATAGTCCAAACAATGTAATTTTTTTTACATGGACATCCAATTAAATTCACATTTTTTAGATTACTTCGTAAAATATTTTTACAAAAATCTATATTTAGTGATTTAATTGAATGTATAAATAAAAAATTATATTATCAGTATATATAACTTAAATCCTTAATTATATCATATTTAATGTTACTATATCTAAAACACTTGTTACTTAATTTGCGTTTTATTTTCATAAAACAAGTTTAGGCGAGAGACAATTTAAACTCTTAAATTTCACTTTTGTTTTTACTTTGAGAAATTTAAATGGGACTACAAATAAAAATTGTGAAGTATTTTTTTTTTTTGTACTTATATATAAAATCGGATGGTATATTAATTATTCAAATAAAAAATAAACAACTTCCTTTGATATGATTACATGTCACAAAGCGATTAAGATCGATCCAATGGTGAGAGGTTTGGATTATATTCATAAGGTAACTGTAAAAAAATGTGTAACTCTAAATAAAAAATAAAAACTTGTATACAAAATATGAAATAGAATAAGAATAGTAGTCTAATAAATGCAAGAGACAAACATACCAAAATTGTGAATTGAGAGAGGTGGGTAGAGAGTGGACCGGCAATCAGTTAAGGTAATGATCCCGTACTTCTTAGAACTGTTCTTGGAGCTATGTGCAGCCATTAACCCCGCTGCAGTTATTGCCCCACACAATTTTATCTCACTATGCTTACAACCCTGAAATAATAAATTTCACACATATTGAATAGTGTGTAGCTAGCACTTTTATTATTTGGGTAGTATAGTGTCATATATAGTATAAGGTGAACCGATGTTTGAAAACATTGATGATCAATATTGCCATCTATAAATAGAAGTTTAGAGAGTCTTTCACGTCGCTTGACTTTTTTATTCAACAAAACTAAGAGAAAATAAATAGTAAAATTTTGATTTTTAACATTATTATATTTTATTTTTTGTATTTTATCGAACTAATACCACAAACTAGATCATTATCACCATCATAAATTTGGACAGAGTCAGTCTAATAAATTTAGAGACTTAAAACAAATTTTAAGGTAAAATTTTTTAAAAATTAATAATAATAAAGTTGGAGATTATATTTACAATTTTTTTGGACAAATACAATATTAAACAATATACAAATAATTAACTATTAAATACATTTACATGATTGAATAATTTTTGTTAAATTAATTAGTACAAAATTAGCTCATAAATCCTAACTCAACTAACAAATATCGAACTTGCTAAGTTTGTCGTCTTGTCTCGTTCCGCATTGTAGTGAGTTAATTATGGTAATATTTACCATCTATTTCAAGAAGAAAAAAATTAGTATCAAAATTTGAGAGTAAAATTTATACTACAAAAATTAATAATATTAATTAAATTAAAAATATAAATTTAAAGTTCAAAAATATTTAAAGCATAAGACCACCTTCTCTATCTGCCTTCCCCTTGGGCTAACCGTGAGGACCATATGATACAATTTTGCGCTTAATAATATTCACATAAATTAATCAGCAAGCATATAGTATATTCACAAATTATGTAGCATATTAGAAAATCTTACCGCTAAAACCCTCTTGGTGTCAACGTCGTTGAGTTGCAATCTAACCACTTGCGAAAACCTAGCATTTTTAGTATCATTAAATTTCAAATTAGTAAGCCTAAAAGAGTTAAGAGAGTAACTAATCACATCCAAACCACGTGTCCATATATTTTTCTTCCCTTTACGACTAGGAACAAGATCCTCAATCGCCAAACAAACTTCCCCTTTATTATCATTCTCTCTCACAACAACATTCTCTTCTTCCTCCTCCATCAACACAAGCAACTCCCTTAAAAGCGACACCGCCGTTGTCCTATCACACGCTGCCACGTGGAGTCTCATAACCACCACCGATGTTTTCGCATCAGGCGGCATCGCGTAAATACTCGCAACCAACATATCAGAGCCTGTTGTACGGCTACGTTCCTGCCACGTGTTACGGTTGAGTTCGTGTTCCAATATTTCTTGTAAGGGAGAAACAGAAACGGCGTCGTTTCGGTTTCTTCCGAGAATCTCGGAACTGACGTTGACGCTGTGGGATTCGATTTTGATGAAGGGAGTGGGAGAGGTTAGAAATGTGAAAGTTGTGTCTTGTGTTAATGATGACGTGTTGGAGTGGTGGATTCTTGATCTGAGGATAGGATGGTAATTTTGTAGTTTGTTGAGTGCGATTTGGAAACGGGGAATATCGAGGGGTTTAGTGAGGTGTAGTGATAGAACTGCAATGCCGGTACCACCACGAATGGCTTTGCACCAGCTATACTCTGTGCCACCAACTGTTCGACTTTTTGTTTCAACCATCGACATATTGTTTGTTGCAAAGTGGCACTCGTGTAGAATGAGTTAGTTCACTTTCAATGCAAAAGGTGATTCTATGTTTGTAATAAAGAAATTGGGGGAGTATTTATTTAACAATAATGAGATGAATACTTCGATGTAATGTGCACAGAACCCGTACTTTGTTGATAGGAGGTGTTGGTGGTGGGGGAGTTGAATAGCCTTTAATACTAGTAGTAGTAAAATGGACACCATACTCCTACTATATTAACTCTACCTTTGGCATCATGGGCAAACACTCACTACAATCACTTAGTGAGTAATTCATGCAACTACTTTAGAGCATCCTTGTCCTAAAATCAACCACCATGTGCACTTCAGTTCATGCATCTAATTTAATATTTGCTCCTTTCTTTTTTATAAACAAACGTGAGTGAATCGTATTTTGCGTAAATTTTGAATTAAATATGTTTTGTTGATTCATTTTCTTTTATAAATATGAATCGATTACATATTTTAATAAAGAGTCTTGCTGATATGTGTATACTAAAAGTAAAAAAAAAATATTGAAAAATATGTTTGAATTTTTGAAGAGTTGAAACACACATTATAACTCAAAAAATGTAAATTTGAATCATAAATATATACGCTTAAATATTAAAAAATGTATTTAATTTTCTTGATACAATAAAAATAATGATTACATTTTATAATATATATACTTTTCAATTTAATTTTGTGTGAAAATTTGTTATGTTAATGATAGTTTGATACTATGCATCAAATAAGGTGAAATTAGTTACTTTTTATTTATTTTTTGTTCCATCATTTGTGACAATTTTTTTGTTGCTAATATTTGTGTCTAGGTGGAATACTTATGTAACTTATGTACTATCTCGTGTCTTTTTTATTAGAGAGAGTTGAGTTATAATTTGTCTATTTAGTTTATAATATGTCTCAAATACCTCAACTTGAATTTATTGATCAAATTATAATTTAATTGTCTTTTATAGAAAAAAACTAGAGGGGGTATTTTAATATCAAGAGATAAAATAAAAGTCATATTATTTTTATACAAGATATAAATTATTCATAAATAATTTATATAAATAAGCTAAAAGATACTCTGTCGTCCCTAAACTTTGATTTAGTTGTCCTTGATCATAAAAATTAAGAAATAGTTAATTTGAATAATATTGGACTAATTTACCTTTATTTCTAGTTAAATCATGCTTAATTTACCTACAAAATAAAAATTTGTCAATCTCTTCGAGTGCTCCACGAGCAAAATTCTGCATGCTACATTTTTCACAGTAAACATAAAACATATTTAATAATATATTTTAATGTTTGTACCCAAAATATACATTTTAGTTTTTGTAGCGGTAAAAAAGGAAAAATTTATATAGTCAGTCTTGTAAAAGAATAAAACTTCAGAGACGGATAAAATAGTTTATAGATATATTATGAAATATTTTTAAAAGTTATTCGAAATAGTTTCACAAATACCTATGTTAAAAAATAAACTTAAATAAATCAATTCAAACGGGCCTTTATAACTAATTTTACAATGCTTAAGATCTAACCAAAATTTGAAATTGCAGTCTCTAAATTTAAGCATCTTTTATAAAAAAATTGCTCCCTAAATATGAATTGTATTTTAAATTATTAGGTAATTTCTTTACAACAAATTATTACACACACTTATTATTATTATTATTATTATTATTATTACTATTACTATTATTATTATTATTATTAGGCTTAATTGCAACTTTAATCCCTCTATTTTTACCGATTGACGAAATTGGTCCCCCTATTTTAAAAGTCGACAATTTTGGTCTCTTCTTCTGATTTTTTAACAAAAAAAATGATAACGTGAGATATGATACGATAATGTAAAATGATTAACACTCATGAAATTTGAATAAAATGCAATAAAAACTTAACTTTCAACTTCAAATTTTTTTCATATTTTTAATTTAATTAATGATATATGAACAGTTAATGCATCTATATGGTTCTATATAATAAAATTGTATATCACGTCATTAAAAATATGTCAAATATGCATTTTTTAGTTCAAAAATATGAGGGAGGGACCAAAACTATAGACTTTTAAAATAAGGGGACCATTTATGTGAATTGGTAATAATAGAGGGACTAAAACTGTAATTAAATCTTATTATTATTATTATTATTATTTTCTAAATATACTTCCAATACAAAAAAGTGTTTTAGGAGAAATATGAATAAGAGTTAATTAAACACACTTGTATATAAAAATGTTTTTTAGAAAAATCTATATAAAAATTATACACATTAGAGACATTAGTTGATTTTTTTTTTAATATATGTAAAAGTTTGTAAAATGAACTAAACGGAAAGAGTAGCAATAAATTAAATTTGATTTTGTAAACTTATTACTACTATTTTGTGTTCTATTAATCGTTACATTTATAAAAATAATTGATCATTAAAAGATTGTCACTTTTACATTTTAATGAATTTTTTTTGTTCCAATTGTCCTATATTTAGTATTTTTTATTATGTGCATCATTCTATATTTATTATTTTTTCATTCTATATTTATTGCCAATAAACATAATTTAATATTAAAATACTCTAAATTATTTTTTCCATTTAATTTTTTTTCTAACAACTCTCTTTGATTTTTCAAACTTTTCTTAATTTGTCAAATTAATTAAATACTCTTATATATTTTTATGATTAGTTGAAAACTTGAAAGTTGAAATCGTAATGACTATGGAAATGTATGTGATGGGACTTGTGTATGGCTATCAATTCCATTCCTCCTCGTATGACTAAACATTAAATGATCAACTATCAACTGCATACTAACGGAGTGGAACTGAGAGTAGCCCCACGTTTCTACAATAAATTTCACGATGTGGATGGATGGATCTTTGGTTAGGTGAACTATACAATACTTACTCACCAACAACAAAGCTCCACGATAATATTTTTTTTTTCCTCACAAAAAAAAAGGAAAATGTTGCTTAGCAATATGAAAAGAAATAGCATATGACAAATAGTAATAAGTAATACCGACCCTTTTAAATTGAAGAAATGAAGAGTATATTTTGAATATTGTTTATCAATGTTTTAATGTATAGAAGTTGCATTATTAGATTATAGTCAAAATTTTAGGTACGGTTTTGTAAAATTAGTTGTTGGTCGATAAATTATAATTTATAATTGTTAAGTTAATTGAATATTTGATAAAATTTGTTAGATATAATTAAATATAGTTATTTATATATTAAAATTATATTAAAGTAGTTATGATTAAATAGAAATTAATTATCTTATTAACATTATATAAAGGTGTATCTTACTAATTATATTATATTTCTTCACATTAGCATGCTAAGTTTTATATATTTTTTTTAATGAGTTTTCGCTTCCTTTCCTTCCATTTTTCTAACTCTGTTTTGTTCTTTCAATTAATCTTCTCGGGTAAACAAAATAGTACGGTGATCAAAGTTTCTTTCAAAATCAACAAAAATGCTCCGTAGTTGACATAATCAATGATACGAAATCTTCATATGAATATGATTCTTCACTTGTTCATACTGCTATGATTATTGATTGAAACTCTTACATCAAGAAACTACACATTAAAGAATGTTCCGTGCATGTTCCACAACAAACAAACAAGAAGACTTTTTAATGGAAGATTTTATATGGGTTAGAGGGTTTTATACGAGATTTCCTTGTTTCACTATAATCACAACTTTCTTAGTAGATTCATTTTTCCATTCTCTTGACGGAGTGCTTTGTAATATTAAGGCACGATGTGATTGACTTTGTGAATTTGTGCTTCATAATACTGTAAAAGACAAACACAGAAAATATAAGGTGTTTTGATTCTCTAATATTTTATTGATTATAGTCATTATTGGCTTTGTATGTTTTTACCGAAGGGTAGTTAAACATTTTAAATTTTCTTTGAACTTATTCTCCATAGTAGTAGTAAAGTCATTATCATTTTCTTTAACTTTATATTCGCATTTTCTATTTTCTTTGTATTTGTATTCTATCGTAGTTAAGCTTTGTTTGCCATATTTGGCTTTGAAGATCACACAAAATTAAAGTTTTTGATTTAATTGGAGTGAGTAACATGGAAACACCGGACAAATTAATTCAAAATATGCAAAAGACTTCGATATGCACTTCGGCTGCAACCACTTTCTACATCAAATTTCTTGTTCAATCGATATAATTACGGCTTGTGTTTGTTTTTCTTGTATTTTTCTTCCAATTTATAATTTTTAATCCACCGCCAATTTGCACGACGATTAGATATGTGTTAGAATTAAATTAAGGTAGTTAAAAGGTAGTTATGATCGGATATAAGGTAGTTATGTTAGTTATCTTAGGGGAATTTTATAAAGGTGTTTTTTATACTAATTGTATTTTAATTTTTTACACCGTCATTTTAAGTTTTATATGTTTCTTTAATTATTTATTTATTTTTTAGGTTCAATCATGATTCTCAACAAATTTAGTGGTTAAATTAGCTTAAAAATATAAGATGACATAAAAAAATATTCTTAATTGTATTTTTTTTTATGTATTAATACTTAAAATATTTTAAAAGTAATAATTTAATTTTTTGTTATTAATTCAAAGTTTATCAATATGATATATCTCTTAATTGTTTGATTTATTTCAAATAAAATAAAATAAATAAAATAAATAAATTATAAATATTAATTATTTTAAATTTACAATTATTTATATATAATTTAAAATTATAATAAATAATTTATTTATTTAACTAGTTTATTTATTTTAAAT
>JBBPBQ010020321.1:59615566-59634155 GCA_037974755.1 Cicer yamashitae
TATAAACTATCAACTATAAATTTGTAGATGAATATTACCAAATAAAATTTATAACTTATAAACTATAACTTCGTTTATTGACCTTATCAAACACAACCTTAATATAAGGATTCTCTATTAATTTGATTTCTATTGATTTGTCACTAGTAGCCGTACTTTATTTGATTATATCATTATTGATTAAGTAATTATAAGTATTCTCTTACTTTTCTTTTTCTTTTATATATAAAAAGAAAGAGAAAGTGTTAATACCCTACAATTTTAACACGTGTCAAATATTTAAGAATAAGTAATTTTGATTTCTCTATAATGATTTAATCTCTTGTTTGTGTCTATATGTATATAGATGGAAAGTGTTTCTATTTAACAAGGTCAAAATAGTAAGATTATAATGCATGCTAGTAACTCATACCATACAAATTTGTGCAATGAAATTAGAGTTGTTTAGTGATAATAATTTTCTTGGAAGCTATAACATTTTTTCACAGACAAATAATATTTATTGTGATACTACTAAAGTGGTGTTTTTGTTTGTAGCTTATGACATATATTTTCTTTTAATTTTATTCTCATTATTTTTATTGAACCTTTTCAAAATTATTTATAAATATATTTTTATGTCATTTTGTATATATTAGTTAATTTAATTGTTAATTTTATCAAACACTTTAAATTTCATTGGATCAACTACTTTTTACTACTTAGAGCCATAATGTTCTATCTGAATGTGAAGCAGCAATGTCGATTTATAAGGAAGGGGGGTTTGAATTGTAAATGTTTCTATTTAAAAATTTCTGAAAAAACTTAAGAATTTAACTCAAGATTGATCTTGGTTGTGAAAACAGAAAACGGAGAACGTTATTGGTTTTAACCAGAAAACGGAGAACGTTATTGGTTAGTTAAAATCAGTAATTTAGTTTATGTATTTAAGTTGATAATCAATCAGACTGGAAGTAAATAGATAAGGAAAGAGATACCACACAAGGATATATCCTGATTCACCCTACTCGGTCCATGTCCAATCCCCACAACTGTGAGATTTTCCACTAAGTGTTCAAAACAAGAAACCTTCTTGGTTTTACAGCACTTAGCTTAGATCAACCTTGATCTATTACAAAGTTAAAACCTTTCCACCCAGAAAGGAGTTCAATCAGGTCACCTATCAACCTTGATAGAATTTCTTACAATTTGCCCAAACTATACTAAACTCTTATAGTTTGAGTTTTACAATAATGATGAGATTGTTTTGTTATAATATGAGATGTCTCAACTCTTGTTTGAGATCTGATTCTTTGACAGAGAAATACACGAGAATGATTCTAGGAATCAAATGGAAAAAATCAAAACTGATTCAATGTATGTGAGTGAGAGAAATTCAAGTATGATTGAAATGAGTAATGAATTGCTTAGTACTTGAAGCTCTGATTTTTCCTTGAGTTTGACCTTCCTTTTATAGGCTTTTAGGACATTTAATAATGGTCAAAAGAGCTGTTGGTAGTGCTTTGTCAGTTTTGACCAAAACCAATAGATATGATTAAAAATATTCCAGCCTTTGAACATTTTAAATCCTTATTGATTGATGCTGTTTACAATCGTCCTTGATCAGTTTGCCTTTGTGTTTAATGATCTTTGAAGCTTCATATGTAATTATTGATGTTACAGCTTCGATATGAAGCCTTGATTCTGTCCAAAACAGTTTGGTGAATGATTATAAACCTCTGCAGAAGTAAGGAGATCAATGCTGAAATTCTGCAGAAACGGAGATTGATTCTGCAGAAATGGAGATTGATTTTGCAGAAACGGAGATTGATTATGCAGAAATGGAGATTGATAATGAATCTGGTCTGTTAGTGTTCTGAACTATCTGGAGATTGATGATCAATCTTGAGGTTCAGTCTTTAATTAACTTTATTGACAGTTTAGGTTGGAGAAAGTTACAACTCGTTTTATTTTGCTTGATTCATGACCTTTTAACTTAGTGATTCAAATGCCTTATTTGACTAGAATGATTCCTACTTGTTCCTTGCCAAGTACTAATAACATCATCATAAGATGCAGAGGCAGAATCTTCTTCGAACTATTGGAGATTGATTGATTTTGGAGCTGTGATGATCATTCTTGAAACTGGAGAAGATTCTCCATTTTCCAAATTTTGTTAAGAATGTTCTCCATTCTTGTTTGTTCAGTTTCTTGCCTTTTTATGCTGATTTCTTTGTTTTGTTTAAATCCTATCTTTAAATTAATACACTCAAAAGCACAAGCTAAATTAACATAACATTTAGAATCATAATTAACATTCTTAATTAACTTTTTGTTTGTTTTCATCAAAACATTAAATTGAGATTTTGTCTCAACAAAATGTTCAAATAACGTATTAAATTAAACATCACATAAATCCGTCCATATTTTTCTTGTGAAATTGTAAACAACTTTTTTCACATCCACTAAAAGACTACGACTAAAGTCTATTCACATAGTTGAAAGTTTTAAACATTATATATATTTTTTTCATGTCACAATAGTCCTTTGTTTATTTAAAAAAATATTTATACAGTATAATTAAAATAATATTTATACAGTCAAACCAACTCTTATTCTTACTCAATTTTATGTTACAACTTTGTCACTAAATATCTTATTTGATCATTCAAAAAGTTATATTACATCTCCAATCAATGAAGATTACATCTAAATTACAACATAACGAGTCTTGCAACATCTATTTTATCAAAATTAACATGATATTTTGTAGTTTTGTTTAATACTATGACCTTGTTGTTAACGATGGTCTAATGTAATGTTCAACGGTGAATACATTATCTATAATATATCATTCAATGATTTTATACAGAAATATATATGTCTCATAAGAACAAAAGTTTAATCAACTGTATAAATAAATTTAAAGGTAAAAATAATTTAACACAAAAAATAAAAAGAGTTTAAAATTTAAAATTAAGTCAAAAGATCCTCATATAATTTTGTCTAAAAAAATGAGGCTAACTCATTTTCAAGAATAGATTATCTCAATTGTAATTGTAATTTGAAATAACGCATAATCTCTTATCATTCAGAATCATTTTATCTAAATTTTTTGTGTTTTTCTCTTATTAAATGGTGAGAGATAACTCATTATACTCTTATTCAAATTACACTTTGAGAAATCTATTTCCTTCATTTTAAGTGTAAGGTTTGGCGAGTTGGGCCTCAGTTGGGGTAGCCCAATTACATCAAGTCACAAAACGAGAAGACACATGGAGTGAATGAAAATGACAATTAACCTAAGCAAAAGCACACCCTAAAACCCAAAACGACAATGGCAAAATCGTCAATACAAAAATCAATTTAGAGCACCGTTAGATCATAAATCCAAAACGCAGCGTCGTATATCTTATAGGGAAAGGGCAAAAAGAGAAGAGCGTATTTCAAAATTCAAATCTCAAACACACCACACCGTTGCCCCGCTCACACTCACACAGAAAAACACATTGCAAAAAGAAGAATCGAAATCCAAAATGTCTGGTAAAGAGAAAGGTGTTAATGTTCAAGTTCTTCTCCGATGCAGGTAATTAATTTTCCATTTCATTCATTTTCTTCATTTTCTTTTGCTAATATTCGATTTCTATTTTTTTTTTTTTGTTTTTTTCGAATTTGAAATTCCAACTCTCGCTTCGTTTCTCCATAGGCCGTTTAGCGACGATGAATTACGAAGCAATGCACCTCAAGTCGTTACTTGTAATGATTACAATAGAGAAGTTGCGGTGTCTCAGAATATTGCCGGTAAACACATCGACAGGGTTTTCACCTTTGATAAGGTGCTTTTTTCCCTTCATCATTTCTAACCCTAATAATGTTTATTTGTATCAAAACTAGCTTACGCTTTTCATTTTTCAAAATTTCCGTGTTTTTCACCTTATGTTGTTGTTATTATGTTTGCTAAGCTTGGAATAATAGAAATAGATTACATTTTTTGATAAATTTACAGTAGAATGGTAAATTAGCGTTGTTAATTGTTAAATTTCATTTGTTGCATTTTGTGTGTGTAGGTTTTTGGTCCTTCTGCACAACAAAGAGATCTTTATGATCAAGCTGTTATTCCGATAGTAAATGAAGTTCTAGAGGGATTTAATTGTACTATATTTGCTTATGGTCAAACTGGTACTGGAAAAACCTATACAATGGAAGGGGAATGCAAAAGATCTAAGGTATATGCTCATTAATTAATTAACTAGCATTAACTTTAGTAAAAAACTATTAACTATTGATATTAATATTCACAAAGACTATTTAGTAATGTTAGTGACTTCATTTGACCATTCTACCGCAGAGTGGACCGAATGGAGAGTTGCCTTCAGGAGCAGGAGTGATTCCTAGGGCTGTTAAGCAGATTTTTGACACACTCGAGGGACAGAATGCGGAGTATAGTGTGAAAGTTACATTTTTAGAATTGTATAATGAGGAGATAACTGATTTGCTTGCACCGGAGGAGCTTTCAAAGGTTTCTTTGGAGGAGAAGCAAAAGAAGCAGCTGCCTCTCATGGAGGATGGCAAAGGTGGAGTTCTTGTTAGAGGGTTGGAGGAAGAAATTGTGACGAGTGCTAATGAGATTTTTACTCTACTCGAGAGAGGGTCTTCCAAAAGGCGAACTGCAGAAACTTTACTAAACAAGCAGTCTAGGTGACTTTTGTTTTCTTCTTTCATGTTTCTTCAATTCTCAAGATTGCAAAATCAACTATTCAAATTTTTGTTATTAACATTTCATTTTGCTATTCAGTCGTTCACATTCATTGTTTTCAATTACTATCCACATCAAGGAAGCAACTCCTGAAGGTGAAGAACTGATTAAATGTGGTAAACTGAATTTGGTAGATCTTGCTGGCTCAGAAAATATATCTCGTTCCGGTGCTAGGGAGGTAATACATATATTTAGTCATTTACAAAGTTACACTATACACCCTGGGGGTTTCCTAATAAATAACACTCCAACACTTAATAATTTGAGCTTCGGAATATTTATTAGGGTCGTGCAAGAGAAGCTGGAGAAATTAATAAAAGTTTGCTTACTTTAGGGAGGGTGATTAATGCACTTGTGGAACACCTTGGTCATATCCCTTACAGGTTTTTACTTTTGAACTCCTGACGATGCTTCATTCTTTGGTTTTACGAGATTATCATTTGCTTTGTATGTTTACATGGATATGTTGATATTTAGGGATAGCAAGTTGACACGTTTACTTCGCGATTCACTTGGAGGAAGAACCAAGACATGCATTATAGCGACAGTATCTCCCGCTGTTCATTGCTTAGAGGAAACTTTGAGCACATTGGATTATGCACACAGGGCAAAGAACATTAAAAACAAGCCAGAGGTTTGTTGCTGATTGAGTGACTAAATTCTCCCAATACTATCTCTGTCATATATTAGACAGCTATCGTACAATAAATCATTGACAAACAATTAAGACTATATATAAATTAAAAATTAAAAATTAAAATCAATAAACAGAGGGACTGATTTGATTTCTCTCAATGGTCCACTATTGGTTTGAAAGATAATTATTTTTGTTGCCAGAATCCTCAGAATATTAGTTCTTCCAATAATCAAATTTTTAGCTGAGTGCCTAAAGGGCCATTGTTTGTACAAATGGATTTGTTACTAACAAGCAAGCTCTAGTTTGGCAGTTTTTAAAATAAGACGAGGAAGATGCGCCAATTTTTTTCATGTTGCTCTGATATGATTCATTGTCATGCCAAAATTATTGTTTTCACCAGCTTTTATATTCTTATCGTTTTAGATCAACCAAAAAATGATGAAATCAACACTTATCAAGGATCTTTATGGTGAAATTGAACGCCTTAAAGCAGGTTAGTTGCTTTGTTTTTTTTTCTTTTTTTTCTTTTTAATAAAGTAAGAATTGCTTCAAATCCTTAAAATTCTTGCCACAATGTTATATTGGTAATGAATTTTGTGACTTTGATTAGAGGTTTATGCTACCCGTGAGAAAAATGGGGTCTATATTCCAAAGGAAAGATACCATCAGGAAGAGATTGAAAAGAAGGTAATATTCTGGCGTTGTGTGTTTTCAGCTGTTGCAATATGATTATACAAACAGATTTAATAAGACCAGCCCTTATGTTCCATGTAACTATCAGCTGCTGAAATTATTGACGATTTTAACTTTTAATGTCTTGGACTTATCTTGGTTCCCACCTTTTTTATCCTTCTTTTTGGTTCATGGGTTGGTATAAATTTGTTTAATGTTTGATTTGCATGTTCTGGTTGTTAAAACTTAAAACCACCGCTCTAAGTCCCCTTCTGTTGATGCATGTTTATTTTTTCTTCTTCTGTTAAGGCTATGGCAGATCAGATTGAGCAGATGGGCATCACAATAGAATCTTATCAGAAGGTATGCTTTCTTGACAAATGCTCTCTCATCTATCTATAATCTCATGTAAGATAATATGCACCTGCTTGCTGTCTCTGTATTGCTTGACTTGTTTTATGTTTCTACCAGCAACTAGAGGATATGAAAAACAAGTACGTTGACCAAGTTCGTCAATGCTCTGATTTGAGCAACAAACTTGATATCACTGAGGTCAGATATTGTTGCTTTTAATTTTGTTGTTGTTAAGAATTTCTTTGTACTTGCTTTGCTTATAAGGGTAATATTATAAATTACACAGACAAACTTGAACAAGACTGGCAAGTTACTTGCCAATAGAGAGGAAGATTTAAAGAAGTGCCGCTATACCTTGAATGAAAAGGAATTCGTAATATCTGAACAGAGAAAAGCAGGTGTTCAAGACTGTGTTTTTATCATTGTTTCGTCTGTAATGTTCCTTTGAGATTATGTTCTTTTGAGTTAATGTTAACTATGTGCAACAGAAAATGCTCTAGCTCATCAAGCATGTGTTTTACGAGCCGATTTGGAGAAAGCTCTTCAGGATAATGCTTCATTGTTTGTGAAAATTGGTAGGAGGTTTATTCTGGATTGATTAAGAACCTAGAATGTATTTAGTAATTTGCTTATTAATCTATATCTCTGGTAATTGTATAGGTAGAGAAGATAAACTGAGCTCAGATAACAGAGCTGTTGTGAACAATTTTCAAGCGGAACTTGCCCAACAGGTTGGTTCTCTTTGCAACACTGTTGCAACATCGTTATCTGAACAGAATGGACATCTACAAGGTGTGGAGAAGCTCTGTAACTCCTTTTTAGGAATTCACGATAAGGTGCGCACATCAAACATCCAAAGTAGCTGTTCTTTTGGGGACACTATTTCAAACTTCCAAAGCTGTTTTTCTTTATCTTTAATTTTGAATTTTCAAACCTCTTTTTTGTTTCCTGTAGGCGGTCATCGATTTGAAAGACAAAGTGAAAGACTTGAGGGCCGTGTATGTGTCTCATATTGAGGCAGTGCAAAATGTTGTGCGTTTGCATAAGGCAAGCTCTGATGCAACCTTGGAGGAGTTATCATCTGCCATATCTTCCCACGGTCATTCTATTGAAGAAGTATGTTTCAAATGTTCTAACAATTTTTAATTTTACTCTTATGTATTTTGTCCCCGTTTCATTCTTTTCAACACTAAGGGTGAGTTATTTATTTCTGGTGAATCAGTTTCTTGCAACTGCGGCCACTGAAGTTGGCTCCATATTTGACGAACTTCAGAGCTGTCTTTCAACACAACAGGGTGAATTGTCACTTTTTGCGAGGGAAGTACGCAATGTATGTACTTGAAGGTTTTTTATAATTTATGGCATTTTAATCACATCGTGTTCACTCTTCGTCTTGACTGATGCTCTTTATCTACTTTACTTGTTTTTGTTGTGCGTATTAGAGATTCAATCTAAGTGTGGAACAAATAAAGGAGATATCTGAGCGATCTGAAGAATTAGTGGAAAAGCTTTTCGTGGAATCCAAAAAGCTTGAAGATTTTGTATCACAGGCTGACCAAATGCAACAGGAGACCATTGATGAGTTTAAGAAAGCTTATGAGGTTATAATATAAAATTAACATGTGTTGTTTGGAAGATTGTTATGATTGTTGTAATCTGATATCGGTATCTTTATCTATTCTGTACAGGAGCAGTCAAAATCTGAGTCAGAGAAACTCATTGCTGATATGACTAGTTTGGTTTCTGAACACATTCGTCGTCAAATCAATCTTGTCAGTTTCTTGGCTTTCTTATATTTTATTTTATTTTTCTGGGCCTGAACTGGTGATGTTCGTGGGTTCGTAGAGATCTATCTTCTTTTGTCAATTTAGTGACCATTTAATGGTTGGTCTTGCAGGTAGACTCAAAGCTTGTTGATCTTAGAGATAGTGGTATTAAGAACAAGTCATTCTTGGATGGACATGTGTCATCAGTTGGAGATATTGTGACCAATGCAAAAAGGAAATGGCAGACCTTTTGCATACAAGCGGAAAAAGAAGCCAAAGATACGGCTGATTATTCTGCAGCAAAGCATTGTCGTATGGAAGTACTCCTGCAGCAGAGGTATGAATTAATTTTCCTAGTTTTCTTGATCTCGATCCTCTCATTCACATTCTTTTAACAATCCTTTTTCATTCCTGCAGTGTTAATACTGCTCATTCGGCTTTCGAACATGTAAAGAGGACACACGAGGGTGTAAATGAGATAGGGACCAAACATGTTTTTGCAACAGAGTCACTTATCAGGTGTGTGGAGGACTGGTTGTTGTCAATAAACATTTTTATTGCGCCGTATGTATAGAGTCAATGATGTTCATTTGGGATATATAGGACTGCAGGGAGTGAAGTTGTATGGCTTTAGCTTTCGTCAAGTTAAAGCTTAAGCTTGAGTTATAGTAGTTATCTCCTAAATTAATAGGTTTCATGCATTGTAATATCGATTACTTTGGTATAGGAATGCTTCTGATAGCAATGCTCAACATGTTGATGAGGTCAATTCTGCACGAGCAGCATCCGAGCAAGATGTGGCAAAGAACAGTGATGATCTTCTTGAGCGGTTTGATGGTAAGTATTGTGATATTGATCTTTGTCCTTTGATTTGACACTATTGCCGCCAAATTTGCCAATTTTCAATTGCAGCTGAAGTTGTGTGATCAGGATTACATCCAAAGATCACACAGTGCACGCGAATATCATAACATAAAAGTCTAATAAACATATATGTAGTGCTGAAGTCTGATAAACATTTTTTTAATTAAATTATTATTATTATATATTTTTCATTCATGTGATCCTTTTTCTTTGGTTACTTTTTCCAGCCACATCTGCAGAAGAACGTGAGTCCATATGTAGCGTGGTAAATGTGGTGAAAAGCCATGCAAATACACTTGAGACGTTCAGAGAGGATCATGCTGGGCAAGCTGCTTCCATTGAACACAGGGCGTCCGAAACTTTTCAGCAGGAGTATAGGGTAGGTTTATTTTATTGTCTGATGATAACATTGAACAGATCATTAAACATTATTTCACTTGAAATTTGTTTTGTTGATTCGTGTTGTGTCTTGCAGGACTATGAGCCTAGTGGTACAACACCAATAAGATGTGAACCCGAGGTTCCAAGTAAAGGTACAATCGACTCTCTTCGAACGTTGCCAATCGAAGCCCTTCTTGAGGAATTCAGGGAAAATAATTCATATGAAACTTCTGATGATGTAAAGGAGTTGAAACCATCACTTATTCCACGTTCTCCTCTCACGCAATTGAATTAATGGTGGTGTTGGCAACTTGCTCGGTTGGGTATTTTATGGAATCAAATTTGTATCTTTATTTGTAAAATTGTTTTCTTGCAATTTTAAATGGTTCATAGCATGCAAAATATGGTGATTTTATGTAATCTGATATCTAAGGCAAAGTACTCGTGTTTAAATCCCACCTTGGGATGAAATATAGCTCAAATAATAGTTATTTTTTTTGGCAACACTTTCCCTCATGTGGTTAAATTTAACTATTTTTTATAATGCATATTTTTGTGCCGTAAACCAATTGCTTTTCATCTCTTGTGAATATGGAGTTCATGATCGCCTTATTTTATTTAGTGTTGGGGGATCTATTTTTTATATTTTTCGAGGATGTTACTTTTGCATTTTGGTGCATAGAATTTTAACCATGCTTCTCAGCTTCTTAAGTTTATCGATCGAACAGTTGTTATTTATTTATTTTTTTGAAATTATGCATAAATTTTTCTTTGTAACTTAATATTGTAATCTTTCAACTTTACGTGGAGCATAAATTTAACAAATTCGACGGTTGTATGAAAACTTTGTGAATTTTTCTTGATGTTCTTTTTTTGTGTTGTTGTAAATTGCAAGTTCTTTACTTAATTTTTTTTGGAGAATCAATTAAAAAGACATTATTTACTAGAGGATTATTATTTTACATAAAAAGACATTATTTACTAAATTACTATAAATGAATATTTTTTTTACTCATAATTAGGTATATTATATTTGTTCAATTCTAATGCAATTTGATAAATGATTTTGATTCATGTTAACTATGTGTAAATTTTGCTTACTTTGTCAATCAATTGTAATAGAAATAAATATGTTTTAATTTATTTAACCTGAATATTTATTTTTACATTAGCATTTTATAAATTTCAAAAATAAGTTTACTTTTTGAGAAATCACTTTAACTAGTGTATTGCACTAGTTAACTACTCTCGCCGTCATAATATATCATTCTAGCAAAACAATATCATTTTATATGTTATTATATATTATAAAAATAATATAATTTTTTTTATCATACCCCTCATTGCTTATTATGCTCAATTTTTTTAACTCTTTCAATTTATAAAATCATAGTGTTGCTCAATCTGTATCGTTCAGTATTAAAAACTAATAAATGTTTTCATTTTATATTTTTAGTTCTATTTTTTAGATGAAATTGAAATAAGATTTTCAGTCACACTCTTGCCTAAAGAATCGCTCAATACAATGAATTAATTAATGAAAAAACTAGTGCTATCCTTTAGAGTTATCCAAACTATATTTTTTATCCATATTTTCACTCTATAAATAACATCAATATATATATCCTTTTTATTTCTATTTTAATTCCTTTCTCATGTAACATATAAAACTTTCCGATTTGATATTGTTTATTGTTGTTGTACTTTTTCTAATGGTTCTCTCAAAGTCTCAAACCATCTTTGTAGCGGTTATCTCCATTTTTTTGTTGGTGTTAAACAATGGTGTTGAAGCATTACATAAAATATACCCTCATCTTCAATCCGTTTCAACAATATCTGTGAGCGAAGTGCATAGAACTGGATACCATTTCCAACCTCCTAAGAATTGGATCAACGGTTCGTAATGTTCTTACTTTTTTACTAGCTATTTTTAACCATGTTTTATTCATAATTTAATTTATTTATAAATTTATAATATATGTCTTCGGTGCATTTTTTTTAATTATCTTCTCATGATCAGGCATTATATCCTAATATTGTCTGAATATTGTTCAATTATGGTGCTACTTTCATAACCAAAAAAACTAAAAGAAGAAAATATTAGTTGAGATTGAATTCTGATTTAAAATTTAAAAACCATGCATGATGATATAATTGTCACGCATTAATTAAGGTTTTCATACGAAAAAATTCGAAGACATGGGTACGGGTGATTTGGATTTTGATGGATAAAATGTTGAACCATATTATTGATATATTTGATAAAGAAGATTAGATTATCTGATATTGTTCAATATATAGTTTTTAAAATTTTGATGCGGAATTGCAGTTATGCTAATAACTGTTTTTCCTTCCATTTTTGTAGTTTTTTTTTATGAGCCACTTACGTAGTTATTACTGCATTGTATAATAAATTAATTAAATTAATATTTTACATATTACATATGGTGTCAAGAGTGACGGTTTGTATATTGTTGGTAGAATGCTAAATTGGAAGCATAAATACAATAACTACCTTTAAAATTATTCGAATGATTAACTGTGATATAATATAAAATTGTTTTTACTCACATCACATATAACAATTAAATTCATAAATATTTGCATGTGATTGTCAGATCAATATATAAAATAGAATAATAAATCGAATATATTCTCTAAAAATAATTAGATCGATCATATAGTTTATTAATATTAATAATATAATATTACATGTAGGAGATTAATTATTTTTTACTTCTTTGTTTATTTAATAATAATATTAGTTAATAATATATTTTTTATATATAGTATTAGTCTAAGCTTATTAGTTAACTAAATGTTTGGTGTACACTGATAAACAAATAGAGGGATAGATATTATATGTTGGTGATATGATTGAAAGATAAAGATAGAAAAAAAATAAAATGTTAAATATGTGTATAAAAATTAAAGATATTTTTCAATTGGACGTGAAGTAGGTAATGCAAACCACTTGAAAGAAATAAACGTGCAAAAATGGAAATAATAATATCTTACTTTTTATCAAGATTGATAAACTCAAATATTCGATTAAACACATTTTACTTACGTAAATTTTGATCATGACATTATACTTATATCTTATATAAATATAACACAAAAATGACGATATTGTTAGGTTGACCGTCTTATTTTGAGTTTGAACTGAGACTTGAGTTAATTATTACCATAAAACTTATCCTATTTTCTAAGATAAAAAAATATATATATAACACAAAAATATTAAATGACCGTAATAAAAGCCAATTTTCTTTGCACCAAAAAAAAAAAAAGCCAATTCTCTATTGTCTTTGTGTTGTTCTGATGTTTTTTGAAAGCATGCAATTAAAGGTATATTCTTCTAAATTCTTTTGAACCCGACTCACATTCAAAAAGGTAAATGGAAAATGGAAAAAAATTGTAAGTTTATTATTTCGAACACATCAAAACTGATCCTATACTAATGAGTGTGAATTGAGGTGAGAGAAAAACTCTCGAAGAGAGATAAAATAAAAAACAAATATTTTACAAAGATATTATGTTGATGTCAATATTTATTGTCAAAAAATAATTTTTAAAAATTGCATGGGGTTATTGAACGGGTTGTTTGAGTGGGTTTCAATGGTGAAACAAACTTGGTCTTGGAATGGTACTAATGGTAATGGTCCTATTCACCAATTTGATGTAATTTGTATTTTTATACAATAATTTAATTTAATTTGATTTTGATCCTATAGCAATTTTTTAGCAAATTTAGTCTCACATATTTTTAATAGAAAATTCTCTCAAAATTTCAATTATTACAAATTGAATAATTAAATCAAACAAACCAAATTGGATTAAATCAAACAGTATATTAGTCATATTAATTATTAAAGATGAACTGACTGAAAAAAAAAATTACACAAAAATTGAATATAATTAGAAAATTATAATTGTATAACAACGTCAACCATATTAATATGTCTTTTCAATTTTTCTAATTCCATTTATAGCCAATTTCACTCAATTTTTCTAATATGTTACTTAAATTGCACCTTCTCTAACTCCCACAATACCTGTGTTAATACTATTCCTCCCAGAAAAACAACAATCTTCTGTACTCAATTCACACTCTCAATCACTCAATGTTGACTTCCTCATTTTTACTTTCACACCGCCCCCCCTCCCCAAACCAATGTATGAATATACATTACATTTAAAATATAATTAAAAAAATTTGCATTTAAGTTTTTAACTCCAATTACTAACTTATTAACTAACTTCATTTGCTTTAGTTAAAAATAAAACTAACTTCATTTTCCTTCTGATTTTTTCATGGTGTCTAAATTGGTATAATGGACGTATCACTCGCATGCAGATCCAAATGGTCAGTAAAATACCAATTTCAATTTTTTTTACTTTATTCGTCAATAATTAATCCTTAATATTTTAGTATCATATTTCACTTAATTATTAATCACTTATATTGCTAATTGTAAACAATGTAGGACCAATGTACTACAATGGATTCTATCACTTGTTCTACCAATACAACCCAAAAGGTTCGGTGTGGGGGAATATTGTGTGGGCCCACTCAATATCAAAGGATCTTATAAATTGGAAATCACTTGATCATGCTATTTACCCATCTAAATCCTTTGACAAATATGGATGTTGGTCCGGATCAGCCACAATAGTTCCGGGTAAAGGACCTGTGATCCTTTACACCGGAATTATTGATGAAAACAACACTCAAGTCCAATGTTATGCTGTACCCGAAGATTTATCTGACCCGCTTCTTAAAAACTGGATCAAACCGGATAAATACAATCCGGTTTTGGTTGCTGATAATGGAGTAAACGGTAGTGCGTTTCGTGATCCAACAACTGCATGGAAGGGTAAAGATGGAATTTGGAGAATATTGGTTGGTAGTAGAAGGAAACATAGAGGAATGGCTTATTTGTATAAAAGTAGAGATTTTGTGAAATGGGTTCGGGTCAAACACCCGATCCATTCAGCAAGAACGGGTATGTGGGAGTGTCCGGATTTTTATCCGGTTTTATTGAAAGGGAAAGAAGGGTTGGATGCATCAGTGGAAGGTAGTCATGTTAAACATGTGTTAAAGAATAGTCTTGACATGACTAGATTTGAGTATTATACATTAGGTACATATTTTAGTGATGAGGAAAAGTTTATTCCTTATAATACTTCAGAGGATGGTTGGGGTGGGCTAAGATATGATTATGGTAATTTCTATGCTTCCAAGTCATTTTTTGATCCAAGCAGGAATCGAAGGGTCATTTGGGGTTGGGCTAATGAGTCTGATTCCAAGGAAGATGATGTTAAAAAAGGATGGGCTGGAATTCAGGTACTTTGAACTATACATTATGAAAATTAAATTAATTTTCAAATAAATTATTATAGAATTATTTTTTTGGAAAAGTAGGAGATATTATAGAATTATAGTATTCTACATACTCCTTGAATGGAAATTAAAGTTAATTTGCTTGCTACTAGTATTGTCCTTGAATGGATATTAAACTTAATTTTATTTTCCTATAAAAAAAGTCCATATGATATTATTGTAATTGCATGATCATATGCTTGTAAAACTATTCAACTTTTTCAATACATTTGCAAATTAATTGATTTAAATATGCATATATGTGTATCTTAAAATCTTTAGGCAATTCCAAGAGTTGTGTGGCTTGATTCTACCGAAAGACAGTTAGTACAATGGCCCGTTGAAGAGTTGAATGGACTAAGAGGGAAAGAAGTTAGTATGAACAATCAAAAGCTTCAAAAGGGTAATTATGTTGAAGTAGGAGGAATAACTGCAGCACAGGTGAGTCATATTCAAATACACTAATATAAGATTCAAATTTAACAATTTTATTAGTTACATCTATTTATTTTTAATTACATCTAAAAAATTAATCTTTTGTGGTGAACTGAATACACGTAGATTATGTGAATTCAGTTGATGAAAACTATTTATATGTAATTGAATATAAAAATGGTGTAGAATATACATAATCAAATTAAAATATTGAATTCTTAAGTTTTTATTTAAGAAGAACAAACGTAAATTTCATACAATTGACACAAACCAATGTATTATTTATATAATTGTAGGCAGATGTGGAAGTTACTTTCTCATTTTCAAGCTTGGACAAGGCAGAGCCATATGATCCTAGTTGGGTAAACGCACAAGATCTTTGTTTTCAAAAAGGTTCAAAAGTTGAAGGTGGAGTTGGGCCTTTTGGGCTTTTGACTTTGGCTTCAGAAAATTTGGCTGAGTTCACTCCTGTGTTCTTCAGAATTTTCAAAGCTCCAAACAAACATGTGGTTCTTTTATGCTCTGATGCCTCCAGGTATGTATAATTTTATTTGTGATTAGATCCTCAATTCGAGTGCTTTGTTACAATTTTTTTTCCCTAAAATTGCCATTTTTTTTAAATAATTACTTTGATAAGTTTGTGTATGTTTATTAATTTTTTTAAAAAATTATAAAAAAATTATAAAATGAGAAGCTGTTTTTAGTAATTTAAAAAAAAAAAAAAACATTTTTTATAATTAATTTTATAAAAAAAATTGGTTTTCACTACGGTGGTAGACAAACATAGAACAATTTCTCATTTTCTTAAAAATTTTTAAAAGATAATATTTAAATTATGCAACACTTAAATCATTTTTTTTAACAACCTACAACAATGTTATAAAACCCAACTTACTCTCATCGACTCGACAAGGTTACGGAGTTACTAGTTGAACCCCAGAGTCACGGATTCAACCGCATGATTCAATCGAATTGAATCGGATGACTCACCCATAAAAACTCAACCTTATAAAACTCATAATTAGAGGCAAGTGTATATAAAATATATATTAGTTTTAATTACCAATAGCATACATAAGTAAGTAATAACTAATTAAAAAAAAAAAAAACACAGAAGAAACTTTACATTAAAAATAAACTTTTAAATTTGATTATATTAAATATAACAGATTAGAAACAATTTTTATCACAATTTACTTAATGGTGAAGTGGTGATTCCTACACCCAAGTCGAGTCATCTATTATCTCACCGGTTTAAAAACGCTAATCTATAACAAACAGACCATTTTTTATTTCATCCAATAACTTATTTAAAATTGGTTAATTTTGTTTTTCTGTTTTGAACAGTTCTTCTTTGAAGAGTGACTTGTACAAGCCATCATTTGCTGGATTTGTAGATGTGGATTTATCCTCAAACAAACTTTCTCTTAGGAGTTTGGTATGTGAAAATATACTAATCTGTGCTAACATTTAACATTACTAATTGATTAATGTTGTTTGGTATGATAATGACTATAGTAATTGATTAATGTTGTTCAATTTTGATTAACTCTAACAGATTGATCACTCAGTAGTGGAAAGTTTTGGAGAAGGAGGGAAAACAAACATTTTGTCTAGGGTTTATCCAGTACTAGCCGTGACAAACCAAGCTCATTTATTTGTGTTTAATAACGGTACCGAACTGATCACTGTGGAGAACCTCAAAGCATGGAGTATGAAGTCGGTTGAAATAAATTGAAGTGCTTAAAATTCAATTTAGAGAAGATTTGCTTAGCTTACTGCAATATCATTTTAGTGTAAAAGTGGTTTTGACTATAATCATCTGGTTAATCTTTTGATGATAAACAAATAAGAATCGTTATTACTTAATTATATTTGTTAAGTATGTAAACTAACTTAGAAGACAAAAATTTAACACATAATATTATCACTTAATAAATAAATAATTATGTTTACTAATAGAATAAGTCATAATATAACAATAAGAAGTATTGCAACAAACATCTGATAATTTATTGTCTGAGTCAAAGCGTTAAAAGCAAATGAAATACAAGTCAATGATTAACCATCTGATCACAAAAAAAAAAAAAACTGCTACATTGATTATCTACATCTGACTAAAGACCTTTGTTGATCTCTGACTCAAAGATCAAAAGAAGAAAGCTCAAAATAAAGCTTACGACAAAGTCAATATTATGGTACAAGTTAAATTCTCTGATGAACAAAGAAAAAGGGTTAACTAATCAAGTGCACCATGACTCTGAAGAATCCGTTAAAGCTATCAAGTGCATCCTCAACGCGCCTCCAATGAATCTGTCAATACAAACTCAGTTTGATGATTATGCGTCTTCTAATTATGGTAAATCATTGTAAATCGGTTGATCGTCTGGTCAACACTTCAAGTTAACACTAACAAAATATAAACATTCTTTGCTCAATAAAGATGGACTTATCCTTTGATTAAAGAAACACATGTCATCCTTTGATAGTGACATCCTCTGATATCTATCTTCTTAATTTAAGATACGCTAAATTAATTATGAAGATATATATGGATGTGTATTAAAGGTTAATCTGCCTTAAATATTGATTTAAAATCTCCAACGGTAATATTCTCAACATATATATTTCTTAGTAGTTAAGTAGAAATCGATCAAATATAAAATAGTCGTTGAGAGAATGAAAAAGACAATGTGTTACAAATAATTTTTGAAAAAATCTAGAACGCATCAAAAGAAAAGAACGAATGAAAAATTCTCTCAGTAGAGAGTTACTAGAATTAATGTAAATCAGTCAAAGTGTTTTATACACTTGAATTAAAAATAGGACTTGAATTGTAATATCATCTCAATGAGAGTTAGAATCTAGAAACAAACTTTGTGTTAATTCAAACACAAACTGAAACTTATGTAAATCAGTCCGATAGTGGCAACAACTCTTTCATCCATAAGAGCTATAATAATACTCATAAACCTTAACGGTAGCCTGCCACAAAGTTGAGAAGGATGCTAATGATTACTGTCTGAAGAGACATAAGAAAAATACTCAAAGTATGAAGAGGTAGAGTAAATAATATTTGTATCCTATGGCTTAAATAGTTGATTGAGTCATTGATTGTACTGAGGCAAAATATCTCAGTAAGAGAAAAATTAGATGTAGCAACAGTCTGTTGTGAACTAGTATAAAAATTCTTGTGTCCCTTCTCTCTTTGTTATTTTAATCTAAATTATTTATGATTCAACTTTATAAACGTAAATTAAATGATTTGATAAAGAACATATTTTTTGATTAAACAACTTAAATAATTTTCAGAAATAAACAAAATACAATTTAAATCCCTCTTTTTTTTTTTTTTTTAT
>JBBPBQ010020321.1:59635347-59654478 GCA_037974755.1 Cicer yamashitae
TATATATAAATGAAAAAGAGATAAGATTCCTAATCCATTGACAAAATAAAAAAAAAACTAAAAGGTTCAAAGCTACTAAATAAATAAAAAAGAAACATTTTAAATAAAAGGTCATGTTGACCATTAACCCTCACAGTCCATGCAATAGTTGGGTTATAATTAAATAGGTTAAATTACATATGTGGTCCATTAACTTAATTTCAGGTAATGTTTTAATCTTTTATTTTTATTTTTTTTAATTTGGTTCTTTATTCTTTATTTGATGTCGTTAGAGATGAAAATATGAGTTTATTTAAAGATTTAAGTTATGAATTTGATGAAATTTGCATTATATTGAAGATGATAATTAATTTTATGGGTTTTGTTTGAAATTTTTGATGAATTTTTGCAAAAAAAAGATAACATTGTTGAAATTTTAAAACATAAAAGATCAAATTGTCACTTAAAAATTAAAATAAAAAATCAAATCAAAAAAAAAATAATAAATAAAAGACTAAAATGTAAACTGAAATTAAGTTAAGCGATCACGGATACAATTTAGCTAATTAAATATTAGTCCCATGTTTATACTTTAAGTCTACTTGGACCAAACAAAAGCCAAACTAGACCGACAAATATATATAGTCTAAACCTTAAACCGTGTAATATGGTTTAAAAAAAAGATATTAAAGTGAGAATAAGAAAGATGATGTATAAAATGTTAAACTAAAAGTTAAATATGTTCTCTTCAACTAAGAGAGTTGGATCTAAATATTAGAGTCCAACAACGTAAATAATTTATATTTAAATTTATAAATTAAAAACATGAGTTTTAAGGTAATACATCGATAATATAAAATTATTTAATAATATTGTTCAATTATAATTATTTAATTTGTCAAATTATATTATATAATTTTAGTTTAATTGTAGTTTTGGTCTTTCTATTATACTGATTCACGAAATTGGTTTTCTTATTTTAAAAGTCGATAGTTTTGATCCTTCATTTGATTTTTTAACTAAAAAATGATGACGTAAGATATTTTAAATAACATGACATATGATATGATGATGTAAAGTGATTAACACTCAAAAAATTGAAATAAAACGCCGTAAAAACTTAAATTTTAACTTCATAATTTTTTATATTTTTAATGTAATTAATGACATATGAATAATTAATATATCTAGATGGTTCAATATCATATAATTGTATGTCACGTCATTTAAAATATATTAAATCGTCTTTTTATTAATTTAAAAATCTGAAAGAAAGACTAAAATTGTCGACTTTTAAAATACGAAGACCAATTTCGTGAATAAGTATAAATATATGGACCAAAACTGCAATAAAATCTATAATTTTTGAATCATTAAGAATTATGCAACTATTTTTTGCAGTTGCGAGATATAATTGCATAACAGGATAAAATTGTTTTACTCTTTTATTTTCAAAACATATTTAATTTTAAAATAAAAAATTCATAATTATGGTGAGTGTATAACAACACTCCATCACTCTACATAATTTTGTCCAATACAATCTAAGCAAAGAAACAAAAGAAAAATGGCAGCCATAGCAAGCGCATGTTACGACAGAGCAAAAGCAGTGAAAGAATTTGATGACTCCAAAATGGGAGTAAAGGGTCTCTCTGAATCTGGCATCAAAACCATTCCACAAATTTTCATTCACCCACCACAAACCCTCAAAGACATAAAATCTAATTCCTCCAAGAAAACAACTAATTCAATCCCACTCATCGACCTATCCAACGTTAATTCTCCAAATTACCGACCCAACATCATCAAACAAATCAAAGAAGCAGCAAAAACATGGGGCTTTTTCCAAATCATCAACCACAACGTACACGTGTCAGTTCTACACAATACCATCAAAAGCATCGAAGCGTTCCATAACCAACCACACGAAATAAAATCCAAATACTACAAAAGAGATGAAGGACGTGGTGTTATGTTCGCGAGCAACAATGACTTGTATAGGTACGAGGATATAATAAAGAGCTAAATTATTTATCCATTATATTCGATAATCCAATCCAAATTTTGAACCCGATCCTTTCATTTATTTAATTCAATAATCACGATTATTTGATTTTTATGATAACAACAATATTTGCTTTTTATGATAACAACTTTTAACGCAATGAAACTTTTTTTTCTTACTTCAATTTAAATTTAATTAAATTTAATTAAATTTTTTAACAGTTAATGATAATCAGCAATATTAATATTATTAACTTTTTTTCAAATTTAAAAAACTGATCATCAAAACACAAATCAAATAATTTTATTTTATTATTTTTTATTTCAATTACATTTGTAGTATTATCTTAAAAAACAAGTTATATTTCAATATCTATTTAATATCTATTAGTTATTTTATATTATTTATCTCATTGTCATTGTAATTTATATATATATATATAAATATAAATCTGTAACTTTTGTAAAAAGATTTTTTTTATTTTAAATTTTTCTTTTAGATTTTTAAAATTGTTTAATCGATTAAATCAAACAAACTCGTTTTCAATAATTTAGTTTGATATGATTTTCTTAATAGTAAATTGCAAAAAAAACAAACCGATAATTTTTTATGGAAGATACTAAATGTTAGAAGAAAAGTAGAAATATAAGAAGTTACGTATCATTTTTTATCATGCTATATATAGGACCGGTCCAACCCATTATGAAGCATAAAGCGAAATTATTAGACGGGACTTTTTGAAAGTTAATAAATAAATTATTAATATTTTTATTTAAAATTGATCTTTCGTACTTTTTTTAATGCAAAATCATTTATCAAATTATGTAATCGATTTCGTTTAACAATTCTTTTTCAGATAAAAAATAAACGAATAAATTAAAAACACATATCTTAATATACTTTGGCCACTTACAAGAGCTACTCACACAATGAAAATTCAAAACGAAAAATAAAATTAAAGTAAGGAATAAGGAAGTAGGATCAAGGGTGAAATTTTTTTTTGTCATATTGACATACGAATGATTCTAAGAGACATTTTTAGTAAAAAACAATGCCTAAAAAGGAATGGCTTTTGGTGAAAAGAAATGAATTTAATATTAAAAGATTCTTCCAACAGTATAATATATGGATTTTAATTGACTAATTAAAAATTTTTTTGGAGAACTTTTTGTTTCTGCATATGTTAAAGAGTTTTATTAATATATTATTGAGACTCTATACCGTATAAAAATTAAAGTAAAAAAATTATTTCTTGGCGAGGCTTAAAGCAACGGCTTTAGCGCCTCCCCCTTGGGCCGGCCCTGGCTATATAGCATTATTTTATTTGGTAAAATCTAAATTACACATGTATATATAGGAGCAACGCTGCCAGCTGGCACGATTCTCTGCAAGCATGGATGGCGCCGGAGGCACCGAACAGCGATGAGTTGCCGGAGATATGCCGGAAAGAGATGATTGAGTGGGATTTGCATGGTGCTGGTGTTACCGAAATGATTTTTGAGTTACTTTCGGAAGGGTTAGGATTGGAAAGTGGAAAGTTAAAGGAATTGAGTTTTGGTGAAACAAGAGTTATAGTTGGACATTGTTACCCTTATTGTCCTCAACCGGATTTAACTATGGGTATTACACCCCATACAGATCCTTGTGCTATTACTTTGTTGTTGCAGAATCACGTGCCCGGACTCCAGGTCATGCACCGTGGCGAGTGGGTGGATGTTAACCCCGTTCACGGTGGTCTCATCGTCAACGTCGGTGACTTTCTTCAGGTATATATATTTATTATAAACTTTTACTTATTCGTCTATTTTTTTAATTTTTACTTTTTATATTGACTTATAGTGTCATCAATGATTCTTTTTACAAAGGATTATTCTTATTTACCAATAACAAAAAATTGGACAGTGATGATCATAAGATAAAATTAATTTAAAATCAAATTACTTATAAATTATTTAAATATATATCAAATAAAATTCGAACTTCGATTCAACAACCTATAGTGGTTGGAGAAATCAAATCAGCCATATCCGTACAGTGGTCCATTTGATTTAGACGTGAGAAGATGTAATGGAACACCTAAATTTATTGACTTTATGTTCACAAGTGGAGTCTAATTAAAGAGATAGAAATAACATCAAACACTATTGTTTTTTAATTTACATTAGTCTTACGTTGTATGGCATACTACATAATTACAATTACAATTAATTTTATGGCATACTACAAGAAGGCCTTTTATAAGCTTATGTACTTAATAATTATAAGCGTTCATAATATAACACGCATATTTAGAATATTTAAATGGGTTTTATATATACATAATTAGTTTTATAATTTTTTAAAAATAATTCTTAAGAAATATTCAATTTTTCCAACTCAACACCTCAAAAAAAATTATTAAATAAATCTCACTAATAATTCCATATCACTATATTTTAATAACATTAATTTATTTAATACAATTTATTGCATATAAACTAAGAGAGAAAGAGGGTACTTCTTGAGTAAAATAAAAAAGAGGGTACTTCTATTACTATAGCCACATTTTCAACAAAAAAAATTCTTCTAGAATAGAAATGCCTATTTAAGAGACTCTCTCTACACTTTTTGTGAATGGCAGCAAAGGTTTAATTTGTCCAATCATTAAGTATAATAATTATTTTTGGCTTTCATTATTTGCTATTTTGATTTTATGTGTAAGACAAAGACATGCATGTTTGTTCCGTCCTTTTTAGATAGTGATTTTACATTGAGTGGTGTTAACGACATAATGAATTTTTAGTTAAAAATGAATGTTTCGAAAAAAATATTAAAATAATTTTGGTTAAAATAATATTTTAGTTAAATCATCTAAAATAAATTTATATTAATTGTTATTCATTATATAAAATGTGTCTTAACTAAAATAATTATTGATTACTTTTATTTATTTTTTGATGAACAATAAAATACTAGAATATCATTCGTGTATAAATCGTATAGTTAAGAAAAAAAAAATAGTAGATGGCAAAGTGCAGCACAAATTCACATGAATAAATATTTGGCTCCTCTTTTTTATCATTTTAAACGATTTCTATGTTTTCAATTTGGTTGTGATGAATTTATCTTTTGTAGATAATATCTAATGGGGAGTACACTAGTGTTCAACACAGGGTATTGGCTAATTCACATGAAGAATCACGAATATCAATTGTGATGTTCTTGAACTTGAGCAAATGGAAAGGAGAAGGTTACCATGGGCCTCTTCCTGAATTGTTGTCTCCAAATAAACCACCGATTTATCGTGATTTCACTCAACAAGAATTTAATGACAACTTTTACAGCAAGGGAATTGATACTAAGTCTTTCATAGACAAGATTAAAATTCAAAACTAAAAAGCATCTATAAGTATAAATTAAGGGCATTTTTACTATTTCTATTGATGGCTTTTCTATTACAATAACTGCCCTTAAGATCATGAACTTGGCTCTTGAGTTGTACTTCACATCATATTCTTGCACAAAAAATTGTTTTTTGTGTGCATATATTGTAATATTATGTAATATGTTATGTAATCAAATGTGAAATCATATATACTACTACATCATGCCATAATAAGATTCTATTTCCATTAACATGTCAAACACAATACACAAAGTGGGCGAGCAATATCCCATGGGTGTTAGTAAATCGACACGCAAGAGGGTGATGGTCCTTATTGAGGACCACATATCAACTGTTCAACGTTGCCATTTTGCTTCAAAGTTTAGATATATGTGAGAAGGAACGGCCTAGTCTCAAGGCTAGGAAAAGGAAAGCTAAAGCTTTTGGGTCATCCATTCTTCCACTTTCTATCTTACTACTTCTGTCTTTTCAATATTTTTTTAAAAAGATTGATAAGAGATAGAGTGTGGAGAGAAATATTGTGTAGAGGAGGGAGGTTATAATTATCAATATTACAATGTGCCAAATAGGTACTTTATTGTGGGGTAAAAAAATGGGTGTTTATAGAAAAAGATAACTTTTATCAATGATTTATTTTTTAAAATTTAACACTGATTATCCTTTTGTTATTGTTTTGTTCAGGTTTTTCAAGTTTAAAATTCAGAATAAGCAATAATGATTTTTGATGACCAAGTGAAATAAATGATTTGGATAAGTGATTTAGATTTTCATTTTTTTTTGTTGACGTTGAAAATGAAAAAATAAAATTTGCTTTAATTAAGTGTAGATGTGAATTTTTTTGGAAAAACGAATTTGAGATGTTAATGTACACTTCGTCTCCGTCTCTAAATTTGTCCTTCTAGTAATATTATTGTCATTTTTAAATTATATATATATAGTATATTTAATATTTTTTTAAATATTAAAAATTATAATCTCGTCTCTATAAAAAATATGATTTTAATATCTTTTTAATTTTATTAATATATAATAATAATCATTTTATTATATTATCATGATAAATATGACTTTTAAATTTATTATTTTATATATATGAATGTGTGCGGGAAAAATTTTCTGAACTCCGTCGATGGCAGGATTAGAGATTTAAATTTCACACTTAATAAAAAAATAGGGATTAGTGCAAGAGTAAAGAAGGCAATTTTTGGATAAATAATAATAATATCAATTTATGTAATTACAAAAATATACATATTAAAATTAGCGTGTAGGGAGGGACCAAGCCCACCCTTACCACCCCCATATATTAGTATCCGACTAAATAATTTCTTATTTAAATTTTTTTTTAAGATTATCTTCAAATTTTCTTTTTGATGAAAAAGTTGTTGATGAAAACTTACAAAAATGATTAAAAAAAATTAAAAAAAAGTTATATTTTTACAAAAATAACTGTAACAAACAGAGCTTTCGTATAGATGAGAAACTATAAAATTGTGAGATATACAAATGCATCCACACCATTGAAATAGGTTTTCAATAATTGTTCAATAATAGTCCTCTTGGCTTTTTCATTTTGCGGACGGTCAAACATTTTCAATTAACATTGAATCAACGGTGTTAATAAGGTAATTTGGGAGTTTGGATGAAGCACGATCAAGTAATTTCAATTAACATTGAATCAACAGTGTTAATAAGGTGAGTTGGGAGTTTGGATGAAGGACTTTGGGAGGTGGGAGAGCAAGAAAAAATAGATTTTTTTTACTTTTCTTTAAAACATTTATTATAAATAATGAATATGATTAATATATTTTTAATATTAATTTTTTATTTTATTTTGTTTTTTTACTATGGTAATAATAAGAGTATTAATTAAATATAGATGTTATTGGAAGAATTTATCAAGTTATAAAAAAAAAAAAAAAAACTTTTCAAAATCCTCCCAGTCAAATATCTCAATTCTTTCCACTTCAATATAAAAAAGAATTCTACTTAAATATACCTGAGTTAACACTGAACCAAATTTAAGATTACATAACAATATCACGTTTAAAAATTTTAATAAAAAAATATGAAGTCAAACAATAATAAATTTTAAAAAGTTCCGCATAAATATTGCTTGATCCTCTATACATTGGATAGGCCATGTTAGAAATAGTGAACATGGCTGCTATTTATTACGAAAATAAGTTAGAAGAAATGGAAGAACTCAATGGCAAGTATTCTTAGCTTTCGTTCAATACTTAATCGTAAAAAGAAGCCGTATACAATAGTTAAACTGAATCAAATGTCGGTGAAACGAATATCTTTAAAGGATCGCAAACAGTTATAAAACAGAAAAAATTAGTACTGACATTAAAATAATTAGTTCACCCAATTGTACTCATTTAACATAACAATTAATACTTTACATATACAAGACTCTCATTTTCCCTTAAGATATACATTATACAATCAATAAAGTACTGTTTAACGTGAAAATCATTTGTTCAAAGTGATAATCATTTTTTTGCAACGTAAACAGGGGAAATATCAAGCAGCATAAACCTAGAAGAAAAACAGACTAGGCCATCAAAAACAAAAGGTTATGGAAAGGTAATACTCTGAAAGGAGGGGACTGGAAACAGCAGAACTAACAGATACGAACTTATGTAACTTGACAACATGGTTTTCAAAAACCAATTGATAAATAAATAAACTGTTTTTGAGTAAATCAAGGTCCATATTCTAAAATTATAATGATCTCCGTATAAAAGTGGAAACAGAACTAACAGATACGAACTCATGAGACTTGACAACATGGTTTTCAAAAACCAATTGATGAATAAATAAACTAGAGGTCCATATTCTAAAATTATAATGATCTCCGTATAAAAGTGGGCACATTTCAGCCACACAGAAAACGAATATTATTGAATCCAAAATCAAGGCCAGCTCCCAAAGAACTCTAACATGTGTTACTATTACCCCAACTAAATGAACTATTACCCTAACTAAATGAAGTGCAATGCAACTAACACACAATAGGCAGTCCATATTGCAGATAATGAAAGCTTGAAACAGAATATAAGTCATCGCAAGAATATAATTCACTTATACCAAAATCTTCAACTACATTTAACAACATTCCAAACAGAAGATTGAGTCGAGAGAAGTAACAACAACAAAATTTATCAAAAAGGTCTCACAAAACAAACACCAACAAAAGAGAAACAATATCACAACCAGAGTTTACTTGATCTTCTTCTTTGGCCTCAACTGCAATAACAAAACAACAATCACAAAGAAAAAACATTAGCCTAAGAAACATTTTCAACATATCAAACAAAACCGGAAAACAAAATCGACATTTTTTTCAATCAGTTACCTGATTGCTATGTCCACACTTCTTCTTGCGGCAGTTAACAGCCCTAGGATGTAGACGAGCATAGCATCTAGAAAAAACCCAGAATAAAAAACACTTGGTAATTTAATAACAACCAATTGAAACAATTTATTGAGCTACCCTAAAAATTGAATAAAACAAATCCAGAATGTACCAAATCGAGAAAATCAACTGAAAATATTTGAATACAGCTGATAAAGTAAGAGATGGAAATCAATATAGGGAACAATTATAACCCCTATCGCACTTTTAATCAACAAAAGGGGCTAAGTTATAGTCCCATAAACATAAACAAAAAATAAAATAAATTAATAAAAGGATATGAGAAATGAAGAATCATACTTGCGGCATATGGTTTTGTCTTGATTGTATTTGCGAGCCAAAGCCATCAAAGAAGGTTCAATGATACCACCACGAAGCCTGAGAACAAGATGAAGTGTTGACTCCTTCTGGATGTTGTAGTCGGCCAAGGTGCGTCCATCTTCAAGTTGCTTACCGGCGAAAATCAAACGCTGCTGATCCGGGGGAATACCTGATTAATTGATTCAAAAGCGCGTAAGTTTGAATACAAATCAGAATGAAATTATGGAAAACGTGATTAATATATTATTAGGGTTTGTTATGTTACCTTCCTTGTCTTGAATCTTGGCTTTGACATTGTCGATTGTGTCACTGCTCTCGACTTCGAGGGTGATGGTCTTCCCAGTTAGGGTTTTGACGAAGATCTGCATCTTTGCCGCTTCAACAACCTCTCTCGATTCTAAGTAGCCGAAATGATATGGTGACTGATTTTATATTCAGCGTTTCTAGGGTTTAGTATCCAACAAAATTTACTTTATAAATGGGCTTTGTGCTTGTTGGGCTGCTATTGCCTTCAAAATGTGCTGGTCCGTTTAGTAAAAGCCTTCTTTTATAACCCTTTCATTATACACCTACACCACATTCTATCCAAACTACTCATTTTACTTCTTTTTTTAAAAAATAAATAAAAAATTTAATTTCTTTAAGTTAATACTTCGTTACGAGGAAAAACCAACTTACCCGGCCGCAATTTCAAAAAACCACACGATTTTTGGAGTGTAAAAAGAAAATTTGTGTTTTTGTTTGAAAATATACATTTAGATGGTACAAGAATTGTGTTTTTTATGTGTACTTTTAAAGTGATTTCAGGGAGTGAAAAAATGGAACTCAAGTTTAATATTTGGTTTATTTTTTAAAAAAAAACATATTGTTTTTTTGTTTAATGCAATTCTCAAACCAGTTAAATGTCTGTAGCTCCTTTAAAAAAAAGCCTTACGTCTAACGTAGAAGTAAGCAACTTATTGAACACTTAAATAATTCTACGTCTAAAACACTTATTAGTTTGAATCTTCTAATAATTTTTAGGTTTGACTAATAAATGTTTATTAAAAAAATTAAAAATTAAAATTTTGGATTTAAAATTATAATTTTAAACATTCAAAATAAAAAATCTTTAAAATTCTTTAAACACTTAAAAATATATTTATCGTTTGAAAATTTAGAATAAGGGAATGGTATCCCAATTCAAAATCCTTGGAGTTTATTGAACACTTAAAAATATATTTATATTTGTCTCTCACATCAGCGGGAATCAATGTCGCAATTAGTCGATATTAATTTTTTCACCGAGAAAGAAATACACGTCATGGAAATTTTCAATAGAAAACACCGAAACAGCACTACAAGTCTACAAGAACCAAATATAAAAAATCATCTATTTTGTCCATAGTCCACTACACACAAACATATAAAATAATTAAAGATGACTCGTAAGAAAAAATGACAATTATGAAAATTTCTGGATATTTATTTATGAGATGGGCTATGAAGTTATAAATGAGGAAGGTACAATGAAAATGTTCATGTGTACAATAAATTTATCATAATATTTTGGAAGCCGATAAATTTATATAATTAAATACGTTATCACTAACTAACCAACATCTTCTGCTCATTATCAAGATTTCGACTCCTGGACAGTGGACACAAGAATTTTCAATGATGGATACCCCAATAGTTTAAATAAAACAGGAACTAAAGGGATTCCATCTTGGAAGCCACAATCTCAAGAAGTCCCTTTGGGTTGTCCACATGAACCCAATGACCAGCATTTGGAAGAATACAGAAAGAAACCTTTCCAACAGAATCACTTCCTCCTTGACTAGCTAGTTTTTGGATCCGCTCAATAGCCTCTTGGTCCCATCTATCACTCTTTTCAGCACGCACGATTACTATTTCCATACCTTGTGGAGGGTTCTCCAATAGATTCCAATAGGACTTTTCCCTAAAGAATTTTAACAATTAGGATTGTTACTTCACAGCGGTCAGTAAGGAATATCACGGAAAACACTTCGGAATAGCAAAGAACAAATATAAACAAAGTTTTTAGACTGTTATTAAGACATCCATTTCTTATCTCAAAATAAGTTAATCTGCATCATTTACCAGTAAGAATCGAACATCTCCTTAGCACTTTGAAGATCAAATATCCATGTTTCATGATCACCAACTTTCTTCAGGTTGGTGCCTATCCAATCTGACAATGCCTTAGAGTAACCAAGTCCCATTAGATGACTCACAAGCCACCTGAAAAGAGGTGCATTAATTTCAGTCTAACAGGAAAATAGATTGGAACAAAGAAGCATCATGTATTGTAAATTTGTAACACGGTGTTCAATTACAGTTGGAGACAGTAACAAGGTAATACAGTCACTTTTAACAAACTCAAGACATCAAGTTGTTTAGACATTAGAGAAACAAACTCAAGACATCAACTTGTTTAGACATTAGAGAACAATCGGATCATGACCTCATCAGAAGAAAATGGAGAAACAACCTACAATGTCCTACTTTTCTTGACGTAACTAGCTCAATCAATCGTGCAATGCACGGCTATTTTGCATGTGATTTTAAGATTATTTATCGAATTTGATAAACTATAATTTGATTGTCTACTAATGTAATCGTCTATTATAACATTCAAATCTTTAATGTTTATATAGGAAATACAAAGAGTGATATCTACAAAAGTTGAATAACTTCATCTAATAAAAAGAAACGTATAATCGTATATATACACATTAAATTTCATGTCATCCGTACCCTGTCACCATAACCAATACCATGGTACTTTCAAAAAGCAGTGGGTGGTATTTAATGCATACTTGGAAGGATTTGGTTTAACATCAAAAGTTATGAGCAAAAGCATTGAATTGACCACCACTGTACAGTTTATTTACTTAAACTCAGTTTTTTTACTTACAATGTCTAGCAAACATTTGTAGACTACCACTGTACAGTGTACACCACACATAATATCAAGATATGCAGCAAAATGATTATTGGCCTAAAATATCAACCTTAGTACAAACATGTAAGAGAATAGTTCAGGGATAGAGTCTCACTTTCGAGATGGGATTTCCGACGGTAAACTTTCCAAAGTCATTAAAATATCTCGGACTTCATCGCTTTTGTTTCCAAAGTTCACTTCTCCCGGGACAGAATCCAATACCCAAAGCTGTTCTTCAGCAGGGATAGAAGGAGAGAATTCTTATAAATAATGAACTGGAAATGTAGTATTGAGCAGTGAAAAATATAAGCACTTGGGTAAAATGCAATCCACTAGACAGTTGTCGTAACTTGTAAGCAACATACAAAGGCCATAGTCCTATTTCTATACTAAAAACGCTTCAAATTAAAATATATAATAAAACAAATCTTGAAAATGGAAAAATACTGTGGCATAGAAAACCTGAGAAGAGGACTGAGAATGAAAAGCATACTGGGGATATTGTATGTTTCTTAAATTTTATTGATATATATTTGTTAACTCACAAGTCATCAATTGGGTTGGCCGTAAAAAATTTGTCTGGGTCTAACTTTTTATTTGGGTTTTGGGAGTTTCTTCAAAGATGTTGCAGTGTGCCCTGCATGTCATGTTTGCTATTTTGGGTCAGCAGTTGCTAATTGCTGATGATTTTTGTATCCTGCTGCTGAAGAACAAATTGGGGCTGCACTTGTTACTTGTTGCTGTATTTTTGCACTATTTCTGGTTTTCTCAGTTAGCACACTTTTTACTGAAGATGCCATATGCATTTTAATTTAATAACATGATAAAAGATGAAGCAATCACAAGATGAGCACTGCTTTTATGCCCGCAAAGATAACTTGTTGCTATAGTTTGCAATAGGCTGTTGCATATTCTTGGCAACTTTTGCAATAGGCTGATTTCTGTTAGGCCAACTCCTGTGGGCGAACATTATCTTTTGGCCATAGGCTGCTGCATAATCAGGCTGTTGCTGATCATGTACTAAGATGCTGGTTTTGGTTGCTGTCATACCAACTCCTTGAGTCTATAAGCTGCTGTCACATACCAGAAATTGGTTCCTGTCACACTTCTCATCAAGATGCTGGTTGATATCACATGTATAGGGCTATATTAACCATTGTGTTCCCTTTTGGTCGTGGACAATTTTATTCGTCAAATACTTGGTTTATTTCCCTTAGGAGGTGATAGACCTACGGTACATGTGTATCGTGGTGATAAACCTATAGTACATGTGTATCGTAGGAGACAGAAGAATGGGAAAGAAAAGACTGGTAATGGGCCTATGGAGCAAGAAAGAGAAGGAGTTAAAGATACAAGACTTATGGAGAAGTTGGCTGCGTTTATGAAGGAGGAAGAAGTTGGGAATAGAGGAACAACTGCTGGGACAGATGGCAGCAGCAGAATAGAGGGAGTTGGAAAGAGTGGGGAAAAGCCATATATGGAAGATAACAGAATAGGGGGTATCAAATGGTGTAAGTGGGAATTGTGGGTACTGGGAATAGGATTTACCTAACTCAGTAATAGGGTGTGCTCTTTGTTATAGTTTCCATTATCATCTCTTCAAGGAGGTTCTCTCCATTCATCTTTATATTTCAGTAATTATAACCATTAATACAGAGGTCATATTCTCTGGTGTAATCCCTTTTCATAATTTCCCTATTTGTGTTCAGTTCTATTAGGAGACTTGGACCAAATACATCTAACACTTTTGCTTATAAATAGGAACGGAGGGAGTACTAATATATTGATTAGGCTTATTAAATAAATTAACAGATTCCATTTCTATTCATTGCGATACATGGGTTGCGTAGTGTTCTGGATTTGGTCTCAGCTCAACTGCGTTCGGATAGGCTGATAGCAAGGGTGGGTGGCCCAATTTCCAAATTTCAAGTAAGAAGTTTTCAATAGCCAAACACATACAGATTGAGAGAGGCATGACGGACAACCGAATAACTTCTGGAAGTTCCCAAGTAACTCCATAATAACTGATGATGCTGTTAGATACTCGACCATATCACTATATAAATCAAATAACACCTTGAGTCGAGGTGCAAATTCATTCTCAGTCATCCTTATCACTCCTATATGCTTACTAACTTGATCATCGGAATCTCTGCAGGTGGCCACCACTGTCATTCTCTGCTGTCACGATCCATCATCTCCACTCATCCTCTTGCAGTTCAATTGATCTAATCCTTAAGCACACAGAGATTCCCTCTTTCTTGCATACCCTTTGAGATTGTACTGAACGCATACTATATGCAGAACATACTCAGAATAAACTTGGTCTAAACTAGTGAGAGGGAGGGAAGAAGAATTAAATTCCTATAATCCCCCCACCCACCTACCAAAAAACAGCACAAGTATCTATACAAGTTACAATTACTAATTAGCACATTACACAATTCACAAGCCTGATTTGTTAGTTTCTGTCAAGTTACATTTACTTTTCATCAGCAATATATTTTAATGCACCACAAGGTATCCACATCTTAAAGCATTAAAATCTATCTACCAACACTTCATATTGAAAGTGTGGCAAGAGTTCAACACCAACACACGTGATTACATTCAATCACTTTCATTTTTTATGTTATCAATCTCACTGTTTACACATGATTAAGTCCTATGTTTGTGTATGTGCTTCATAGATTACTATCACAAAGGACCTACTGCTTACTGTTATATTCACAGCAAAACAAAGCTTGTTACACTTGCACGCCACCAAATAATTTCTTTTAAGAAATGTATTTTGATTAAATTCAACGATTACTAAGTCGAGAAATATGATTATGAAGAATAAAAACCTGTTTAGGCCACTGAACAGAATCACCATAATCACCGCGGCTACAACTCTGAGCAAACTGTAAAGCCACCTTTCCACCCATGGAATGGCCAATAACAACCTCAGGCCAAGACCAACCTTCAGCCTTCACCAAATCAGCCAAATCTTTAGCCGTATTTTCCAAATTATGAGGCGGACTCAATTTCTTCTCCGCTGATTTTCCATGATTCCTCATATCCATCGTCACCGTCCTCCAATCTAGCAGAATTTCAAAACAAAAAATCATAAACATTTCGGTTCAGAATTCGCATTTAAAAAAAACAGAGAGAGAGAGAGAGAGATACTCGAAGAGGGAGATGAATTGGAGAGAGACGCCAATAATTGGCGAGAGAAAGATCTCCAGTTTCTGTTGGATCCCAAAAATCCATGGATGATGACGGCCGTGGAGGTGTATGGTTTGTTAGGGTGAGCACGCGATTCTTCATAGGCTATGGTTTCAATCCATCTTGGACGAGTTAGACTCTGTGAGTTGAGAAAACGAGTTACGAGGAACAACTGAGAAATGTTTCTGTTTCTCAGAGATGCCGCCATTTTTTTTTCTCTGCGTTGCTCTTCTTTCACTTTTAGTTTTGCTATGGCCCATTCCAAGTTGAGATTTCTTAGTCTGTTTATTAATTGAATTTTAGTGAAATAATGAGCAAAACAAAAAAAAGAGATAAAAATAATGACAGCTGTGGGATTTGAACCCACGCCCTTTCGGACCAGAGCCTAAATCTGGCGCCTTAGACCACTCGGCCAAACTGTCTTGTTATATGCAATATGAGCAAACAAAGCTATTTAATATTTTTGTGAAATGATTGCCTTACTTTTTTTACATGATTTTTTTAAAAAATTGAACAACATTGGTAATTTCTTTATAGATTCACCCTTAATTTTTTTACAATCTAACAATAAATACTATAATGATAATATAGTTCTATTCTTTGTCTTGATAAAGTTTTAAAAATCATATCAATTATCAATAAATGATTTTTTAATTTTCGTGACTCGATCAATATATGAAATCTAACGTCCAATATAATTTATATTATAATTCATGTTAGTTTTTAGTAAAATTTGAATAATTTATTTTTCAAAGAAATAAAAAGACATTTACAAATGGTTAATGGTATCATATTTTTAAAATACACTTGAAACATTTTAAACTTTATTCAATAAATAAAATAATACAATATCAATAAAATCTCTATTCAATTATAATTTTTTAATTTAATTTCAACAATTCATGGAGGTTTAAAAATGTTTGCTTTACAAAAATAGTTTTAAATAAAACAGAATACATAAACTTTTTTTCTATTGTCACATATCATATCGAAGCAGAAACCTCCCGACTCATGATGCCTCAAGAACTTTCAACTTCATATGTGACATATAGAGTGTCTGGTGTGCCAATGGCAACCACCACACATAAGCAACACATGTGAATAATCAAATCATGTAAAGGTATAATAATATAAACCAAACATGTAAGCATCACATTATTAGAAACGGCAGACATAAACATAGCATCAAATACTCTGTTCTGCTTCACTTATGCACCATCAAAAAACTTACACGGACCACGGTTATAATGAATAATAATAACACACCATAGTTCATTTTTAGGTGCATTAATTCACTGGTATATTGATGTAATGATTGTAATGATGCAAGATATGATATGTAGGGACATATTTATAAGTCTATTAAATGGATAGCCCAAAAAAAATAATATTTTTATTTTAATTGTATCATTTAATTATTTAATTAATATAGTATACATCATTCTAAAGTTATTATTTTTTATTATGTATTTTGGTATTTTCGTATCTTTTATGTGTTTTCAAAAATCTCTTCACACATTTTGAGGTATATTTTGACAAAATACATATTTAATTGATCAAATCACATAACATTGTGAATAGGAGAAGAAACTCTCATGCATTTTTTATAATACAAATATATCAATAATTAATAAGAATAATAAAGTAAAATTTGTATTCACTTTATTTTTTTTAATCTAAATAAAATGGTCAAATACAATTATTAATATAGGACATATAGAGTAATAAATTTACACAAAATAAAAATTATAGGACATATAGAGTAATAAATTTACACAAAATAAAAATTAGAATTGTTTTTACATACAAAAACTAACAAAATAGTTACATAACATATAATAAACCATTTTTATATAACTTATGTGTATATATTATATTAGAAATGAAATAATGTGTACAAGAGAGGGAGGAAGGTCAACTCATGGGTGTATCTTCTAAATTCGTCTCTAATCATATATTAAGTTTCTTTTAACACTTGATATGTATATAGTACCAAATTAAATCCAGAATAATTGGTGAGGAGACACAGTACCTGTCTAGTAGTTCGATGAACACATTTAAGTTTTTAAAAACCTATTTGACTCAATCCGATATTCATTTAGGTGATTAATCAAAATAAACAAACAAGAGTTACACGATAGTTTCCCATGATTAAGTAACATATACAAACCACTTAAAATTTTCCTCCTCAAATATCCACAAAATCTAATGATTAAACATTCACGGTTAGACTCTTAAATAATGTTAACAACACATTCTTTAACTTATAATTTTAAAATGTTCTCTTTGATTGGTTATAATACACAAAAGTTTCACCAAATTTATATAAGACTCAAATATTTTAATGAGACTTATATAAATTTTAATCAATAAAATAAAGTATGTTAATAAATATGTGTTTAAGATTGTATTATTATTATTTCTCTCATGCTTTTGTTGTTATGTTCCCTCAACACTGGGTTATCAAACCGTGACACTAAAATGACATGCACAAATACATATGCACTGAATTGTAAATCAAATAACTTTCGAAGTATATAGATTTAAAGGCCATAATTGCCAATTAACAATCAATCTCCAATTAGAGGTTATGGCAACTTTTTGATAGACCAAATCAATAGCCTCCATAACACTATTCTGCACGAAGACCGAATGTTACATATATATGATCAAATTACAATGAGCAGGAGTCCAAATAACTTCTCTCATCAAAGGAACATTTATATGCTTAATTACAACGAGAAAGCCTTTAGATTTGAAAAATTCTAGATGGAGGAAGAAGCTACGCCAACACTTAAATTCCCGGCTAAAACAACAATAGAAAGAATCATGTACATTGCAAGCCAAGAGTTGACATAAAAACAGTTAATTATACCAGTTTTGTAATAAAAAAAAAAATCATTATATTTGTAGAGATGTAAAAATTTGGTTTGGTTTTTGAGAGGGAAATGATTATAACCAATAAAAAATAGTTGATTTGATTTTATTCAACTTTTCTAATCTATTTTCACAAAATCTAAATTAAATGAAACCGATGAATAATGAGTTGGTTTGATTCTATCGTTTTGATTATTTTAAAAATTTAATAAATTAAATTTAAAAAATCTAAACTTATTAATTTTTTTGTTAACACTATATATTTTTATACTATCAATTAAACACAAGTTAGAATGTGATAAATAGTATGTAATGATTGAAAGATATATATCTCCACGATATATTTTTTAAAATAACACCACTGGTATACTGTAAAATAAAAAATAATAACAAAATATAGCATATTTGATTTAGGTCTTGGAGGGGATGATTAATTTGAATAATATAAAATCGATACTCAAATCAATAAAAACTAAATTTGATTTGTTTAATTAAATTTGTACTCAAACATGAAAAAAAAATTGAACCTACTTAATTAATTTGAATTAGATGTTTAGATAAATCGAGTAGTTGGTTTGGTTCTTATCCCTGCCCTATATATCTGTAAACATATTTCAATTTCAATTCGTAAATACTCAAAAAGGTGGCTGACTTTAATTAAAAAAAACAATATATGATTCCTTTTTTTTTTAATGAAGCATATCATTCCTTATTAATCGTTTCTCATACACATCTATATATATATATATATGTTTTTTTTTATAAAATAAATGTAATTTGTTAAAGAGTTTAAATTTGTATCTATTTAACAAATAAAAGGTAGTAATTATTATTTTTATGAATGCATTAAGGACACCCTATAATTTAAAAAAAAAATTATAGAACATTGATAATATTTCTGTCAAAAAAGCATATATAAATATTAATATAATATTAAAATTGTAAATGAACTTATACTAAAAATTAATTGACTTATATTTATAAAA
>JBBPBQ010020321.1:59658204-59699028 GCA_037974755.1 Cicer yamashitae
TTCATATTTTTTTTATTGTTGACATGTTGAAATTTTCAAAAGATAATTTTAAAAACATATAAAAAAAAAGTAGAAATCTATTGACTTTAGTATTTTTTAGATGAGTTATTTATGTCAACAACTCATTATAAACAATGATTTTACTAATCAAAATGTTAAATATTGACATAATATATTAACAATCAAATACACAAATTTTATATAAATAAAAAATTAATAACTATATAATCTAATCATTAATATTTATTTAAATTTTTAGAAATATTATAATATATTAATTTAAAATTATTCAACTAAATTTCAAGTATAATTATAATTTAATAAAAATTTGTAAAATTAATCTATAAAAAATTTACTTATAACGTCAACAAATTTTCACTAATTGAAATTAATAAATAATTTAAATGAAAAAAAGAAGATAAAGATAACTTTGTAGGTGGGTGATAAAAGATAAATTTGTTTTAAATAATAAAAAATCAAAACTAAAAAAAAATAATAATAAATAAAGTGCTTGTGCGTCCCACACGGAGTTGTAATCTATTTATTTACCGCATTCTGCTTCCCTCCGCCACAAACAATTTTCTCTTTTCATTCTTCTTCTTAGTTACAAACTAATTCTTTCACTAAACATTTTTTTCCCATCTCACTCACTCACCAAATCAATGGACCCCACACCCTCCTATCACCGCCGTTTTCCACCCTCCTCCGACCGCTTACTCGGTGCTTTCAATTCCTCTCCTTCCTCCACCTCTGCCACCACCTCCTTCGCCGAAGAGCTCAACGAAGCCGAACTCTTTTGGTCATCCGATAGCTCCGAATCTGAAAATCAACGCCCACCACCACCAACACCGGAGCTAAATCGACACCGTAGTTTCGATCTAGCTCAAGATTCCGGAATCCTCGCCGTTTTAACAGACTCCGGCCGCCGCCGCGGCGAATCACCAGTGTTTCGCGGCAAATCTCCCGTTTCATCTTCCAGGATGATTCCTTCATTTCCAAGGCCGAGACCTAACTCCGAATACATGGTTCAGTCTGTGCCTTCTAGAAAGTTCCAACAATCTGCTCCGGTGAAGGTTCCAGTTATGCCGCCGAGGCGGCGGAACGTTGATGAGCTTGCGGTGGTGGACGATGATGACGATGACGGGGATGAGGTGTTGTTGCCACCGCATGAACTCGTTGCGAGAGGTTCTGGAGTTTCACCGAGAACTACGTTTTCGGTTTTGGAAGGGGTTGGGAGAACTCTTAAAGGGAGAGATCTGCGTCAGGTGCGAAACGCTGTTCTGCGCCAAACGGGCTTTCTCGATTAATAGATTATTTTAATTAATCTGTTTATATGCGTTGCTGAGGTTGCGAAGTTGAATTTTAATAACTTCTTTAAACCATTAATTAATTTATTTATTTATGAAGATTATAGCTTCAATTAAGAATTTTGGATATGTAACTTTGTTGATTGTTTAATTTAATTTGCGTCTATTTATTGTGATGATTTGAAATTATAATTGGAGGATTACTGAATGGCCAAATTTGAGTAGCAATATGCGAATTTGATAACAAGTAAATGAAGCAATTTTGTGTGTGAAGATTTAACGGAGTGAAAACTAATTGGAGAAATAATTGCCGTTTTCATGTGATTGTTGGAGTAGGTAAGATTATTGTCAGTATTGTTAATGTATGTGGTTAATTGAATTATTGGGAATATTATGTCACTGTCACGAATTGGATTCTTGTTAAAAACAAAGAAAAGAACCGTGATTACTGGTAGTTTAGACTTTCTGTTTGTGTTGTTTTTTGATGCGGAATAGTTTTTGTGAGTGGATCAGGACATATGGTAGGTAGTAAATAGTAATATTATACTGCATCTGCATGATTCTTAAATTCCCAGCAGAAAGACAAGTCATAGGATAGCACTAGCAGTAGCAGCTAGCATTTCATAGGTATTCACCAGGGTGGATTATACCGTTCATTTCAGAATACCTTTTTGTCAAACTCCAAAGTTTACCGTATTGACTTAATTTGGGACGATTCATCTATACTGGTACATATTTGGTGTTGCAGTTGAATTTACAAAATTGATTTTATAAAATAGCTTTTGTTAATTTTACCGTAAAGTGAAGAATGCATGAATTTTATTTTGTGGGTAGATAGATATATGGTTTGATTCATGGCCGTGTGAAGTTGCTTGTAGAACTGGTATGGGACATGACAGTAGTGGACTAGATTACCTCACCAAATTCCACCGAAGAAAACAAGACAAAATTTTCAACGCAATAAGTATAAATGGATTAGCACATAATATATTATGTTGTAGTCCCTCTGAATAGAGTCCCCTGTGACAAGATTGAACTTTACGATTCCTGAAAAAAAACAAAGATTGAACTTTGCTAGTTATACTTTCCTGTAATTAACAAGCGGTTGAACGGTTCAAACAAAGGGGTGTCACCCACTGTGACAAGAAAGTATACTTGTTAAAAATATTATGTTGTAGCACCTCTGAATAGATTCACTCTGACAAGATTGAACTTTAATAGTTATAACTTTTGTAATTAAAGTGACACTTTTTACGAAACAGATAAATATTTATAAAGTATCGAACGGTGATATTCAAATGACATTTGACCAAGAGTCAAGACAATAATATAAAGAGAATTTGACATAGTAAAGTGCCATGATCTTATCATGAAATTAACAAGGTTACCACAAAAGTATGAAGAAGGTAACAAGCATGATCTATAACCAACCCAGCAAGCTCAGAATCAGAAAAAACACTCCCATCTGCATTAATTCCTCGGGGGTGCCTTCCACGAGATGACACGCTTCAGATAAGCAGACGGTCCCACACCATGATTGTTGAAGGTACTCAAAATGTGTGGGAGGGTCAAGATGATGTAAATGCCAAAGATTTGAAATCACGTTGGCAAAATCACAAAGGAATAAACAGTGGGAGATATTCTCAACAAGAGTCTAAAAAATGGGACAAATATCTTAAACAAACATGCATACCAAAAAAAAAAAAAATTGGATACCAGTCGATAGTTTCAAATGCAAGATCTACATTAGAATGAAACATAATAAAATTAATTTTATTATATTTAATCTAATTTAGGGCACGAGACTAAACCATCTATCTATTATATATCCCTTACAAATATTTACATGACAACATGTTTTATTTAAAAAGATACATAATAACATATTAATTTCATTTTTCTTGGTAAATTGTACGTTTAGTCTTCATATATTTTATGACGTTTACAAAAAATTGTTCCTATTTTTTAAAATTCAGTTTTTAAATATTTTAAGTATTATATTTATTGCAATTTTATCTATCCCGAATTTTAAACTTTTAAGGAGGACATTTTAAGTTAAAAGATTTCAATATGTCGGTGATTTTTACTTTGAAGGAGGACATTTGGAATACTATGCTTATTCTTAATTCGTATGACCGTGTTCCTAAGACTAAAGTTCCTCTTCTTGGTTCACAATTTACTCAAAAATTAAGTCATGGATGGTTTCCCTAAGATGGTTCAAACTTCAAACTGACAAGGTTTAATGTCAAAGATTTAGTAGGACTTAATTAGAGTCATTAAATCGGTCCACGTTTGGATTTTGTGGAAATTATGCACCCACATTTGGGCAAAGTGAGGTTTGTTCTTCAAAGTTGGTGCCAGTTTGGACCGGGGGGTGTATGGAGGTGCGGATTTGGTTATTGTGTCTACCACAAATTTATGTATGGAAACGTTTAGTGGCGGAAATTGAGTTTTCCTACTCTATTATCAGGTTGTGCCTCAGAATTTGAATGTTTTGTTGAACTTAGTGTTTTATTTATTTTTATACATGTTTTTAATCTTTTTTAAAATAAAATAAATCAACATTAAAAAATTCAAATCAAATTAAAACTAAAATATAATTATAAAATATACTTATCAATCCGAACATGTGGTATTCAAATCAAATCAAAATTAAAACATAATTATACAATGTATTTATCCATCCGAATATGTGGTAGCAACAAGATCGTCGCTATAAAATAACATCTCAATGAAAAACTCTAGTAAAAGCTCAAACCTGAACACTAACTTGCATATGGTAACAGCAAATAACAAGTGTTATAAACCAATAATGTTCTGGAAAAATCAGAATGATCAGAATAAATCAAGAACGTTTTTGGTATTAGAAAAAGTGTAATTCAAGTAAAGTGTTAGTTGTATGTAATAACTAATTAACTAATCACTCAATTAGTTCGTGAGTTAGTTAGAGGACAATTAGAATGAACCATATATAAATAAATAACACACTTCATTCATTTCAATAAACAATCCCTACAACATATATCTCATTCTATATTTCATTATTCTTGTACTTGAATCAATAGCTTAAAAGCTAATAACAAGATCAATACTTTGTCACTCACGCTTGGTAACAAGATCGTCACTATAATCGTCACTCACGCTTGGTATTCCATGAAAAACTCAAACCCAAACACTAACTTGCATATGGTAAAAGCAAGTTTTCCCTATCAAATTAATTATGGTGGATTCAAACGTGTATCGTTTGGTGCGAGTCTTATTGTTATGCCTTAACATAATTGTTTAAATGTTTATTTTTGTGACTATCAGTGTGATTTTATTTCATGCTAAGTATCAATAGATATTTTTTGTTGTTGGTATTAACAAAATTTGTAAATATATATGGTCCGCTTCCTCTTGGAAAATCTTTTATTTTCTATTTTCTAAACTAAGTGTTTATTTTAATTTGAAATAAGATAATTTGAAACATTTGAATTTGAAGTAAGATAACATGAAATACTAGTTAGAAGTAGTAAATTTGTAAAAATGACAGAAAATAATTCTTTTGATATTATTTTTATTTAAAAAAATGAAAACAACTTTACTTCAATAGTCTTTAATTTCTTTATTAATAAGTAAAATTAAAAAAAAAATGAAAATGAAATCATTTTCACAAAACAAACAGATGTTTATTTACTTTTATAATAAGAGTTTGATAATTCACACACCTATCTTTTTGAAGTTGTGTTGCACATTTTTTTTCAGACAAAAAACTCAATCATTTCTCTTAGAAAGTGATTATTGAAAAAATTGTATTCGAAATTGTGTAGTTAGCACTCTTTAAAAATATATATACCACAAATATATTATGTTAATTTTAATATTGTATTTTTTGAATAAAAAACATCATTAAATTAATTGCAATAACTTGAATTAGTTGCAAACATTGGCAAACAAATGAATTTGTCTAGAAAAATAAATAAATAATTAAAAGACTTTAAATATGATTTTTATCTGTGCAAATATAATATTAATTAGTTTTTAGTTTCTTTAATTTTTTTTTACTTCGATCTTTGCAAAAACTTTTGCTTTGGTGGTCTTAACGTCACGTCAATAGGATTATTTAACAAATTCTAAATTTATGAAATGCCACATGGTTCAATTAAGCTTATATTTACACAAATTACAACCTATAGTTTTTAAAAATCACAGTGATTCTAATAACTCTATCTTGATCAACTTACACTAAATCATGTGGCTACATATTTATGTACTGCTCTGAATTTTTTCTTTTAACTATTTTTTTAATTATTTGTATTAATATATATATATATATATATATATTATTTTATTAAAATTTAATTTATATACAATGTCAATGTAAATAATTTATATTGTCAGTCAATCACAACCATTAAATTAGTGAAAATATTTGAGATTTACTAAAACTGCATTGAAAACTATCTTCATAAATGATTGTGATCTATTGACACTGTAAAATATTTTACAATCACATTATATAACAATTAAACTATTATTATTATTATTATTATTATTATTATTATTATTATTATTATTGAGGTCAGAAGAAAAACCTAACTAAAGAAATTAAGTCCTAACGCGAGAGAGAATTGAAATTTATGGTCAAACGATTTCATTAGTTTCGCGAGAGAAGAACGAAGACGAGTTATGGTTTGAAATTTCTAAGCAACAAATTCATCTTCATATTTCTCTTTGCTTGATTGGTAATTTTTTTTTAAAATGTCAGCCAGTTAGTGGGACATTTAGTCAAGCACAACAATTACCAGAATGCCATTGTCATTTACCTGTTGAAATGCATCAATTGGAATGTGAGTGTATACTTATAATTATGTTTTCTTAATTAATTTTTCAACAAAGCTATCTTTTGCAGAGATTTAAATTTTAGTTGATAAGAAATTGATTCACTTATAGGTTCAACTTCCACTGAGTGTTTTGTCAACATTATTTGAATCTTAATACCGATTCTAGTGAGTTAAGTAACTCAACTTATATATAATTTCATAAAATTTGTACAATATATTAAAAAAATTAATATATTTTAATATTATCAAAATTAAATCACTAATAGTTAAATGACATGTTATCAATATATGAAATTTTTTTAAATTTATTAATTTTAATCGATACTATAATAATACATGCATAAACAAATTAAAAAAATTATTAGTCAACAAAATTATAATAGAGATACACAGTCTAATTTTGATTGTAAGATATAATTTGTCATACTTTTATCATCATAAAAAAAAAATAAAAACAAAACTCACAGTTACCACGCGGTGCGGTGGGGAAAAGTGGTCGGGAAAAATCTCGCAAAAGACAAAATTCAAGACAACATTGTACGGACATAGAGTAAAACCCGACAAAGACATTAGAAGCGCGTGGTGTGGAAATTTCTTGGCAAACCATAAAGATTCTTTCATGCAAAATTTTCCCATTTCACTCGTATCACTGGTTATCTTTTTTGCAACCTTGCCTAACTTTCTCACTGATTCTAACTAATGCAACCAATATTCTATTTTAATATTCATTTTTTTATTGAATAAAATAACACTATTATTTTATTCCATTTTTAACAAAACCGCGCTATCGTACCAAAAATAGTGGGGTCCTTTTCATTGAGTTATGACTCGATCATCTCTATATATTCATGAGAATTACACATTGCACAAATAATATATAAAAAAAAAAGTTAAGATGGAAAATATGCCACCGGGTTATCGTTTCTATCCTACAGAAGAAGAGCTTATTTCCTTCTATCTTCACAATATGCTTGAAGGACATAATGAATATAAGATTCGTACTGTTATACCCGTCGTTAATATTTATGACTACAATCCATCGGAACTCCCACGTATAAATCTTTAACGACTTTACTACACATGTTATATTTTTTATTTTATTTTTTGAATCAAAATGAGCTAGAGTTGAAAGCTATATGGTTCAAGTTATTTTATTCTCATAAAGATTTTCATAGGTTTCTAAATTTGGAAGTAAACATTACAATACCTTGTTTCGTGTCTAGTTACAATTAGATATAATAAACTAAAGTAGTACTAGTAGGTATTATACTTTAATCAATATTTTGTATAAGAAAAACTAGGTATATGACATTTTGTTTTGTTTTTGACATCCTTTTCTTGTTTTCAAAAGGATCTTCATTTTGGCATCATAGTTTTGCTGATCATGAAAATTAATACATTTTAACTTTGCATAAATTGAAAGTCTCTTAGTTTGATAATAATTTTATATTTTGGTTCACTCAAACAAGACATTTAAATGTCAATATATTATTATAATTTTATGTTGTCTAATATAATTATTATTGGTTTTTCAGAAATATCCGGAGAGGCAAGTATGAGAGATATGGAGCAATGGTTCTTTTTCATTAAAAGGCAAGAAAGTGAAGTGAGAGGAGGAAGACCAAAGCGTCTCACAACTACTGGATATTGGAAAGCCACTGGATCTCCTAATCATGTTTATTCTTCTCATAATCATGTTATAGGCATGAAGAGGACTATGGTTTTCTATAGTGGAAGAGCTCCAAATGGGAAGAAAACCGATTGGAAAATGAATGAGTATAAGGCCATTCAAGACCAACCATCCTCTTCAAATAGAGTAGCTCCTATGGTATGTATGTATGTATTGATTGGACATAAAGATTACTATTCATTTGTCATTCTATTATTTGGGATATGAGAAATGAAATGGATGTTTCTTTTTAAGTAGGCTTTTGATTGCGACTTCATGGTTGATCATTAATTAGCTAGGGCCGACCAACAAATATGGAGCCTAAAATGAGGCATTTTAAAAATTGACAATAATAATTAGACCTAATTAATTTTTACAATATTAACATGTGTTAATTCATAATATAGTAGTTAGTGAAATTAGTATCATTAACCTAAAAAATATTAATAAAATTGATACTATTTGTTTAGTTAAAAATTAATTTTAAGTCTGAAAAAATTTGACGCCTAAATCAGTTACTTTATTGACAACTCCCTTGGACCGTCCATGTTGATATAATATTAAGGTGTTGGTTAGGAAATGTTTCATGCCAAAGTCTAAATCTATTCATTGTTTGTTCTATGAGTGGTGTGTTAACTGATTCAAATATATATCGAGAAAGTAATCTCATAGCTAGCTATTATAATTATGTATTTATTCCTTTTTTCATATACATATTTTCTAGTTTGAAACTTGAAAGAACTTAATAATATGGTGCAATTTCATTGTCTATGGAGTTTAATTTAATTTATTTTTTTATGGACAAATGTAATTCGTAAATAAATGTACAATTAAGTAAATTATATATAGTGTAGTTTTATATCATAGATCATATATAGTTTCACATTTTTTTTAGAGGAGATGATAATTTTACATGTCAAATGGAGCTAGCTAGCTAATCTAATTAATTAACCTTTTGATTATTTAATTGCAGTTAAGGAATGAAATGAGTTTATGCCGAGTGTACAAGAAATCAAAATGCTTGAGAGCATTTGATAGACGACCAGCACCAAGGAGGGTCACAAACAATCAAGAGCACAATAAGGATTCAACAATATGCAATCATAATAAAGTTCCAATATTTGCAACAAGCTCACCAGATAGCTCTTCATCTCTAGACCATGGTCAAACCTCAAATGAGGTTGGAGAAGGTAGTCGAATGGATATTAATGTTGATCCCCATGAGCCTTTGTTGTATTGGGAGCATGTGGATTGGTTCTTGGGAATAGAACCATGATAATAATATATCCAGGGAGAAATGGATTTTTTTTTTCATCTCATCTTTATTTTAAGTTTCAATATGAAATAATATTGAGATGTTACTTTTAAATTCTAATGTTAGTTTAGTCGTAAATGTTAGTTTAGTCGTAAGAATTTGACTTTATAATATTAAGATATCAATTTTAAATTTACTCGGAATAATTGTAAAAATGTCATTATTACTATTTTTTTTTCATTTCTCAACTTTTTTATTTTTTAAATTCCAATCAATTAGAATTGAATGAAGTGATGGTTGTAGAAATTAACTTGAAGAAGTTGTGGGAGGCAACATTGATGTAGTATATCGATTTGTAGTATTAAGAATACAATAGTATTTTTTTTTTAAATTTATAAAAATACATATTATTGAATATGATTTCTCATTTTTTAAATTTAGAATGACTCATGTGAATTTCAATTAATAAAAGAGAGTGTATTAAACAATGTGTATAAAAAAATATGTTATTGTCATTATTCTATTAAGAATTTCTATCACCACATTAGTAACTGTTAAACTGTTGGAGTTGAATTGCAACAACGGAATTCCACAATAGTTTTTGGTGGGGTATACATGTAAAAAGTCTTACGCTCAAATCCACTTGGAGAGAGCGAGGTGTGTTTTTAAAAGAAATAAGTTATGTATCTTCCACCAAAAGTCGGGGAGCTTTTTATAGGTATACGTAGAGTCTGTTAGATGATGATGCAATTCTCAAGAGAAATCCCTATCAGTGTATTCTTATATAGATATTTTGTTGTACACTAAATATAAATTCATCTCTTAATCGAGATTTAAATCATGATTCACTAGTTGTGATAGTCTCCTTTTACTCAATTTAATCTCCTTCGGTTCCTTTGTATTCTTATTGTTTCAATATTTTTGTCTAAGTTAATGGTTTATATAACTCCTATAAAATTTTCATTATGAACAGGAATGGAACTCGATCTTCCGTAGTTTACAAGACTCAAATACGTTGTGCTAAAGCTCCATTATAAAATGTTCATTGTAGTCATTGGCTACTAAAAAAACTCAAGATCCTAACACATCTTGACGAGAATACACAACAAAAGTAATCAAGACATGAAGGACCACCAGTCTTAATATTTGTAGTGAGGACTTTAAGTCTATAGATGCTTCTACGCGCACACTTGACTTGCACAGTTTACATGTCAACTATTTGTGGGACACTTTTTTTTTTTTTTTTTTTTGGGATTGTAGAAATAATTTTATAAAACTTTATAGGCGTTTGTTACGTGAAAACATCTCTTGTTTTTATTTCTTGTTTTTGTTTTAATTTTATTTGTTAGTAATAAAGTAAAAAAATTTTGAAATGAATAGTTGTCTGTATTTATATAAATAATAAAAATGTCAAAAAATTATTTTTATAAATGTATCTCATCAAAGTAAATGAACACACATTTTAAAAAAGAAAAACAAAAACATTTTTACAAAATAAACTATCCATAAATTTTTACATAAGTGAGATACAATTCTATCATGTGATTTTTTTATACTCCGATTCTTATTCTAAAAAAAATTTATCGAGGGCACCAGGCTGCACAAAATAATGTGGACTACGCTAGCTATAAAATCATCATAGTGCAGTGCAATAATATAAAATAATGTTATTAAAACACAAAATTTGACCTAAAATAAAACCCAAACACAATAATACCGTATAAAATACATCAGAAATTTTGCATAAAATATCAAAGTATTAAATTTATATTTCGTCTTGTATCAAATTTTGTATTTTAATAACAAATACTCAATAATATAATATACTGAATTTTGGGATTTAGAGAGCTATGCTATATATTGGACCATCTTTTTTCTTCTCTAATTAGTGTTTAGGTTGAATCTAACATAACCCTACAATAATAGTTTGGAGGGTGAAAATTATCCACAACTTATAAACAAGAGTATAAGTACCGTATTAAGACAAATATTAAAGATGTAACTAAGATCCACTTTTTATATATACCTAAACCATCGATAAGAAACGATTTTATTTGAGCATTTAATGAATTACATTAATCCGTAATAACCCTACAAAATAGTTGCCATTTGATATGAGATGATGACCAAAGTAGAAAGGAATACGAGCAATTAACCACTCTGATAAAGGATGGTGTACTGATAAACATTCTTAAACTCATAAGTACTTGAGTCAGAATAGTGTTGAAAGTCACATTATCGCGGCCCAATGCCAAATTCATCGTGCTGTTAAGAAGTTACAAAATGGAACTTCAATCTGAACGTGTGACCACAACGTGAAATTTGACTTTTCCAAACACATACAAGAGTGAATTGTGTATCTTTCTCTCTATGTCTTTGTTTGTTTTATAGAGAGGATTAGGTTGAATCCGCTTTGATTAGCCAATGAAATCGTGACATGATTCTCGTATTGTCATTAAGTGTATGCTCCAATCGTTATTGGAGGTATGCTCCAAAACACCATTCAAATTAATTGTATAACCATTTTTGTTTTCTTCCCCTAATAAATGGAACCAAAATACGATCATGAGTTACACGTGCAAAACTTGAAGACTTAATCGATATGTACTCGAAGAAGGTGTACCGCAATTATAGCAACATATCATCAATTATATTCTAAGTTTTTTTTTAACGGACAGAGAATATTCAAAGTTGTCGTTTCATCATTACGTACGTACGCAATGACTTATTATAATTATTCGAACTTTAAGTTGAGTAATTAGCTTCACATTAGAAAGAAGAAATTTTGATTCATCATAACAGAAGTTATACTTAACTCATCATATATATATATATATATATATATATATATATATATATATATATATATATATATATATATATATTATATCGACTAAAAAGATATTTAATTAAAAAAAATTATACTTCATCATAATTATGTTATAATAATTATAAGTAGTAAGTTATTATTTATATCTCATAAAAAAGTTATAATTTATATCAAAAGAAATTTCATCAAAGATCCGCCATTGCAGCACATAGAAACTAATTATAAATCGTTATTATAGAAGTGGAATAAAACGTACTTTTGATAAATATTTTTTTAGACCTATATAAGTGTATGCATGCATGTTTGATTTAGTGCTAAGATTGACAAAATTAATGTGAGTTACTCATGGATTCAATATGTTACTAATGGGGCTCTTGCTCCAGTCCTACAAGAAAATAAAAAAAAATATTTTGTTAATATTATTATTATTATTATTATTTTAAACCACATAAAACTTTCTAGTTTAAGACTAAATCATGTTAAAATTACACTTTTCATTATTATACATTTTTACCTTTCTTTATGTTGACAATAAAAAAATTATTGAACATTTTTAAAATATAAAATTTCGTAGAAAACAATAATAATGTATAGGAATTCTGCCATAATTTAATCAATTCTACATTAGAACCAAAAACGAATTAGCTTTGTGGTTTAATTGAAGAGAAGACGTGGAGGTTTGGAAACTGCTGGGAAGACCACAATATAACAGGTAGCATAGTAGCTAGCATATGGTTGATTCTTGGAAGCAATAGATAAATTGCATGTAGACAAATTAATGACTGACTCGCAGGACTTTTGACCATGTACTCCTCCAAGCAAAAGGGATTCTATTCTATCACAACTTATTAACGCGTCGCAATCATCACATCACACCTCAAACTTTGTCCCTATTTTTCATATAAGTTGTGAAATTTCTGTAACTGCAACTTTAGTCAGCAGACAGTTGATGTGGACACAACTAGATCAACAGGCCATAAGTCGTCGCCAGTCAAGAATATATTGTGAACTTTGGAATATATCTGAAACTAGCTTTACTTATAAATTAAACCAGTCAATTTTTTTACTTATCTCAAAAAGTCAATTGAAATAATGTCAAAGTGTCTTTACGAAATCATCCCCTCAGCCTAAATTTTTTATTAGAAAAAATAGTTAAATATATTTTTAAGATAAGATCAAATTAATTATAAAAAAACACTTCCTAAATGACGTTTTACTTGCACATTTCTCACTAGAACAAAAATGTAAAGTTGACGAAAAAATAATTACTTGCAGAACTTTACAGAGGTTCAATCATACACTTCTGTTTCCAAGGCTGTATTAAGTTTCTCTACATTTTCTTTTATAGGGTAACAAATCTTAATGACTAGCAGAAGGTCATAACTATGGAATTTGTTTTTACCAATCATCGTCAAGGCTCGCTTGGTGAAAGCACATAACAGTACATATAAATATAAAGAATGATACAAGCTCAATGAGCATTGCTCCAGTTTCAATCATGTGAGCATGCTTAAGGATTATAGGAATGGCTATGCTCCCCATAGCTGATGCTCCAGTCAAAAACTTAGCAGCATCCATCCAACTGCAGCATATTACCATATATTATATTTACTGTTGAACTAAATAGTTGTCTGTGCACTCATACTGAATTTAAAAGGTCTAAATCAGGGTAAAACCAGTTGCATAAAACAGAATAGCCTCTTTTCAAAACAAAAAAAAGGCGCGAAAAACAGATATCCCAAAAACTAGACGCATGAAAAATAATTTTATCAAAAACTAGAGAACTTTAGGCAAGAGATGCTTACCCTCCACCATCACGACTCATCAAAAATTGAGTGGACCCACCTCCAAAGAATAAGCAAGGCATGGGTACCAGCACATACATCAGAGCTGCAGGTGCAATGTCCTGACTATTAGAAATTTTACAGGTCAAAAGTAAAAACAAGACTTCCAGTTCCAGCATAAAAGACTAACTCACCTGATAGCATGGGCCACCAATTGTTGTATATGGCACATGCCTGCCATATCAAAAAGAAAGCAAACGGAATATACTTTAATTAACACTTGAAGGTAAATGACTATTGAAAATATCAGAGAAGAGTCATATGTGCCACTATAGCATTCCATATTCAATATTTCAACTAGATCGCGTATCAACCATATAATAAAAAAATAGCAAAAACGTAAAACCCTAATTGAACATGTTTATGTCCTTTTTATTTCCTCTTCAATCCAAATTTGGGTCATAAAATCCCACACTATCCTCTCCAAATGAGTTTTGAGTCTGATGTGAGACCTCCAAGTTTGAGTCGAGCTAAAAAGTTATCTCCATTTGAGTTCGAAAATCTAGCCAAGACACATCAAGCTGAGGCAATAACACGTTCTTTGTTAGATGACTGTTACTATTAGGATTTACTGGTCTGTTAGTCACGGTTTACCCCTCTAATTCACCCCTAATTCTAGCTTGTCCAATGTTCTGTCATTTATTTTATGTTTATGTTACTTTCATTATTTGAAGACTAGAACTTGATTCGTGAGACTTGTTAGTGGTTATGATATGTTTTAGTTTTTTCTTTTGTAATTATTTTCTGCAATTTATTTGGTGTATGTCAAATATTTTTATTCTGCGGACTTTTGGCTAGTCACCATAATCCACCATCCAAAATTGATAACACGAATGGTTTGGCAAGTTTATCATAAATGTAGGAAGGAAATGCTCCAAGTTAATTAGGAGTGGGAATGGGTCTTGCAAACGTAAGGCTAGTATAAGGGAATAGTGGTGGGGGAGTATGAAGTCTTTTTTTGGTGTGGAATTCTATCATTTCTTACGGTTGTAAGCTAGGCAAGGTGCTTGTATCCTCTAAAGGAGCTAATCTTTGGGATTGCACGGGAATATGTTTCCTCTTGATATTCTTTTTACAGTCAATAAAATCGTGGGTGTTTCATTGTTGGGCTTAGTGGGGCTCCAATTCAGGTGTGCCTAAAAATTAGGGGTAGAAATGATACAGGCAAGATGGGAATTTAAGGTGGAGTCTGTTAAGAAGGAACCTAAAGGGCTAGGAAGGCATTAAGAAGTTGTGCTCTCATTCAGAACCAATGTTGGGATCGTAATAATTCAAATGAAACCTGATAGACCATTGTGAAGGCTCTGACCAAAAGTTTTCAACTGGAAAATGAACTAGATCAAACCATTTGGGTACGTATGGGAAATGGGAACCTGAATCGTCATCATTTGAGTTGGGGAAAGAAGGATTGTTCTCTGATCAAAATTAGGATATTCAAACCCCCAACTCAAGGGTAGAGAAGGGAGGTTTAATATCCAGAATACAAGGGGATTGTTCTCTGAAATTTGAATGCATAGACCATGGCTGTTCTGTAAGAGAAATTTGAAAAGGAGGAAGCGAGATTGCTCGATTGGGCAGTGAACGGGAATGAAAGGAAAATGGAACTGCCCCCGGTTGACCAAGTGTTTCATGCCAAGCTTCCACCATTAAATCCTAATTTGTCTAAGAAAATGGATGGATCATCATTGGCGACTAAATCATGGATCTTACACTTATCGACTAAGCCTCCACGGCCGGAACCACCAGACTGTATTCCTTGTACAATGGCTGATAGATGAATGTTGTAGTTTAATCACAAATGGAGGTGGTTGTAAGGCAGAGGAAGAAGGGGGAATAGAATGGGAATTCAACTGAAATTAGGGGGGGGGGGTGTTCAGCCAGCACCAGGGAAAGAGCCAAAATATCACCTTGAGGACAAGGTGAAATTTTAGTGGGTGAGTATTGTTAGATGTTTGTAAGTGTTGACTGTATGTTAATGACTGTCAGTGAGACTGTGGTTAGAGAGTTTGTTAGGTTAGTTGTGTTGAGATAGTTAGACAAAATGAGGCATGTTGCCCATAACTACTAGGAAAGGACGAGAGGGGTACTAACTTATAACTTGAGAGAGAATTGGGGCCTTCTGACAGAGAGGTTTGCAAACTTTTGAAGTTTTGCAATTCTATTTTTGTAATTCGGGCATATCCTTTTTAATAAAATGCTGAGGTTGTATCATTATTCTCCTCCTAACATACTTGATTACACTAAAATACAAGGCGTGAAGTATTGATAACTTATCAGCAGCAAGAGTTGAATCTAAAAAACTTGCACCAATATGCAACCTGGTCTCACATACTCGCAATAGAGAGCTGCTTCTTCTAACACTGGTTTGGTTGAATTATTTATCCTTCCCATTTCCTTTTCATCCTATGTAAAATTTTAAAACTTACAACCCTTCTCATTCCATTTTGTGCCTCATCAAACATCTAAATAAAATTATAAATAATGAAAAGATTGCTCCCTCCACTTCCCACTCCTTCCCTTCCTGCTCTCTCTTTTATGAACCATTCCTTTCTATCCCATCTAAAATTTTCACACGGGTTATAGGGTTTAAATACTAGTTCTTTGACATCTTTAAGTACACAACAAAACATGATTGAAAATAAAACCACACTTCGTAAGTTTTAATGTAATAAGACTATGAAATTTTCAGCAAGTTTTGACACCGATCCTTCAGAGTTTACACAACCTGTATTTATGGTTCACCAATAGTCTTTTCCATGAAGATGGTATGATTTTACTGTTTCACTTGATGGCTGTAATAAGTAGGTGTTTCACCCAAGATTTCAACAAGGATTTGAACAGTTTGGGTGGTCAAAATATTATGTGACTGACACCTAGTAGATTAATTTTCAGGGTTTTGGTTCATTTTAAAAGCAATTAAAATTAAACAGCATAATCCAAAAATATACAAAGATAACACTTCAAAGATTGTCAAACATGACATGGAGGAATCATAATCTTGAAGTAGAAAAAAGCCAGCAAACAGACATCACTCAGTTAATTTCAAGAATTTAGGAGCAGCAAAATTAGTCTCATCGTCAAGAACATACCAGAATCTGTAGCAAAATGCTAGCCGAAAACATAAAAGCCAGCCCAGCAAGGCTGCACGTCCAAAACACAGGTTAAAAGTTAATTAGCCTTACTTTGCTAGATAAAATATCATGATACAGTGTTCAAAGTTTAGTTTTCAACTTACACTGTAAAGACATTGAACAGCCCCAGAATGAACACCAATTTGTAACATCAGATACAAGACACAGAATCAGTAAAATAATTAAAAAGATATATACATTGAGGAAAAAGTTTAAAAGATAAATTGAAAAAGATGAGCAAACTTAAATCCTTAGTATAAAATGTACGGTTGAATTTAGTCCCAGCAGTATAATTTCCATAAATACAAATGGATTTATAATAAACAATATCATGAGTAATTTGTCTCTAAATTTAGGGTCTGTTTCAATTGATTTATTTGAGCTTATCTACTAACATTAAGAAGCACTTGTGAGATTCTTTAGGAGAGCTTATCAAAACAACTTATAACATATCTTTCTATAAGCTCTTCACAGATAGTGTATAATAACAATATATAATTTACATGAATACAGTTCAACTTTATTTTATCTTTTATTATAGAAATAGGTTATACATAAGCACATATGTGATATGAACTATGCTATAAGTGCTTAATTGAGATTTTTATCCAAATCTGGGCCGCTATAATTGAGGAAAAGTAATAAAAGGTATTCCCACCTCTTTGACATTAATAGCATAATAAGAATCCCAGTAGATTAAAAAAATTCAATTGAAAAAGCATTTGTGGAACTTTTAGATTCTTGGCGAAATTTCGTTGATCTTAAGTTCAGTACTAGTCAGGAAATAACCTAAATAATACCTTAACTAACCCTACCATTTCCTACCAGAATTTGAAGAAAACCCTATGGATTGGTAATTTACGAGGGAGATTCAGCTTGATCTTTCTGTTAGGGAGAAAGCAGTTGTAACAATTGGTGATGGGAGTAAGAGTGATTATGACCTAATTGGAGTAATAATAAAGAGGATCGCGGAAAAAAGAATAATGAATAGTTTGAGTATAACAAAATTGAAACAGAAAGCACGCACCGTGTACTGTCATCGCCATGGTTGAGAGATGCTATATCTCTCTGTCTCTGTCTTCCGAATTCCGATTGCGAGTGGCGGAGCTGCACAGTTGGTAGTTGCTCCCAATTTTAACCCGCCTTTTCTTTTCTTTTCTTTCGAGCTTTCTATAACTTACGCTTCGCCGGTTGGGTGGGTTAAAGAGCTTAATTACAGTACTTCATTTGTGCACACAAATAAATTAAATTATATCAATAAATATATGAATATGTTAAAATTTTAATATATACTTCATCCATTCAAATATATGTTAGTTTAAAATTTGTATACACTGATTAAAAAAATTACATTTACTTTATTAATTTATATGCTGACAAACACAGACATTTTAGTATGTTCTTTAAATCCAATATATATTTTTTATGAATATATCCATTTTTATTTTATAATGCAAATAATATGAATATTTTAGTAATAAAATTATCTTATTATATTTTTTTTTAAATGTTGAAATTTATTGATAGAAAAAAAAGTTAGTTATGTATGGGATTTCTAAAATAGAGTTTGTACGAAGTTATGCAATATTAGACTTGTCTAAAACTAAGTTTTAGTAAAAAATAAAAAGTTATGCAATATTAGAAATATACACTGTTACACAAAAAAATACCATTGTTTTGGAAATCAAAATTAAGGGTAGATATTAAGGTACTTAAATTCTTCAATTAAACATGATTTTTACAAAGTACAAAATCGTAAAGGTTTACCTACAAAATTTAAATAAGACAGTAGTTTAAAAGTGTAATTTGAGGTAAGAGCCTAAACTACATGTCCTTTAATTAGGGTCTTAACCTCTATTGGGAGCTATGGTTTCAATACATATAAAAAATTCACATTGTTTGAACATTAAGACTAAGAGTAGTTTATAAACAACATTCGTACTCTTCGATCTTAATAGACGCTTTTATTAAAGGCAAAACCAAAAAAAATACACAAGATCTAAACACACACAATACCTCAAAAATATGACTTTAGGTTGGAACATAATTCAAACATTATAATAAGGAAGGATTCTTGCTCCTTTTTATAAACGACATTCTTGTTAGGGTAAATGTTTATGACAAAACCAAGAAAATAAACAAGATCTAAAACGGACAATACCTCAAAATTATGACTTCAGATTGGAATATAATTCAAACATTATAATGAGGAAGGGTTCTTGCTCCTTTTTATAAACGATATTCTTGTTAGGATAAATGTGACCTTAACATAAGGAGATGAAATTAGTGAGTAATAAGATTGTTGTTTAAGCCGTACCCTAAAAATAGATTTTTTTGTGTGTTTAGATATGGTAATGAGTTCTTCTATCTCTGTTTACTGTGTCCCTCCACCCCCTCTTTAAAAAAAAAAAATTTAAAGAAAGTCACTCCCCAAAGTCAAAGAATAAGGCATTTCTGGTTGACTTCAAGACATCGCACTACTGTGGAATCCCTTGAGTTTTTAAAATAAAAATGTTAACAAAACCATAAAACAGTCAAAATAAGATAGTACATTTATAATTGAAACAGAAACTAAAAAGATCCAAATCTCTTTAGAAGTACTGTCCCAAAACGATAGGTCATAAACATGGTCTTTAAGTTTTTACTGTGTGGGCAAACTAGTGCCCAAAAAAATACAATTCTTATGCTTAATCACGAAGCCAGATAGGCCATGACATTTTTCCAGTCATAACTATCAGGGATTGATAACTAAACTTTAATTTCTTCACATCAGATCAACTCATCTCAATCCTTGACTGATGTCCGTAGTATCTTCACGTCATGGATGGGCCTGAGTAAGTGGAAAATGAAGAAATGGGTGAATAATTTTTTCAAGAAGTTCATACTTACTGATCAAGAAGAAAAGTTCATAAAGGGAGATCAAAGAAAGTTATTGATTTAGCTTGTACCAAACTCATTTTATGAGTAAGAACCTTATCTTTGCAGGTAATTTTTGTACACATCAGGTCTGGATATAATTGTCATCTATTGGCGTAGCCTTTTTCTTCTTTCTGATCCTACTTTTTTAAGTTTTTAGTCCTTGATAGGTATTCTTTGGCCAAAATTTCTCTTGTAATTGAATATTTACAGAGAAACCATGAAAACAAATAGTAACGGTGGATGAGGCAATACATATAGCAATTCCTCATATCATTAATCAATATCAGCAGGTTGATGGTCCCCAATATCACATAGTCGTTAATTGATTTGATACTAATTTCGAAAGTGTCATTAAACTGTTCTAGGCAAACTTGTTGGTGTATTATAGTATCTATAAATGGTTTATCATAAAAGATTTTCGACATACCTGTCATTGTTATCTGTTTGGACACTGCCAAGTCTTTTGATAATTTCCATTCCCCGACTCACTCTTCCAAATATTGTGTGTTTTCCTGGTTGATACAGAAATTGAGTATTAATAGGCATTCCAAAAGTTTCATGATATGAATTACAAATAGAATGATAAATTTTTAACCAACGAAACTCGATCATTTAACCATCCTAATGCCAAGGTTATGACTAAAATTTACTAGAGTCTACTCTAGTAGTTTGTAGTAAGTAATAACTGTAGGATTAGGTTTACCTTGAATTTGGAGATTATATTAGAGAACTCACAAACAGATTTTGAAAGAGAGTCCCTTGTTTTATGTATTCAGTATTCTTACAAATTTAATCAAGGAAACTAATACAAAAAGAAGGATAAGAAAAACGCAGTTGGATGATAAAATGCACTTACAATATGCATGCAGCATTATCTAACCCAAAAAGGAGAAAATATAAGAAAGGTAACACGATTACGAAGCTCTCTAATACCCATTTTGGCATATCTGTGCATTATAGTTCTTTTGACAAATGAATTACAGGATCGACAAAACAAGAGAGATTCTAATCAAACCCAGAGATAATTCTGCACATTTAAATAAGGCCATAAGATGTTTTATAACTTTGCTATATGCTAGTACCCTATTCCTATTAATAAATGCACTTGATTATCTATTATCATCGCCATCAAACTGCATTGTCTACTACTTTGTCAGTCATTTATAAGCTTCTTTTTTTTATTTTCGTATATATTTCGAAGAATACGTAGAGTATTTAATGTGTTTATTTTATATTCTGATGCTCCTAAAAAAACTCTTTTCTATATGAATGTATATTTTCAGTAGTTTCACACTATCAGATCTCAGCCATCAATTTTAGATCGGACGGTCGAAATCAATTAGTGTGCCCATGCAGTAACTGTGTGGAATCCCATTCCTACTTATATGGCATTTGAAGCACATAATCCTCACTGTGCAAGTGAGACAGTACATAACAAAAATCATCATCAAGAACCTAAAAGTAATAATAAATTCCTAACCAAAGTAGAAGGAAGAAGCACATAGCATTACCATCGAGAGAAGGGCACGGTGCGAGAGTAATGAAGAACTGACTACCATTCGTATTAGGACCAGCATTAGCCATTGATAAAATACCAGCTCCAGTGTGCTTCAACTCTTGTTTAATCTCATCTTCAAATTTCGCACTTTAATACATAAAAAATAAATTAAATAAATTGAATTGATAATTCATCAAGTAACCAAAAATTAGCAAAAAATAAAAACCTAATATCAATAATACCATTACAAGCCTAATCAACTTGATAATGATAATGAATTCAAGCATACCCATAAATTGACTCTCCTCCTCTTCCTGTCCCAGTGGGATCCCCACCTTGTACTATGAAGTCCTAATCAACAAACCACATAAATCTAAGTAAGAAAGAATATTATCAATCTTTTATTTTTTGGGATGAAAATGTAGGAGAAGAGTACCTTGATGATCCTGTGGAACTTAACGTTATCATAATAACCTCTACGAGAAAGTTCAATGAAGTTCCTGCAAGTTCTAGGTGCGTGCTTGTAATACAGCTACAAACCAAAAAAATAAAAAATGTTAAAACCCTAATACTGTATCAGGGTTTAGCGAGGAATTTGAAAAAGAAAAAAAAGAAAGAAAAGAAAAGTACCTCGACGGAGAAGGAACCCATGGAAGTTTCTAGAGTAACCTCCGGAGCACCACCTTCCGCGCTTGCCCACATTTTGCTCTCACAACACAAAAATCACAATTCCCTCTCTCTTTCTTTCACATACTTTAGAGCTAGAATAAAATAAAAACCGTTTACGTTGGACCGAACCGGGATGAACCGGGCCGGACCGGGCCTTAAAAAAGTGCGAACAACCTCTTTATTTTTTCCCCTCCTTTTTTTTTTCTTTCAGATTTGAATTGAATGGAAACGAGCAATGTCTGAGATGTTGGACGGTGCAATCCGACGAGTCGTTGTTATCGGAAATGGCTTCGCCGGAGCTGAGAATCAGAGCATTGGATTGGTCCGTGCTCTCGGTTTCTCCAATCGTCTCTCCTTATACGTAAGCATTTTTCTTCTCTTCTTCTTAATTTTCAATTCAATTCAATTGAATCATATTCTGTGGTTCGGTTTGATTGCATTGCAGCGTGTGACGAGGCCACAAGGAAGAATCAATAGGTGGTTTAAGTGGCTTCCAGTTTCAATTCATAAAAAATTAGACTCCGTTATAAGAAAGATCTGTGGAAATTCACGATTTCAATCACCGAATCACAGCATTGGTATGTCTAACGTTTTAGAAGCCGATGCTCATAGCATTGCGCATATGGCACGTGAAACGTTTTACAAGTATGTTGTTTTGTTCTTGTGTTGTTATGATTAAATAGATTTGTTTAAGAAAAAATGGTTTTAGTGAATTGCATGAGCACATTGTTTTTTTTTTGAATCCCTAGGGATGGTCCTTTGTTGGTGGTTGCTTCTGGACGAGACACCATTTCTGTTGCGACTTCCATTAAACGGTTAGCTTCGGAAAATGTTTTTCTTGTTCAGGTTAAATTTTGCACTTTTATCTTTCTTTTTGTCCCTTGAATTGAAGCATAGATAATTAGATATTTAGATAAATTCCTGTGGTGATTGAATTCACTGCTATCAGAATACATTCATCATAATTGATTTTAAAAGTTCTATAATTGGGGTTAAAAGTAAATTGGTACTGGCAACAGATATTGAATGTTGTTTGCTTTTAACAAACTATGATCAGAAGCTTTATTCGTGAATACCCTTTGGATTCACGAATTCATAATGACTCACCTGTAGGGTATTTTGCTTATTTTTTAGGTTTAAGATGAAATTGTCTATTTCTCTTTGATGCGTGTTTTTTAATTTGTCCTTTTCTAGTCCATATGTGCATGGTTTATGTATAATAAGTGAAAGGAATAGTAGTGAACATTATGTATGTTGCCGTCTAACTCTCTTACATGCTCAATGCAGATACAACATCCAAGATTCCTCCTGAATAGGTTTGATCTTGTGATTACTCCTCGCCATGATTATTATCCCCTGACTCCTCATGCCCAACGACAAATACCTTGGTTTCTTCGGAGGTGGGTCACACCATGGGAACCTCCTGGCCGCAACGTGGTAGGTACTGCAGTCGTGTGTGTAGCTATTGACGTTTCTCCCTACGAAAAACACATTTATAGTCAAGCTGAGATGTTCTACTTTTTGTCCTATCTTGATGGTTACTGATTTTACATTATTACAGGTCCTTACTGTGGGGGCACTTCATCAAGCTGATTCGGCTGCTCTTAGGGTTGCTGCTTCTGCTTGGCATGATGAGTTAGCAACTCTGCCAAAGCCCTTGCTTGTGGTTAACATCGGGGGACCTACAGGTATTTTATTTTCCATTAAGTTATTTATAATGATTTTCTTATTGTATTATGTGAAGTTTTATAATGTTAATTAAGATTTGTGTAGTTTGCTAGATGTAGAAAGTTGGTATTTATATAAGCTCGTGTACCTGATGATTGCACAGCCGATGCCTTAAAAGGGTGAAAATGTCCATTAAGCTACTAGACCCATAAGTCTCCCCTTTGCTTCTCTCTAATTTGATGATCACTTGCAAATTGGAGACTTCTTTAAATGACTCTATAACCTAAGCTTTAATTGCACTGTTGCAGGAAAGGAGATGCATGCCCTATATATTGTGTTGTGCAGGGTATAGTTGATTATTTATCAACTCTGAGTAGGTCAATTTTGCATATGTAAAGCTCATATGTTTGAAACCTTAAAGAAGCTGACACGAACTTTAAAATTTTCAAATATTTATATGCCCTATATTTTCTTCTTTTGAACTTTTTTTCACGCATTAACATTGGCGAAATATAACCATACATGTAATAATATATTTCAAACATGAAGTTTCTTGGGATGCCTTGTATTATACCTTCTGTCTTGATGTTAAATCTTTTTTTCTTTCTTTTTGGTCAGGCAATTGTCCTTATGGTGTGGATCTTGCAAAGAATTTAGTTGTTATGCTTCAGAATGTTCTATGGAGCTGTGGGACAATCAGAATATCTTTCTCGAGAAGAACTCCTGAGAAGGTAAATGGTATAAAGAATTATGCAATTTGTAAGATTCTTTTCGTAGGTATGGCATAGGTATAACTTATTATCAGTTTTGGCTTCTACCTTGAACATGCTAATGGTTGGTAATTTGTCTGTAATAAAACACTGAAATCTGATCTAGTCTTGGGCGTGTATAAATGTTGTTGTCTGGAGGGATGGGGCATCAATTTAGGTATCTTCTGATGACAAATTTAAATTTCCATTCATTGCAGATCTCCAAAATTTTGGTCAAAGAATTTTCCACAAATCCTAAGGTCCAAATATGGGATGGTGAAGGTAATTAGTGGTCATATTCTTAAATCATAAGAGAGGAAATTCAAACTTGCCTGTTCTGGTACTGGAGATTACTTACTATGATTTTGTTTTATTACATTTAGGTCCAAATCCACATATGGGACATCTGGCCTGGGCTGATGCCTTTGTTATCACAGCTGATTCAGTTAGTATGTTGAGTGAGGCCTGCAGTACTGGGTATGTAATGTATGATCAATGATGATCAGCATGCATCTCATGAAAACAAAATTCCTGTTGTTAAAACATTCTTTGAAGTGAAATTCTCAGTGTCATGTCATATCTTTTACTACAGGAAGCCTGTGTATGTAATTGGAGCAGAACTGTGTACATGGAAGTTTGCTGACTTCCAAAACTCTTTGCAGAAGCAAGGAGTTGCTCGACCATTCACTGGGATGGAAAATGTGAGTTTCCAGCTGTTCTGGAATGTTCTGCATTTTTTGTGTGTTTAAATTGATGCCAGTCATTTAATTCAGAATGCACTAACCACAGAATGAACTTATCATGAAGCTTTTGCTCTTACTATTTTATTTATTGTTCCACTAGGAAAATATAATGAAATATTTATTACATTTCAAAGCTAGGTATATAAATTGGTTTCTTATTTCACCCTACAATTTCAAAATATACATATAGTGAATGCTAAAAGAACTTTCCGCCTTACTAGAATTATTTTTGCGGTTTTTCTTAAATCTAGGAACAGCCAGCCTCTTTGTGCAGCCAAATCATGTGTCTTCATACTTCCTAGTCAATCCAGATCAATAAATGTTTCCTTTTACTAATTTGTCGTTTGAAAGTACAGATAACTGAAAGCTGGAGTTATCCTCCACTTAATGACACTGCAGAAGCTGCTAGTCAAGTGATTGCTGCTCTTGCTCAGCGGGGATGGACTATTCGTGCATAGTGATTCCTTAAGCCTCCCAAGATTCCTCTGGAACTCATGTAGTTCATTGACTAGGATTGATTGAAGAGGAAACACCATCTTGTTCAATTTCAACTGGCTCATGCTTAGCTTCAAAGTGTTTGCCGGCAGCCACAGCAGTTTCCTTCTCTTGCAAAAGTCGCAAGAAATGGTTCTGACTTAAGTGGATTGGGCAACGGGTGGCCTAACCAATTTTTGCTTATAAAAGAATTTTGTTGTTGTTACCCTTCCCCCAGTAATGATTGTTATGAGCTTTAGAATTTAGATAGTCTGCATCACACATCCAAAACTTTTTCTTTTAAATCAGCCATGGAAATGTATCATAATGTAAAATGAATTGTATTGAATGAGATACTTTTGGTCATGGTATGTATTTTTTATTATCGTTTCTTACTACCGTTTCTCCTAACGCCACATTCTTTGCTCATGCTTCTGCAGTTTGTCAGTCTTTCTTACTATGCTAAGATAGGGTTGAACAAAACTTGCAGAGATTGACATTCCTAGAGTTGGTATGATCCATAGATCGTTAGAAGTTTCATCTTTTATTTTCTGTTAAGGTGTGCCCATATCGAAGTAGATCTCTTTTGTAAGCACTCCTAAAATGATCATTTATAGGCATGTCCATGTCTAACAACAGGAGCTCTTTTCTTCACATTCCAAAAGTACATGTTCACTTAACCATGTTCAAGCCTACGATTGGAACGTCTTCTAAAGTGTTGTATGATCTAGGTGTGTTTTTTGGGCTTTTGAGTTAGGGTTTGAAACATACTCAAGAGAGTTTCTACTCTCATCTACAATGCTCTTCAGATTGATCAATCTAGAAGTGTATTTTGACAAAAGATACATTCGGATTGGCTAATGAAGAGATGTTTTTTTCAAGCATTTTAGAACATGGGAGTGGGAGAAGAAGCTACCTGTACTCAAATATATAAGAAAGTTTCTTTTCTTTCTCCAAATTTTCTCAAAAACCCATAAATTATGTCTTAATATGTCAATTCCAAGGCATATTTTACACGTATGAATTAACTAATCCAAACATGTATTTGAGCATATAGAGGCTGAGAGAAGAAACACTCAATATACAATACCCATGTTGACAAAAAAAAAACTTTATTATTTACGGGTTTTGCATCTAAGATGTCTGTAGTAGTCATTCATTCTTATAATTTCTATAGTAGTAAATTATTCTCTATTTTCTTTTTATTCATTTTGCTTCTTGTGTAGAAGTGCACCACTTCCAAACTTTTATTTGGTAAACGCACTCAAATAAACACATTAGATTAAAATAAACACTAAAATTAAATAGTTAAAAGAGATTAAAAAATATTTTTTATTTTTAAATAGAAAATAGAAGTTTACTAAAATAAAAAATTTGATATAAATGAAATAAAAGCGGTGTTATTTCAATATCTAATTTTAGACACTATATGTGGACTTTTTCACCCAAAAATCCTACTTTTTTATGTTATAGTAGGAGGTCGCATCCTGGGGATGCGACCATGTACTGCAGTTATTTTTTTTTTTGTTATATTTTATTTATGGGTATAATTATTATTTAATTAATTAAAAATAATTAAAATATTTTAAAAATCAAAATAATAATAATAATAAATAGAATACATTATTAAATAATAATAATAATAATAATAATTTTAATTTTAATAATATTATTAATATTAGTGACTTATTGTTAATTTAAATTAATTATAAATAATTAAAATATTTAAAAAATCAAAATAATAATAATAATAATTTTAATAATAACAATAATTTTAATAATATTATTAATATTAGTGACTTATTGTTAATTTTAATTAGTTATAAATAATTATAACAATTAAAAAATCAAAATAATAATAATAATAAATTAAATTACATTATTAAGTAATATTAATAATAATAATTTTAATAATAATCATAATAAAAAGAAAATTATATTAATAAACTAAAATAAAAATTCATTAAATTGAAAGAAAAAAATACATTAATTGAAAATAAAAAAATACATGAAATTAAAGAAAAAAATACATTAATTTTGAGTAGATGTGCCAGCAGCGTTTGGACAATGTTTCCTAGTATGACCAGAGACCCGACATAATCCGCACTTTCTTGACACTCTTTCTATAGTGTCCATTTCTGTTCTAATGCGTTTGCTCTTTGGACGACCTTTCTTGACTCTCCGCATTAGTGGATTGTGACACACCTTAACACCTTTATATTCTGGCCAATATCCTTCTTTTGGTATAGGTTTGAACATTTCGTCGTACACTTTTAGTACCGTTTCCACTTTATACACATCAGGTATAAGGCTCCAATAATCATATTTGATGCTAGAACATGCTGCTATCACATGTGAACAAGGCAGATGTTTGGCTTGATATTTCCCACAGTCGCACCAATTGTTAAGAAGGTTTACACTGAAATGACCAATTGGCCGCCCTTCTCTTGGAACTACTGTCTCGTGGACCATGAAAGTATGGTTGCTCCGATCAAAACTATCGACCTTATGACTATTGGATTTACGTATTTCTGATTTCATAAAATTTATGCATGGTTCTGTGTATACCTGACCAGAGGCTAAAATTGATGCGTGTTTTTTTGTCATGGTTGGAAACAGTGTCCCTGTTTTATAATATGTTGATTGCACCAAAGCAGTGATGGGAAGGTTGCGTGGTCCTTTTAATACTCCGTTAATCGACTCCACAAGGTTGGTGGTCATGTGACCCCAACGGCTACCTCCATCAAATGCTTGAATCCAATCTTGTCGCGGTATGTTGTCTAACAATTTCAACGCTTCTGGGTTTACGATGCCGATTTCTCTACGGTAGTATCGATATGTAGGCTCATTGATTGAGTAACCTGTATTGAAACAGTAGACAATCAATTATTACCCATAGAAATTAAGAATGAAGTTATTAAAAATTACGTTAATTATAAGTAGTAAGAATGAAATTATTACCCATAGAAATAACTTTTCTCTTCAAATCATTATCCTTGAATTCCCTTGCAAAATTTTGTGAAATATGTCGGACGCAGAATACATGCTTTGACGGAGGATCTTGCCAGCCATTATTCGGATTATTATAAGCACTCTTAATAGATTCGTGTCTATCTGAAATCACACAAATGTTGGGTTGTGGAGTGACGTATTTTCTCAAATTTCTCAAAAAGAAACTCCAACCCTTTTTTGTCTCACCTTCCACGAGAGCATAAGCAATTGGAATTACATTTTCGTTCCCATCTTGTGCAACTGCTACCAATAGAGTTCCCTTATACTTGCCGTACAACCAAGTCCCATCCACTACTACAAATGGTTTGCAGAATTTAAACGCAGATATGCACGGAGCATAAGCCCAAAATAGTCTATGGAAGATTCTCATCCCATTTATCAAACCATTCTCATGATAAGCTGGGATCGTTTCCATTTCAATTTTGGTTCCTGGAGCAAACGTTTGCATAACTAATAACCATAGTGGGAGTTGATTGTAAGACTCTTCCCAATTGCCATAAATTTGTTCGATCGCTTTATTTTTTCCCAACCAAGCCTTTCTATAACTAACTGTGTAGTTGTGCAAAGCCCGAATCTGACTACAAAATAGATGTCGGCCTAATTACAGCTATGGTTGAAAAATGGAGACCAGAAACTCATACTTTTCATCTGCCAATAGGTGAGTGCACAATTACTTTAGAAGACGTGTACTACATTTTAGAATTAAAGACTTCTGGTTTTCCTATAAGCGGTTCGAATTTTGTGAATGTTAAAGATGTCTGTCAAGAATACTTAGGAGTTATCCCACCTGAGGGAGCAACAACGGGTAATTTTATAAAATTAAAATGGCTAAAAGATACTTTTGATGGTGTTGATGAAAATGCATCCGAATTAGAAAAACAAGCATCGTGTCGGGCATACATACTACGTATGATTGGAGGATTGTTGATGCCGGACAAATCCAACAATCGTGTCCATTTAAAGCATCTTTCACTTTTAGGCGATTTAAATAAAGCATCCCAATATAGTTGGGGTTCGGCAGTTTTAGCAACGCTCTATAGAGAAGTATGCCTTGCTACAAAACCCGGTGTAATGTCTATCGGAGGATGTGCATTGTTGTTGCAAAACTGGGCATGGTATCGTTTGACTTGTGTCGCTCCAGAATCACCCAGTGCATGGATATTTCCACTTGCACAAAGGTAACTATTGCAATTAATTTTTATATATCTTTTTAAAACTTACTACTTAGTGTATTACTAATTTTATTAATTTTTTTTTTTATATATATTCGACAGATTTCATTCCGGTGGTCTAAATTTCAGTAGAGTTCCTCACAACGACATAGAGGGATACCGGAATACAATCGATCATATGATGGTTCAAGAAGTAATATATTCATTCACATTTAGTTGAACTTTTTTAATTATATTTTTTTTATACCTTTTAATACTTACATTAACCTATTTTTAACATATCAGTTTCGTTGGAGACCATATCTCGGGTTCCAACACGAGGTATCCGAACAACAGATGAACACTTGGACTGCATCTACCTATCTGCACTGTTATCATATCATGGAAAAATATCAGGTAGATAGAGTCGCACTTCAGTTCGGCTACCATCAATAAATTCCGCAACCACCAGAGGATATGACAATGTACCATGAAGTCGACATGAGGAGTGACATCGATGATAATTGGTATGTGGTTTGGAAAGATGAGATTCAACATTGGAATGAACGTCAGAATTATGTATTGCAAGGTCAATTCGTAGAAGGTATTTTACGCCACAGTAAAGAATATATGAATTGGTTCAGAAATCACACCAAATTATACATATATGTGGAAAGATATATGAGAGATCCACGTTTGCAACCTTCAACATATCCTGATGTTCACCCAACCCCTCAATCAACCCCACAACAACATACCATGCACCAAACACCATCTTTATCATCACCACCGCATCTACATGAATCTGCAGATATACCGACTCAGTACTACGTTTCTTCAGTGCCACCAATACCAACCCCCGTTCATCAACCAGGGACTGGAATTTTCTATAATTTGTTTGGTACTCAATGCACAACTCCTGAGTCGGCTTATGCTGCTTTTGATTCTATGTATAACGTCGAAACTCAAAATTACATGGAAGCAGGTGGTAGTGGTTCTAATCCACATACAGATTACAACGAGGATAATGATCAAATTGATGATCAACCACAATAACCTCAAGCCGTACAAAGGGCTAGGCGAGCAAGACGACCGCTTAGATGTGGAACTGGAGGACATTTAGATGGAAATAATTAATTTTAATTTCATGTATTTTTTTCTTTAATTTCATGTATTTTTTTATTTTCAATTAATGTATTTTTTTCTTTCAATTTAATGAATTTTTATTTTAGTTTATTAATATAATTTTCTTTTTATTATGATTATTATTAAAATTATTATTATTAATATTACTTAATAATGTAATTTAATTTATTATTATTATTTTGATTTTTTAATTGTTATAATTATTTATAACTAATTAAAATTAACAATAAGTCACTAATATTAATAATATTATTAAAATTATTGTTATTATTAAAATTATTATTATTATTATTTAATAATGTATTTTATTTTATTATTATTATTATTTTGATTTAATAAATATTTTAATTATTTATAATTAATTTAAATTAACAATAAGTCACTAATATTAATAATATTATTAAAATTAAAATTATTATTATTTAATAATGTATTCTATTTATTATTATTATTTTGATTTTTAAAATATTTTAATTATTTTTAATTAATTAAATAATAATTATACCCATAAATAAAATATAACAAAAAAAAAAAATAACTGCCGTACATGGTCGCATCCCCAGGATGCGACCTCCTAAAAAGTAGGGCAATCCCGTATTTTTTTTCCGGAATGGGGCAAATTGGAGACATTTCCTAAAAAGTAAGATTTTTGGGTGAAAAAGTCCTATATGTGACACAGTGTACTTCTATTTTTACCTCTCCCTTACTTTTTTTATGGTTTTTAAAAATATACAAAAATAACACCTTATGATGTTCAAATTCTCTTTGAAATAAATACAATCTAATTTGTAAATCAATGATCACCCATGAACTTATAAAAATTGCGTAAAAAGATACATTCATAAGAATAAATACAATAATAATAAGGGTCATGTTAACAAATATTTTCAGCGCGTTTGATAAAATTAAATAATTTTAACGAAAAATTTTATTTTTCAAGATTTTAAAATTTAAATTACACAAAATCGTAGTAAAAATACAGATATTAAATTAGTATAATAATAAAAAGAAATATAATGGTAAAAAGACATATAAAAGTGTGCTTCAATTTTCAACGAATGTAAACATTTGCAAGTCTTTCAATTAACTTTTTCACCCTAAATTTCTTTTTTTGTTTTTTTAAAGTGCCAATGACTTTGTAAAAAAAAAAAATAAGAGTGCCGATGACTCAATGTTAAGTCTTTTCGGTCGACACAGATTCAACTTTGATTTTTTTCATTCATCAGTTGAATCGAGTAGGTTTTTGGTTTGGAGTGAGTGATACTACTCAATTCTTGCTTTCTGATTTCTTCTTCTTCTTTCTCTCGACTAACACGCAAGTCAATATTCTTCTTCTTCTTTCGAGTGAGGGTTTAGAGTTGTGTGTGTGCATCTATTTAGAACTGAAATCAATGTCTCAGAGTAAAAAATTGACTCCGAATCTGGATCAGAACACCACGAAGGTGCTCAATCTCACCGTGCTCCAACGCATGGATCCATTCATTGACGAGATTCTCTTCACCGCTGCTCACGTTTCCTTCTACGACTTCAACATCGAAACCAGCCAGTGGAGTCGCAAAGATGTTGAAGGATCTCTCTTCGTCGTCAAGAGGTATATTCTCTTTCTATTCTTCATCTGTTCCTTGCTTTCATATACACTTGGATCTTTAATCGATTATTCTAATTTTTGTTCAGGAATTCACAACCACGGTTTCAGTTTATCGTAATGAATCGAAGAAATACAGGTTCAGATTTGTATATGTTTATTCCGTTATATTAAAATCTATAGTGTTCTTCAGATTTGTTATAAGTATGCTTATATTTTGTATAATTGTGTTAGATTTGAGATGCTTCTCTATTGTATTGTATTGAAGTAAAACCTAACGATTAATGAACCTCTTATTGTTACTGCTGCTGCGCAAATCTTAATTAAGGAATAGTTAGTGATAATTGGATGAAAGGATATCGACTTTAAAATATATCAATCAAATAATATGTCTGTGATGCATCACTTCGTCTAAATTAATTATTGTTGCAATGAAAACATATTTACTGTGTCGAGAAACAAGAAGTGCCTCTGTTTTGAACTGCAGTCTTTTATGTGTATGTCTGCATCTCAGTGTTGTCAATTGCAGATTACGGAAAATAACGGGTTGTTTAAATTTTGCTACGCTATCGTGCTATAGCGCCACAATAGCGGCTATTTGACAATAATTTGTATTAAATATCGTACCGCACAGCAATAGCAATTTGTTAAAATTATTTGACTCTGTGTGATTTGTTCCTTAGTTGATTGCTTTCTATATGATGTTTGTTATGGCAGATAATTTAGTAGAGAATCTATTGGATTTTGAGTATGAACTTAAAAAGCCATACTTGTTATATCGGAATGCATCACAAGAAGTTAATGGTATATGGTTTTATGAACCAGAAGAATGTGAAGAAGTTGCAAATCTCTTTAATAGGTATGTTAATTTTCCCCAGTCAAGCTATTTGTGCAGTGTTTTTTCGTGTTTTGTTTATGCTCAAACTTTTAGTTGAAGATGGATGATTCATATTCAATCTGAACCAATGACTTATATCTGTGCCGAATTGAATTTGCAGGATTCTTAATGCATACCCAAAGGCACTTCCTAATACAACAATGCCTTCTAGCAAAAGGTAAGGATTTTTAGAAAGTTCATAAAATCTTAACTTGTTTCTGTTTCTATCTCTCAGAATACTTTTCAAGATAATTTCATTTTTAAAATGTTACTTTTTATCTCAATGTGCTGCCAGCTGCCTATAGGTCATTCATTTCTAACAACATTATTTTTTTTATTCTGTCTGTGAAGAAACTTGTGATATAAAAACCGTGGAATAACTTTTTTTGGTAAAAGTATTCAATGAAAAAGCCAATTTTTCCTGTCCATTGATCGTGCTTGTTCAAACTTCTAAATTCAAATCATTTATCTATTTGTTACTATCACTTAATTACCTCCTAGTTGGGTTTATATGCCGTTACTATTGCGTGTTATGCTGGAAGTTTTTATATGCTGTAGTGAGTTTGAGGAACTTGACCAAGGATCAATCATGACTGAAAGCCCACTAGAGTTGTCTTCAGCACCTGCTTCTACAACTGATGCTATTGAAGATCGTGTATTTACAAACTTCTTCAACGTATGTTATCTAGTTGAATACCAATATTTCTGCCTATTTGGTGAATACATGTGCAATGTCAATATTAAGTTTGGTATTTCATCATATGATACGATGTCTCTGGCTTTACAAACTTTTGATTTCAATTGTTGCAGATGTCTAAAGTTAGTGGACAATACGCTTCAAATGTAGAAAGTTTTAGACAGCCTTACCATTCTGCAAGTGTCACTTCTACTGTTCCTGGTGGTTTATTGTCTCCTGTACCTTCTATTCAAATGCCATCTGCCTCTCATGAAACAATCAACAGTGGCAATCCGATCACTCATCTTGTTAAGCCTTCTAATTTTCTTGCATCCAACTCTTTATTACCTTTAATTCCACCTATTTCTTCATCTGTGCCACCTAGTGCTGCTGCTCATCATCCCCAGAATTTGCCACGCCAATATGGCACTCCACTGCTTCAACCATTTCCACCACCTAATCCTCCTCATTCCCTTACCCCTATTTCTAGCTCCACACCAATTAAACAGGTTATCAGCAGGGATAAAGTTCGTGATGCACTCACATCACTGGTTCAGGTACTTAATGTTCTTACCATCTAAGTGTTGTTCCCTCCGTTATTTGACCATTGATAATTAGATTGTAGGCTGTTATTCAGTTACTGTTATTTTTTAGTGGGTATTAAACATTGGACTGTTGGAGTAATTCCCACTGTTGAATGTCCAGTTGAAAGCATAGCTACCGCCCACAGGTTGTCAATTGCTAACAGAGAGAATTTTAGATTTAGTATAATATAATTTAGTTTGGGCACTTTCTTTGCGAAGCAGTCCCATTCAGGTTTACATGGAAAATAGTATATTTAACGATTATTTAGCTTTACTCCGAGACTGAAAATACACTTCATAGTTCATTATCCAAACTGTTGATGTTGAGATTTTGTTTCATGTAAGATAGAAACAAAATCGAGAGATCTGCAATTTTGAGAAATAAGAAGGCAAGTAAGTGGAAAATGGAGAGACCACAAAGTAAGGATTTTGTGAATTTGATGGTTACACGCTCCATTTATTCTTAAAAGTGTGAAATTAGATTTTTAGTATGCAGTTTTGTAATTTTTCATAATAATATCAGTTTCTTTACAAGAGAGTTGAAGTAACAAAATATAATATAGATGGTGAAGTGATGAATGTGTGTTTTTCTTGAACCCTTTATGTGGGATGCTTACAATTTTTTTGTGTATTATTAACTTTCTAACAAGTTTCTTGTCCCAGGATGATAAATTCATTGACATGATGTTCCAGACGATACTGAAGATGCATAATTCATGAGTAATCAAACTTAGAAGGTTGGGTGAAAACAGCATATAAACTTAGTTCTGTATATGGTAGTTACTCTCCAACACATCTGACGGGACCATGACATCCTTTGTGTAACTTTAGTTTAGATGTTCGGCTGTCTTTTACTCTGGCCACAACTTTGAATATCTGCATTGGCCGATTCTGCAATACACTATCAAGTTCTATATGAAGTTATATAGTGCTTTAATACACATTATCCTCACCATTGAGTTTTTGTATGTATATACGTGGACAGTAATGAAAGAAAACAAGGATTAAAATCTTAAATAATTTTAATTTGATAAAATTGATAGCTGCCCATGTTGCATACACACTAATGGTGAAAATTTCCGTGTATATTTACACTTCTAAACTCTAGTATATCGTAGAAATAGCCATCTGTAATCGAATGATATTGAATATCCACAAGTACTTTGCTATCAGTTTTCTCCTCAAACTTCGTGGTACTTGTGTTCTTTGCACAAACGTGGAGGTTCTATCGGTTGTTATTACATCAAATCTTCTACTTTGGTAGTGAGTAATCGAGACCACATGCACGGGATTTCATGCAAGTTTTACATATTATGATAAGGGATCTCATGCAATTTTGTCTATAATTATTTTTGAAAGACGTTGCAGTACAAGACAGTAGTAATTGGTTCCGCAAGTACAACTTAGTAGCTGTAAAGATAATGGATATGCAAATGTCTAAATTTGAATTCGGGATTTCTTAGTACTCCACACTTTAAGATGTATAAATTTGATCACTTTACATAGCTGAGGTGGTAGAACTTGCTTTTTTTTTTTTTACGATTAAATTATTGCAGTGTCATCTAAAGTGAGTAATTATTTAAATCAATTGTACAAAATATTTTCATTGTAGACATATACAACATCTAAAAATTATAAGATTTACAAAAACTTCTCCAAATAAAATAAAAAATAGTTTTCCTTATAACTATTTGTAAGGATTTAAAGACCTTTCCACATAAATATAGGTTTTTAAAACAATTTTTTGAAGCTTTAATATAAAAACCATTGTAAAATAGGGGTTTTATATTATATTTTGAAAATATTGTGATTTAATACAACTTATTTAAAGGACATTGCATTGTGGGTGTAAACAAATTTAACAATAACATATTTTCGTACATAATTTTATTTTGCAAGTGTAATAGGATGTAAAATAAGCACTACGCAGAAAGCAATATGCATTGGCAGGCCAGGCCACATTACGATCGGGCTTTTGGAATAAGTTGAAGGCCTTTTAGCGATATAGATGAGCAAGCAAGTGCCCTAAATCTAATGCCTTGTTTGTTGCACTCGAATTCAATGGCGTTCCTCACAAGAATAGTCGGCTGCAATCATTCCGTTTCTCCGTTTCTCCTCACTTTCCGCAGAGCAATTGCTTTCAAGCTTTTCGTTGGAGGTCTTCTCTCTCTCTCTCTCTCTCGCTCATAGTTAGTATATATATCAATTTCTTTTTTAAAAGTAATTTTATGATTATTGGACATAATTTTCAATACTTTCTGAAAAACAATGTGTCAGCATGGAAATGGAAAATAATACCTAATTTGATTGTATGGATCAATGTATTAAGTTATTGACCTTTGAAAATGGGTAATTGATTTTGTAGGACTATCCTTTCACGCGACAGAGAAAACATTGTCAGATGCATTCTCAAATTATGGACAAGTTGTTGAAGGTAGCTTCAAAATTATAATAAAATGCACTAACATTATGTTACTCTCTGTGTAATATCTTTATCATATGTAGTTTTCTAATTTCTGGCCTTTGACAATGTTAAATTTTCCAGCTAAAGTTATAACAGATAGGGTATCGCAGAGATCTAAAGGATATGGATTTGTCACTTTTGCTTCACAAGATGAGGCTGAGAATGCCATAGCAGAGATGAATGAAAAGGTAATTATCGAATTTGCGACCCTGCTGCTCTTTTTTAGGGTTTAAAGTGAGAACTGAGAGGTGTCTTTGCAGGCACTAGATGGGCGCGTTATCTTTGTTGATTATGCAAAACCAGATACTAAACGTAGTATGGGAATGCCAATTGCCAGAGGACCACCTGAAGATCGGATCCAACAACCAACTGTTGATTCCCCTCAGGACACATGAGAGACGATGTTTAATGTACTTGAGCAAGTGATGCGTTACAAATAGGATCAAACTTCTCTGAGGCAAGCAATTTGCTGCATTAGAATGCAAAGTAAGTAATCTCAACCGATGGATGATTTTATATGTACCTGCATAACAAATTGTGGATGTGATGGAATATCAAAATTCGGTTGGGATTACTTATTCTATTCTCTAAAGTGAATTGTTCGTTTTAAAGGAGCTGAATCAATAAAAATAGCAGAGTTTTCTTTCATCCCTTCTTACTTGCATATGAAGGAATGAGTTTATTGAGGTTATAGATCCATACAACTATTAGAAGGATGGTCAGTGGTAACTGATGGATTTCTGTAATAGGGAAATAGCTTCTCTAAGTGAGCTTGTATATAGAGTGAGAAGATAGAGTGTGTTTTCACCTCTAGATTCTTGTATGTTAAGATTATGATAACTCTGTATGCTTTAAATTAAATGAATGGTGAATATAGGCTTATTTGCTTCCTTTAGAGGCAGTCTCAAGCATTCATTATCTGTCCAATAACTAGAAATACTGTCATGGGGAGGATTGATTTTGTGACTGCTACTTAAAGTATATAAACCATGGGATATTGGTTCAGTTTATGGGTCTGTTTGTCACGGATTAAAAATTAAGTGATTTTAACTTTCAATAATTTAGAGATTAGTTACTCCGAGTATTATTTATAAACTAGTTACTAACTTTTTACCGTGATTCTTTCTATTATTTACTATAATCTAGTCTCTCTTAATATTTATTTAGTTACTCTTAATATTATTTTTTAAAACTAGATGCATGTTGTATGAACTGTAATTACATTTGTGTAGACCTAGAAAACTTTACATTGTGGTTCTGAATACAATTGTGGCTTGCATTTTAAAACCATGAAAAGAGCTACCATTGTTATCGCCCGTGCACCATGCATGCTGTCACGACAAGTCCCACCATGTGCCCCCCCCTTAGCCACGAGAAGCTGTTATCTTTTTCCCTATGAGTGGTGATCCATTCTTTTTCCTTCTTGAGCTGCTTCTGGCAACTTCTTTCAATCCCAAAATGAGGTTGTCCATGGTGCCAACACTCAAGGAAAGGTTGTATAGTTTTAAGTGTTTTGATAGAGGCATCAAAATAAATTGTACTTCAATTCATGAGTTATTCAAAGTTTACAAAATTGCAGCTTCTCCTCATTTAGATTATCTTAGCCAGTCTCATTTAACTTGCTTGCTAGTTGAAATGAGTTCAAGCCTGGTTGAACAGCACAACCCCTTTACATTTTAAATAGTTTTATTATTAATAATAAATTATGAGTCTAAGTACAAAAATTACCATAATTCATGCTTGTTGTTGATATTGCCCAGGTTTGGAAATTGTTTGGAATGCTAGGTATCGCTAAGTTATTTGTGAATTTGATTCTTAGTTAAGGATATCTTCATTTTCTATCTCTATTACTATAGTTTTGGAATATTTTGAAGTGTTTTGAAAGTTTTTGGGTCCACTAAATATGTATATTCTCAAAACTATCGTAGTGGAAGAAATATAGAAGGAAAGTCTTGTCATCCTTTTTACTCAAACTCTTCTTGTTGATGCAATGACACTATGAGAGTTAGAGCCCTGAAGATCTTAGTTCTGCTTTTCGCTTGCTCTCTTTTTGTATTCTAATTGATCAAAAAAATAAAAAACCTTTGTTGTGACTTGTAAGCTTGTTTTGAAATTGGTTTAGTGAAAGTCTTCTGTCAAATTTGGAACAGCAAACAAAAAGAAAAAATAATCTTATTTAAATAATAACTAAGACTTGTTTCTATAAATTTTAGGGCATTCGATAAAATTTATATTTGAATTGTTTTTTGTCTTAAAAAAAATGGTAAATTCAATTATAAGTCTCGGATGAGTTCGAGACAAAACGTTTAACCTAATAATATCGGCATTTATATTTAAATTTTTGTTCAATATATACTTTATCTGGCCTTATTTATAGCAAAAAATATATACTTTCGTATTTATTAGAAAAGGTTGTTAAGTGTATTTAATCTTTTTTTTTTATTTAATGTAAATAATTAAATAAATTTACTGGCTCACTGCTAATTAAATTTGTCATTTCAAAACATTAAGAAATTAATGTAATGGTATTTTTGCAAAAATAATATTAGATGTATTAACATAAATTGACATTTGTTTATGTTTGACTCCAAAAAATATAGACATTTTTTTTTTGCGTTATAATTGAATTCGGAGGGGTAATGCTTATTTTACTTTTCTAACCTTTGAGCTATAAAATTATTGATTAATTTTTTCTTTTAGGAGATTAAATTTTATAATAAAGTAATTGTAGTAAATATTTTACTCTGATTGAATGATTGACCAATTCATTAAATATACTTTGTAACATAAGATTCAAGTAATTTTAATTTGGAAAGTTTCTTTCACTAGTAATCGTTAAGATTTTGTTTGTTTTGAGAAAAATAAAATAGAGATAAATAACTTAGAGAAAAAGAAATTGGTACTATTTCTCTTGTTTGGTATGCAAAGAAATAGGGAAGAGAGATTAATAGGTTTGTTCGATTGAGTGTTTTAAAATTATTTTTGTCTTTTTAAAAACTAAAAATATTAAAACTTGTTTGAATATATTGTTTTGCAATATTGTTTTTTAAAACAATTTTCAGTTTTACTATTTTTAAAAGCAAAAAACTAAAACAAGGGAATTAGTAATACTCTGCTTTTGCTTCAAGTGATACTTTGCTTTTTACATTTCCCTTTTCAAATATTCAGAAACTGAACAAAAACCACCCGGAAAAGTCCCACTTTTCATTAATGACAAATTAGTAATATTCAGCAATTTTTTTTTTGGAATCGTGCAATTTGGTTTTCTAAAAAGCACAAATTTTAAAGTCACATGGGTTTATGCAGTCGGCGTAAGTTTTGCAAGCTAAATTTTTTCTTCATAATTTTGTTGTTTTTTTTTTGTTCAAACATCTTGTTTAGTCTTTAAATATTATTTCAATGTATTGGGTTTATATCTATTCGAGAGTAGTTGAAAAATAATTATTAATATAGTTATAATTAATTAAAAAAAAGTCTTTAAATGTGCAAAAATGTTATTACTATAATCTCTAAAATATATTAAAATTATAAATATATTATTAAACTTTTATTTTCTGTTGAAATTAAAGTGATTAACTATAAATATTTTAGAATGATATATTTAAATATATTTTTATAATTTTGATATATTTAAATATAACTATGATAGTTTCCTTTACATTTAAAAACAAAAATATATGTAAATATATCTTCTTTTTTTTTTCTCATCTGAATGTGTGTCACTACAGTTATCTTCTATAATGCCATAGA
>JBBPBQ010020321.1:59705540-59735283 GCA_037974755.1 Cicer yamashitae
AATAAAGAAATGTCATATTATATATCCTAAATGAAAACAAAAAAAAAACTATATTTATCTTTTTTTATAAATTTTTATTGTTTTTTACATATATTTTAAAAAATAAAAAATAAATTTTATATATTTATTTTATTTGTTAATGTTTTTAAAATAACCATTACATCTAAAAACGCATTAACTTTTCATATTCTAAAATAAATTAATAGTATTGATAAAAAACATATTTAAAAAAAAAACAAGACAAAATTATATCTAAGAATATTTATTTTATTTAGTTATAACATTTAAGTCATTTACATTTTCTTTTCCTAATAATAAATCTTTTATCTTTTAAAAAGCATACAAAGTTGTCTTTTTTTCTTCTTCATTTTTTTGTTAAAAAATACTTACATGCAACACGTTAGGAATATTATTTATTGATTTAAATTTCTTCCTTTTTATCTTCATCTACAATCAGAAATTAAACAATGAAAATTCAAACTCACGCTCAAAATATTTAATGGGTCTCATACTCTTTTGGAAACTAAAAGATTTTGATGTTGCAATGCCAAAATGGTGCAAATCGAGTCGTGTAAGAGGTGATGTTGAGGCCTTTTTGTAGGACTGTTTTCTAGAACTAGAGAGAATAAAGTACTAAAAATATAATTTTGAAAAGAAAAAAAAAATGCAATTTTTGTTGTTGTTTACAGCAAAGAGTAGTATAAAATAATGAAAGCTTACCGAACTAACTAATCTGCATAATCAAAACTAACCAAGTGGCTCGCACGAATCAAACTGTCTTGAATGGCGTCTTTTGTGTGATTTATGTGTCCTCCACGTATGCACCTTTTCTCCATATAGATAATCAAACCCCGTGCATGCCACGTCACCACTCTTTCTTTTCTTTTCTTTCAATCTTCCTTCTTCTCTGTTCTCTGCAATAATTCCCTCCAATTTTCCATTCTATCTCTTCCGAACATGGCAATTAAACTACACCACAACAATTTTCCATCGTTAAGGTAAATCAACTTCAAACTCTCTCTATTGCTTTCTGATGAATAATAATTGCACTGTAACTGGAAACTACACAAATTCAACTGTTTAAGCCCTAAGAAATTGTGTTCTTGGAAGAACTCAAGAACTCATGCTCTTTCTTTACGAATTTACCTTATTTTATTATTCTAATCTTAGTTCTTGCAATAGAATTCATCGTTTACGTGTATTCTATTTCTGATTTCATTTCTTTGAACAGTTCGTCGAATTCTTGGTTTTCGAAAGATCAACGCAATGCAGAAACAAAGGCGTTGGACTTGCATTGCCAGTTACTAAAACAGTGGAAAAGTTCGAAAAAGAGATGTTTCGTGCATAATGCTTTGTTTTTGAACAGTGATAATGTTTTAGTAGGTTATAGAGAATATTCTTTGAAATTATATAAACCTAGAAGAAAGGTAAAAAACAATCTGTTATTTTCATCTTCTGATGATGGTTTGACTGTGAATGAGGAATCTCAAGGTAGTAGCAGTAGTAATGCTACAGACCTTGAGAAAATGAGGGTGAAATTGAGTAGGCCATTGGTAGATGATGATTTTTGTGAGGGGATTCTGCAATCTTTATATGATGCTGCTAGGGTTTTTGAGTTGGCAATGAAAGAGCAGAAATTGCTCACAAAAGAATCTTGGTTTTCAACAGCTTGGTTTGGGGTAGACCGAATTGCATGGGAGAAGACACTGTCATATCAGGTAACTATTAATTGATATTAATTATCTGGGATATATTGTGTTAGTTGTATCGAATGCATCTGTCAATAGGAAATCTTGACACTTTCGCGTAGCATATCAATCTGTTATCTTACTCGTGTGAGATTTGATATTTATACATGCTAGATGAATAGTAAAAGGAAGAAGTTTTGTTCTAGGTGTTATTATGCTGGCCTTTATTGGTCTTTCAAGCATAGTTATGATTATGTGAAGAAACTTTCCATAGTTAGACTCATATTTTTTAAAAATGGAAAAATGACAAGTTCGAGTCCTTTTTTGTTGCCTTTTTACATATTTGTAGGAAGGTATGTTATGTTTCTGTATTTTGATGCAATGTGTAGAATGAGAGACATATGGTGAAACCGTGAGAGACATATGGTGAAACCGTGAGAGACATGTGTTGTCGTCCTAATATTCGATCTTGCAAAGTAACATTGCAATTAGTAAATGTGACAACACAATCAAGAGAACGAGTCAATCGACTGATAGAAATTAAATTAAATGAGCATCCAGACACATAAAGGACAGATGTAACTAACAGAGAAGGGAGGATTTTGACAGTGCCAATCCCTTAAGACTGTGTTTGGGAACCATTGACTGAGGTTATCCTAGGTAAATAAACAGAAGTTGTGAGAGAGGAGAAAAGAGCCTTATTACCAGTAATGTGGTCAGATGCACCAGAATCGAAATCCATGGGCTAAGAGAAGGTGAGATGCAAATAGGTGAATTACCACTTTGTGCAGCCGAAACAACAGAACTCGAGTTCTGATAATACTCTACCCACTGAAGAAAATCTTTATAAATAGCCATAATTAATAAGCAGTTACCTAAAACCAGCAACGAAACAGTGACGGAAGAGGCAATTTTTTTTATCTTTTTATTGCGATGAACAGTACAACGACTGATTTGCTGAAAAATAAACTGACAACGACGAAGAAGGGGGTAAACCGGAATTGGGACACGGTTTACTGAAAAAAATCTCACCGAAGGATAGTAGGTTCCTGAGTAATCACAATATAGGGTTGTCTCTTGATAGGCTCTAGATACCATGTTGAATGAGAGAAAATGAGAGACATATGGTGAAACTGCGTGTATGAACTACCCAACGGAGTCCGTTTTATATAGGCTCAAGGCAATAAATATAAAAATAAATATGGGAGATAATATCCCTATTTACGTGATATGATATGTTATAAATATAAAGATCATAAATATATTTTCAACACAATGCTTAAGTTGACTTCATTGCTTGTGTTGGCAAATTTGGAGTAACAAGTTTAGTAATTATTCAATTACCTAGATAGTTTTGTTAAGGCTCCCCAGAGACTCCTTATTATTGACACTCAAGTTCTGACTACAGCTTTGGGTAAACTAGCATATTGTCTATGTTTTTACCTTTTGAGACCTAGGACCATTTGGCTTTGCATTCTTCTATACATTATTTCCCTTTGTAGATTTGTATTATAATCCAAATGGACATAATTTATATTGATGGCGTGAAATTTTATCTTGCTGATGTATAGATGTTTTCTTCTGTTGCAAACTTGCCATTGCTATTATAACTGATAATGTCATTTCCCAGCTTTCCCATTCGTCATATTCAACTGGACTCATTGTTTCCACATTTTCCAATAATTTAATTTTATGCAAAACTGAGAATCAGGTTGCATTAATTCTCTCAGGCCGCTGTGTACTCCTTATTGCAAGCTGCAAGTGAATTTTCATCCCAAAGTGATGGGAGAGACAAAAATGTCAATGTGTTTGTTCAAAGGAGGTAGCATGTTGCTTTGTGTTTTGGTTGTTTTTTTTATTAGTTTCTTTCCGATTGCTCTTGGAAAAATACATGTAGCAATTATATCATAAGGATATAGAAATTCCATGCTTAAACTTGTTAAATGGTGTGTTGGTCCAGTTTACTTCGGCTTTCGGCTCCGCTGGAAAGTTTAATTAGAGAAAAATTATCAGCAAAACAGCTCAAAGCATATGACTGGTTTTGGTCTAAGCAAGTTCCAGCTGTAGTGGCTTCCTTTATTAATAAGTTTGAAGGGTATGCGTGCTTTACTACTGCTGCAATTGCTTTGTTTATTCCATCTTAAAATTTATTAATATTGAAATATTTGTTTCCATTAGTTCCTTCATTTTTTTTGAAGATAAAATGCATAATGGATCTCCCAGGTCTGAAAAAAATATGTGCGGGAGCTCAAGCAGTGCAACTGACGTTTCGCTTCTTATGCTTGCGCTAACATGCATTTCTGTAATCCTTAAAGTTGGTCCGGCAAAACTTTCTTGTTCTCAATTTTTTTCCATGAGCGCAGAGATAACTGGTAGTTTGTTGGACATGCTGGTTGATTTAATTGCTATAAGCCAGGCCTATAGTTCTGTCAGGGATACTGGTTTGTGCAGAGAATTTCTTGTTCATTTTGGTCCTCGAGCTGCAGCATGCGGAGGTAAAATTGGGGAAGGTTCACCAGAGGTTGTTTTCTGGGTAAATATTGCTCAGAGGCAGCTACAAAAAGCTATTGATAAGGAGAGAATATGGTCAAGACTGACAACATCTGAAAGTATAGAGGTTAGTTCTGTGAAATTTTGAAGTCAACTTGTTTTTGACCTTCTAAAGATAGGGTAATAGATGGAATCTAGATAAATCATTCAGTTGAAATGACTGCACTTATATCTTTAAACTACCATGTTAGACCTACATTGTGCTTGAAATGCATTATTATACTATTTGACTGATGTGGTTTTTAGGATTTTATCCTTTATTTGTTTTATTGTATTAGCATCTGCAATTTTGTTTTGCTTCGGTGGGATCTGAAACTGTAAAGTGATTTTTAACATTTAGACATAGTTCCTCACTATATGAAAAAATATAATTAAATATCGAGCTAGTTTTTGATTCAAAAAGAAGGACCAAAATTACTTTACAAGAAAAAGTACTTAATGCAAATAAAATAAAATAAACCGAGAAATTAGTTGGATTGAGTATGGTGGAGGTAGTAATCCAATTCCATTCATGTATATAATTTGTTATAAGTAAAGCTTCCATTTATAGTTTGCATGATGCAGGTTTTGGAGAAAGATTTAGCAATATTTGGGTTCTTTATTGCTTTAGGCAGAAGTACACGGTCTTTTCTTTTATCAAAAGGTTTCAATACTCTAGATGATCCAGTTGAAGATTTCATTAGGTACAACTTCTGTTAAATGATATTTGTTTCTCCTAAATCTGTTTCGATTTTCATGATTTCTTGTGTATCTGTGGATCTATATAGCCTTTTGTTACAGGTATCTTATGGTAGGCAGTGTTTTATATTACCCTGAGCTCTCATCCATAAGTTCATATCAATTGTACGTGGAGGTTAGTGTGTATGGTCATTCCATCCGACAGATGTGCTCCATTATTCAGTTATGCCGAGTGTGGACTAATAAAATCCCTTTGACTTTGTAGGTGGTCTGTGAAGAGTTGGATTGGATTCCTTTTTATCCTGGAATCAGCAGCTCTACAAAACAACTACATATGCATAAAAGTAAACAAGAAGGTCCTCCAAATGCTGAAGCAGTGCCCCAAGCCTTAGATGTTTGCTCTTATTGGATGCAGAGCTTTATAAAATGCAGTACATGGCTTGAGAGCCCTTCTAATGTGAAAGCAGCTAAATATTTGTCAAAAGGGTAACTACACTAATGCTCAATTATTATTCGATAAAATACCAGTTTCTCAGTTAAATTCTTAGAAGTTACTATCTTCTTTTATGTTAGGCACAAGAAGTTGATGGAGTGCATGGAAGTTGGGATACTAAAGTAAGCTATCAGGGCAAACACTGCATATATGCTGTTTTTTTTGCACTCTTATTCTTTCAACTTTCAAGTACTCGTTATGTAAAACCCGCGTTTTGAGGCTCCTAAACTATTTATATTTTTAAGATAAAATAAAAAGGATGAAATTGTGAGATATAAAAGCTGAAACCGGTGCTAGAACGGTTTACAGGAGTTGGTGTAGTCACTAATTCATAATTAGTTGCATATGCATCTGTCACAGTCATACAATATGAAACTTGAGGTAGCTAAAATTAAGTTTGGGTGGATTGTCCGCTGTACATGGTTGTTTTGGTTTTTGTGCAACTGGTTTCAAAGGCAAGAAATGTGGGCATTTGCTCAACTTTATTTTGGATTTTGTAATAGACATTTCATTGCATGTGAAATTTGTTATATTACTAGATTTTATGATACTCTTGTTTTGTGAGGGATAATTTGCTTCCATTACTTAATAAAAGAAGTTGCATCTAGTCACTCTTCAAATGAATCTAGAATAAAGATACTGCTGATGGGTTCCAATAAATTTATTTATCATTTTTTTTAGTGCAATGAATTTAATCTTATTACTTATGTGTCAAAATTGCTATCATATTGTGTATGCCTTTGAGTCTCACATCTTAACAATATAAGGTTGCATTTTGGCTAGATCCTAGACAATCCTTTAAGAAATAAATTTAGAGGTTGTTCCAAGCGGTGTTGCATTTTATCTCCAACACAATCATTTTGTGGCTGCCGTATAAATAATCTGTTATTAAGAATTGGGTGACATAGATTCATTTACTAGAAAAATAAATCGTATCAATGGATATGGGTTGTACTATGGTGCAAAAAGCACCCTATTTCTCCCAGAGAGCTAGTTTTGCACGCAGGCCCTCATTACCCATGTTTAGATGTTTAGTTTTGCTAGTTTAGATGTTTCTAAACTATTTGTTTCATTGTTTAGACAACTTTGTGGAAGTAATTATACTTTTGTCTTTATAGTATTTGCTATATTTCAGAGGCAACATTGACGCATAGCTAATTTTTATGCAAATGTTCATTTATTCCAAAAATTGTTTCTCTTAATTGTCTGGAGTACTTAGCTTCATGAAATGTGATGCAGGGATAAGACATTGGAGATTAGTACCTACGAAGCAGTTGAGAGATCTGCAGTTCTCACAACTGCAAAAGTGTCTGATTCTTTTGCTGAGGTTTGGTTCCCATTTTAAAATTTGAATTCCAGCCAAATGATACAAGTTTGTCAAATTAGTAATTTCCTAGAGTAGCAAGTGCATAAGTTTTATTTCTTTAGTCCTTTTTGTTTCAGTTTTTGAATAAATTTAGTGCCAACATTCTTTTGATGTTCTTACTTCATACACCATTGAATGAACCTTGAACCTTTTGTTTTGATATTGCTTCAGTAATGTCCTAATGCTATGGCTTATCTTTGGCCTTAATTTTTCAGGATTTAAAAAATGTTGAAGATGTTGTGCTAAGACTGGAGAATTTGCTCCAAGAGTTGTATGTATCAAGTGTTAGTTCTGGAAAAGATAATTTGAAAGCAGCCTATTCTGTTCTGGAAAAAATACGGAAACTCAAGAAAGAAGCTGAATTCCTGGAGGCATCTTTCAGAGCAAAAGAAGATTCTCTGCCAGAAGTATGCCTTTATCTCCTCCTTTTTCAAACATTATGGTCAAATGTTTTTGTGATCACTTTGACTTTCACACCAGTCAATTTTACATTTCAATTTGGCTTTAACCTTATTGAATTTAACTTGTATGCTGGAGTAAAGCAGTTTGCTTCTTGATATGCCCATTAAGGTATCCTGGTAATTTTCTTTTTCAAAATAATGAAGTGTTACTGCTGTGAGTTTTACTAAATTTTATAATTTCTTTGCACAGAAATTCATCATTGTCTTGCTTGACTTGTATTTATACCAGTAGTCACATGTTTGCCTTGCGAATCTTTGTATTTTGTTATCAAGAACATTTTTGTTATATTCATTCAGGGAGTTAATGTTGGTCAGTCCCAAAATCCAGTTGGGGCAAAGCAAGAGTATTTTAAAGCGAAGAGCAGAAACAAAGCTAATGTGGATAGAAGCAAAAAGTATGAAATGTATATAACGAAATTTAACTTTGTTTTATCCAGTATTTGATTTCTGAAAAATCATGAGTGCTTGCTCTTACTTTATTATTATTATTATTATTATTATTATTATTATTATTATTATTTTTATTGTTATTATTATTATTATTATTTTTATTGTTTTTATTATTATTATTATTATTATTATTATTATTATTATTACTATTATTATTATTATTATTATTATTATTATCATCATCATCATCATTATCATTATTTATGTTTACATAAAATATGTGTCCTTTTCAGATATATCGGTAAATCTCAGGGTTTCGGGAACGACTTTGTACGTGACGTCACCAGAAAGCCTGATATGGATGCATCTGTATGCACAGTCTTTACCATAATTTGATGATTCTTGTTTATTTGGTTTTGCGGCTATCCTGTTCAATAAGTATTAGGGGAAGGTGTTTGATAATCCGGTATTACTGTTGTTATTTGTTCTTCGGTAGTTGTTTCATTGTCTACTGTTTAATAGCAACTCCAGAATTGTTGAATTGAGCATGGAAAACTTAACATTTGGCTGCTGGAACAACATAGATTATATTTGTTATTTTCTGTAAGTTAAAGTGATAACTACATAGTTGTTTAAAATAAATGACTGGCTGTTTGAATAAGCAATTTTTTTCCTGAAGAGGTTCTGTTAAGAGTAGGTTTAGTTACCAAAAATATCTTTCTGGTATATTGTTAATGTTTGGGGAATATTTTCCTTTGTTTGGTGCAAGAAGCATTTTGCAGACAAAATTCTCCTATGGTATAAAGTGTACCAAAAATATTTTTGTGGTCATTTGTTAAAACTCATATAAGGAGGGGAAAATACATTCAGAATAATTCAAACAGCAATTCTTTTTAATTAAAATGTTTTGCGCTGAAAGCATTTTAAGAAAATTATTATCCGAATATTTTCTAGGAAGAAATGGAGCCCTGGGGTAATGTTTATTACTATGTGATGAAGAAGTTACAAGTCATGGAATAAGCCTCTCTTGCAAATCCTTTGCTAGGTAAGGCAACAGATTCATGATGGGTTCACCCATTCTCGGATCGCCCTGTCTGAGCTTTATGGCATCAGTGTCCTTGTTAATGTTTTCTAGGAATCTATTCTCTACGGAAAAACATTTTCCACTACCTAGTCATTTTGTTAAGATAAAGAATAAAGTAGTTTGGATTAGTTAGGTAGTTAGTTGGTTAGAAAGTATATCAATTAGATAAATAGGAGAAAAAAGGAATGTGGATTCATTTTGCAAATATGATAGTTCTATGTGAAAGAAGAAATCTTTTGTGAAGGCTATTCTCACATTTTCTTTTTCTTGATTAGTTCACCATTTTCAGATTTTCAACTACCTTTGCTTTTGGTTACCCCTGACATTTTGACCAAAAATAAAGTTGTTTTAAATTTGTTATACAATAGACAAAGATTTGTGACTGCGTTGTCATCAAAATCAGTTTTATACCGTCAAGCAGTTAGAGGAGCTTATAACAACACCATTTAGTTTGCATTACCTAATAATCTTTCAATGCGTTGCGTTTCCTGTGCTTCACTTAGTTTGCAGATAATTATCTGTTATAATTTGTTAATGTGTATTATATTGAATATTGAGTAATGTGGGATTTGGTATTTTCTTCGAAGGACAACAATATGGAACTGTCTACATCAAATGAAGGTATTGTGGACCCAGATCCCAATGAAACACACCGCTTTGAACACCTCAGAAATGAGCTGGTAGAACTTGAGAGACGGGTTCAAAGAAGCACTTATAAATCAGAAAATGATGAGGTACATCTGAAATATTCCATGACACTTACAAGTTACTAGTTTATTTATTGTATTCCACACAAACTATTACCTACAAATTTGGCATCAATGTGGTTTTTATAAAGCATTTTGTATCATTTGGATAAACTGCTTATGCATCCCAGTGCCTTTATTCCATCGTCTTGCTTACTGAATTGTAAGCCTGTAGCATACATATTTCAATCAAGATTGAAGCTGAAAAACATTTCATAAGGGACTGGAGCTAATTTTTCCAAAACTATGTACTAGTCAGTTTCTCTTAATATAACTCTGTATCTGCGAGTGGTACAATTCATAAGGGACGTGTGCGATTTCAAAATTTAACTGTGAAGGCATTCATTCCTCTGCATTTATTTTTTTAATTGACTTGACCTACTTATTTTAATTGATTACCTTGTTATAATCTACTTATAACCCTGGAAATTTCTTTTAGATCGAGCCTTGAATATTAACTTTACAGGAGTTGGTGCTTATGGATGGTGGTGCTCGTTATAGTGATGATGTTGGAGTTGTTCAGATGGTCCAGGTTCAGAAGGAAGGAAATATCATAAAAAAATCTTTTAGCAAGCTACAGGAAACAGGAAGAGTATGACATAGTCTTAAAACTTTTCTTTCCTGGAAACATTTTAGATAGAGTATGAATTCATCTGCTGCATCATCACATTGATCAGATGAATCTGACAATTCAATTCCTCCCTCCCCCAATTTCTAATTCTAAAAGGCAACGATAATATTGGCAATGACCTCCTTGACCCATATTTGTTTCTTGTCTCTAATGTCTGAGTTCTGACTTCTGATACTCAATAAGCAGGATGTTTGGCAAGGAACTCAACTTCTAGCTATTGATGCTGCTGCTGCCATGGGTTTACTTAGAAGAACCTTGATTGGAGATGAATTGACTGAGAAAGAGAAGAAAACACTCAAGAGAACCTTTACGGACATGGCTTCGGTTATTCCAATTGGAGTTTTAATGCTTCTTCCGGTGAGTTTCGCATGTTTTTAACACTTTAAGTTAGGCTAAATATGTTGTTTTTGTTCTTTGCGACATGACACGTGAAAATAAAACTTTGTTCTTTGTTCTTTGTTTTTGTCCATAAATTTTTTTCTTCGGCACATTATTTAGAAAGTGATATTTGCTGAAAAATGAAACTTGTGCAGTACAAAATCATTTGCTGCATGTTTATTTCGAAAATGGTCATGGGCAAAACAAAAAAAAACAAAAGTTAAAGTACAGTCTAAATTTGTTACCCACGAAACAACTTTTTTGTCTCATATCCGACATCCAAAAGTAAAAACTACCCTACATTTTCTTTCTATCCTCAATGCCCCCTTCCCCAAAGCCCTTCTTTCCCTCAACTCTCATCTTCTACTCTTTATGCTTTCCACCTCTCTCTGAACTGCTTGTACTCTGCACCAATCACTGAACAATAGACATGACAAAAAAGGCTATGCTATAATTTAACGATTTGTGTGACAATATTAACAGGGAAGCTTTTACTTCAAAGGCATGACCTAAACATCCTATCCTATTTCATAACAGTTAAGAGTTATTATAGCATCTATTATCATATGATTGAGAGATTCCAGCTACTGCATAATTTCCCTAGTGGGTTTGACACTTCCATATTTGGCACAGTCATGTTTCCCATATAACTTTGCGCTACCTATAAATATAGTTTTTTTTCCGTTCTTACCAGTGATGTACAGTTGTGGGAGTAATTTAGAGTTATACAATATAGAAGAGAAATGAGAAGAATGGAAAGCAATACAAACTTCTTACTCTTTCATATACTTATATTTGTTATATTCTGAGTATCCGTTACACGTGGTTCTTTTTCTAAGCTTTTTGTCTAGTATGATGTTCTAAGTAGGGCAACATTAATTTCCTACAGGTTACTGCTGTTGGGCATGCGGCCATGTTGGCTGCTATTAAGAAATATGTACCAGCTCTGGTATGTAATTCTGATTTGTCTGCTTTTTTGTTAGATCTCCTTTCCAGAAATTAATTCTCCAATCACCAAGTTGTAGGAGTTTGATGTGTCTTCTTTCTGACAGATTCCATCCACTTATGCACCCGAAAGGTTGGATATCTTGAGGCAGCTTGAGAAAATGAAACAAATGACAACCAGTGATGTGGACTCAGATGAGGAAGTAGATGAAGTTAATTGAGCAGAAAGAAAGCGGGTGCAGATTTATGTGTGGCATCACTAGCAAAGTTATCATTCTTTGTGGGGTATACAACATGGGATTAACATTCTTTATCAATCCCAAATTTTTTGAAACCGATTTTGACATAGAGAAATTCATTCCACGTGTCTGGCATTCCAGATGAGCACCAATTGACTACAGTCCTGTTGGAATATGTGATGCTCAAAAACTGGAAATTTCCAGCTTCCATATTCCATGTGTTAGATAATCAATCATATATAGGCTTATAGTTTGGTCATCATATGGCTCGGTTTCAAGCTGTTGCATTTTGTACAGGGTCTTTTTCTAGTTCTGTATCCACGATTCCACGTGTTTGCTTTTTACCTGCACTCCACGTGCCATTGTTCATTTAATTAACACATGGTTGACACAACTGATGTTTCATCATCTGAATTGAAAACCCGTTTGTGAAATGAAGCAAGAATACAGAATAGACAAAACTGTGCATGCATGCAGTGAAGTTGCAAGACAACATGAGAATAGATATGAGATCCATTAAATAGACTAATTTATTTATCACACACATTAATGATTTTGACAGAAAACTGGTCTAGAAATAAGAAAATCAGTAAAATTGTCTAAAACCAGACAAAACGGACAGTTGGCCGGTTTGACACGGTTAAAAAAAAAAAAGCGGTTGTTTTATTTGTTGAGTAAATTAAGTCTCCTTTTATAGCAAAACCTTGAGTACTTGTTACTTCTTATCAGCAATATGGACTCAGTCTAGACTGAGTTGCTTCTTTTCAGTGTCTACTAAAGTTCAAGACTGCATGTCGATGTGTGACTCTTGTGTCTTCGTTTTTTTTTTTTAAATTGTGAAGGAGATTTATTAATTAAAGTGATATTAATGATTATTTTACTTTCGTTTTAAACAGAATTTAAATCTTAGTTTTTTACGTTACAAATGTCAAGTTCTTACCGAGCACTTAATATTTTAATTGTGTCATTTGTTAAAATACACTTATTCATTTTTTAGAAGTATTTTAGCAAATTATAACTAAAAGAATGTTAAATACAACTAAAGGTGTATGTTCTTAAAATATTCTTTCATAAAAATTAGTAGGGTGTATTTGAACATTTTTCAAATATATCTATAGTATAATATGTCAAAAAATTGTTTGCTAATTTAGTAGTAAAAAAACAAGTATTCGCATATTTTGAGTTTAAACTCTCTTATCACATTGAAGGAATGTAAATATAATTTCATTCGAAGAAGTTCTAAATGTTAAAGTATTTCTTACCTTAAATTGATACCATCCCTTTAGTTAAATATTTTTAATAAAAAAATTTCTCAAATTTAGATTTAATTTTTCGTTCAATATTTGTATAATTTTTTATAGTAAATTTTTAGTTATTCATAAGTTTAGTTGGACCATACCTCTAAAGCGAGACTCAAAATTTAAATCATTTAAAAAATTAATTAAATATAAAATAATGATATGGCTTCATAAGATTGTTTGTTGGGTAACATGCCAAAACAAACTCTAGCTACATGAGCTATGAGACAGTTTACCAATTGTTTTTTAAAAATACAAAGAAACGAGATAGTTTTGTTTTTATTTCATCATTCTTTTTACAGAAACAATTAAGTGTGATTTGGTTTTATAGTGACAAATTTGATTAAATTGATTTTGATCGAATTAATTTTAATTAAAAATAAATTAAATGTAAATTTATTTATGTTTAGATGTATGAACATAAAATTGATATTTTTATTAAATTCTTGTTGTTTAAAATAGGATCAAAATTACTTCTAAATGTATAATTACAAAAATAAGTTTCAACATGTGGTTTTTAAATAATATATTATTTTCATTTGAGTGGCATAATTTTTAAAGAATTAATCTTTAAAAAATAATTAATACAAACCTTAACCCAAATGTGTATATATTGACGTTAATTAAATAAGTATTAGTAAGACCCAAAAAAATATTAAACTTTTAAAAAGAAAAATAAGTATTACTTATATTGCAAAACATACCGTATAGAAAAATTCATTTAAAATCGATTCTCATTACTTTGCTAGCAACAACAATTAAGTAAACAGCAATTAAAAAGATCATAAACCAATGTTACCTAGAATTGTTTTGCTTTCAACGTAGAATCAAACACTACTATAATAAAATTAGACGTGATTCTAATATGTAAGAAATGATTGTAGTTAAAATTGAATTGAAGATAAACTAATTTTTATTTAGGTATATTTATATAAAAGTAATTTTTATGAGTTGATATTGTTTGAATAGTTTGAATCAAAATTACTTTTGATTGTTAAATTATCTAAAAGATTTTTTTTGTATTTAAACCTAAATATCTCATTTTCATTTTAGATAATTATTAAAAGTTATGTTACATTATTAAATTTAATATAATTATATAAAATCAGCAAAAAATAAAGTTATTCAAAAAATGCATATTATAGTATATAAACTTAAAATTTAATAAGTTTATGAATTGCATTTTAATATATAAGCATAGAAATTATATGTTTATAATACATAAAAAGAAGTGAGGAAAATAATATAATCCCGGAAACTTTATCAAAAATAAAATAAAATAATCCCGTAAAAAAAATGATGAGTTTATAATAATATAATATACGCATTTTCCTGAGACACCAACTCTCCTAGAAAAAAAATGTATAAAAAAATGAGTTAATCATTTTGAAACCAAAGAACATTGTAAGAGAGGCAAGTCACGTTTAACAAGCAATAAGGCACACTGAAGATCGGTTACGCAGCGTCCTCTGCTCCAGTCGCAATCGTGGTTCTGCCTTTCTGTTTGCTCTCTGCTACACACTTAAAGTTAGTTATGCTTTTAATTCAAAGTCTTAATCCTTTAGTACCTTGTAACATTACTGTGTAAATTTGATGATGCTACTGCAAACATTGCGAACGAACATTGACCTAGGGTTTCTGGATTGATGGATTTTATTGTTCTCGAATTGCTTCAAGTGATCTTAATATGTTCAAATTTCTATAAAATCAATTATTGATTACTTTTTTCTTTCAAACTCATGCTCTCAATAAAGCTTATGCATAATATTAATATGACAATCACTATAATTAGATGTATATTGCAGGTAATTTAGGCCAACAGAGAGAGTGATTGTTGAAATTGGAAAAAAATTGTTTGATTGTTAGCTAGGACCAAAGAGACAGGGCATGCATTAACCATGCTGGGTTTGGTTAGTACAATTTTACACACTATCTATTCAACTCATTAGATAAATAGTTTTTTTTTTTTTTTTTTTATATTCTTCTCTCCATAAGATTCTAGATAGTGGCTGTTTTAGTGGTTTATATTGTGAATATTAGATGGGACTTTATAACTTTATTTGACCTTTATGAATTTTATGATCTTAGAATGGCAATATTATGTTGAGGAATGTTCTGATTTCTCTGACAAGGAAAGAGTGTTCAAATTAGGCACAACTTTGACTCTTTGGGCATAAATAAATTCTGGATTATTGTAGTTTTGTTGTTTTTGAGCTTGTGTTGCAATCAAATTATAAATCCAGTTCTATTTAATTATGTTTTTAGAACTTATTTGTGAGCTTTTGTTTTGTGAAACCTTACTTGTTTAGTTGGGTACTTATGTCATGTTCATGGTTTTGAATTTGAAGAGTGAGCTTGTGAAATCATATTAATGTGTTTTGTGAAAGATATTGGGATTTTTTAAGGTATAATATGAATTTTTTATGATTATTTTTTGAATAATTTTCTTTTTATGATTTTATAAAGTTTGAAATTTATATGCTGTTATGAACTTTTTAGAATTAGTAAATAGAGATCAGGTGATGTGATCCATTGGAATATGACCTAATTTTGAATAATTTGAAAACTAATTGTAATTTAAAAACATTAAAGGATTAAAGGTGTTGTTATTTTATTCATTTAGTTTTCCAATTTTTTGTATAAGGAATGATTCAGTTGAGCCAATTGTCTCATTTTTCCTTCTAACCATCTCGCTGCTTTGTTGCTGCTAGTTGCTAGTTTTGGAGGTGCGAAATGAAAGTGAGGGTTGTGTGTAGGAAGCTTTACGACTACATACGCTATGATCTCAAAGAAATTGCTTTTCCGTCCTCTTTGCCCGATCCTCCTAACCTCAAAAAGCGCCGCAAATTGACCTGGGAGCAGCGCACCTGGGTATGCTCTTTTCCATTTCCATTAATAATAAATGCTTTCCACTTCCATTTTTTCGAGTTACTCTGTTATCTCACATTCAATCTTCAGGTTTTGAAGAGAGCTGCTAAGCTTTATGCTGCTAGCTGGGTTCGCGACATTGGTCCTGATCTTCGGCCAAATGATTATAAGACAGATGAAATGATCGATGAACCTAATGCTCAAAAGAAAACAACTAAAGATAAAGAACCCTCAACACTGGAGGATCTTGGTACTGTCTCATGCTCTGGTTTAATTCTGTTATGCCATTTGGAATCAATGGCTTCTTAATATTAAGATTAAATATTGTATTGAAGTACAATGGTGTTATGTAGTTAGAATAGGTTATCATTGAATATTGTAGACATTTGTTGAATAGGGTATAGACTTTATTGTGAAGTGGAAACCCTTGGAAGAGAGAATTCTCTCTTATTCTTTCTACTCTTATCTAAATAAAAGTGCTCTTCCTCTAATTCCTCCGAATCCGAGGGTTCCTAACAATTGGTCCAACCTGCCGGATTCGAGGCAGTGTCAATGTTCATGGAAATGGAGGACTGGTGGGCCAAGAAGGTAAAATTGGCAAATTTTTAGGAACCAATCCTGTTGGATGGATTGCAAGACCTCAAAGGTTCTTTGAGGAGCTAGAAATTCATGGGTTCGATAAGTTGAAATGGGCTTTCATGAGCATAGAGGGAAAAGCCATGTGCTGGTTCAGTTTTTGGTGTCAGGAGGAGGACTCAAAATTAGTCTGGGAATCATTCTCAACAGATCTGATCCAGAAGATTTGGCAATCAAGAACCATAGATCAAGTTCAAGAAGGGTAACAGATGTTGACGAAAAAGCACAACAGCAAAAGAAGCAAATCGGTTGTTTAATGCAAGTGGGTCACATAGGGAAAACTACTACACGTGCTGGAAATCAAAGTATTGCTTTTTGGAATTTAAGGAGAAGACACCTCTTTCAAAAAAGAGAACTCGGTCAACAAGAGCAGGAAGACTTGAGATGACGATACTGAAACGAACAGGTGTGACGAGGACAAGGTAGAACGAGATGTGACATTAGTGGGTTGCTCAACAGCAGAACAAGGGTGGAAGGCTTTAGGAGGGGACAACATAATTACTACATTGTCAAACAAGTTTGGACCGGCATTAAAAGTTCCCAAGATTCTCGAGAAATACGGTTTGTAATAGGTGACAAGGCAAAGGACGGTGAGAAGTTGAAAGCGTGGTATTGACGAGACAGATTCTTGGTCTCAAGATTCTGATCAGCCTTGTGTCGTCTTCGAAGCCGTCAAATCAGAAGTCACACACGAAGAACAGAGCAACCCAAAGAACTCAACTCTCAAATGCCCCTACACCACCGCTAAAATCCCCGGCCACTGGGATTCAACCCAAGACTGTCGGTGGGAAGTGTACGGAAGATCGTGCATTCCTGATCTACAGTCCCACGAGAGTCCTTTGCAACATTTGTTGCAGTGTAATGGAAACCAGAATTTACAGAATGAAAATGGAATTCTATTGAATGAAAGTGATGAGCAGCAAGCTCTACAAAAGGAAAACAACCAGAGTTCCAAGAACTCCTACCAGAGCATAATCTGCTCCTAATCCAGAGAGAGACTCTCCTAACTCCCTAACAATATCTTCCTCAATGCTTTTCTAACTACCCTTCCCTCTCTTTTATAACAGAAATCTGTAACAGAATTCCATAAAGTCAGTGAATATACTAACTAACTCTTATTCTCTAATCAACCTATCTATTGGGGCCAAGGCCCAATATCTAGTGTCCTATCACAGTGTCTGGAGTGCATACCATCCCTAATGCAAACCCTTTTAATAAGACCTGTGTCGTTCAAAAGCCGAAGACAACAAAAGGGTTATGAATCAGATTGTCTTTGAGGGGATTTATTGTTAGGACTTAGATTAGGAGAGTTAATTGCTATTAGTTACTAGTTAGTTGTTTTTGTGTTTAGTTAGGGCTATGGTGTATAAATAAGGAATTATGTAATTAGATTAGGATATCATTGCATATTTTAAACATTTGTTGAATAGAGTAGAGACTGCAACTCAAATCCACATCAAATTGTAAGGACTACAATATAATTGCAACCACATGTTTTTAATTGTAATTAAAACCTTGTGCGCCACCCCTTGACTTCAAGCCCGGAGTAAAACTCTCTTTTCTTGCTATTGAAGCAAAACTCTGTTTTTAGATTTTATTGATATGGCGACTCTTGTGGTTTATAACCCCTCTCCTTTATTTTTATTTTTTTTGTTTTCTTGATATTTTTTCTGGTTAAGTTTCCCTATCATTGCGTTGAATATTAAGTTTGTGACAGTGATTTTGACCATCCATATGTATCTTTTAATGGGTAATATACAGCTGTTGCTGCTAGAGGGGGAATGGAGACTCTCAGACCCGCTTTGCAGCGTGTGTATATGACCAGAGCTTCCTCATACAGAGATGCTATGAAGAGTTTTATAGAGGGATACCAAGAGGGTGTTCAGCAAGTAATGGAGAAGAAAGAAAATTCCAAAACTGAAGAAGATGCTGATGTATCAAAAAAATCAACTTGAATTTCTTCTACAGCAGACCTGCAGGTCATCTAGAATCAGGCTGCAACTTTGCAGAAATTAGAGTCTGTCCCTGTTAATTCAAGGGTTTGAATGTACGTTGCACTGAACAGATATAATTGGATATTGCAAAATAGTGTATTGGGGTGTACTAAATATCCTGTGGTAGCACCAAGTTTTGTTTTTGAAATATTTTGTTTTACAAAGTTTTAAAGTTGTCATGTATGTGCTTATTTGTGATGTTAATTGTATATTTGTTCAGAAAATGGTAGAATTATCATAAGTTGATGCCATGATTCTTTTAGCAGCTACACCAAATGGTATATTTACATCTTTACATTGTGATTTTGATCTTGTAGTCAATGGTTGCTAAGCTTAGCTATTCTATATGAACACATTGCTAAGGGGGCTCTTAATTTCATTCTCCCCCATCTCTTCTCATGGATGGATAGTAAAAGAGTCACAGTAAAAATTCAAATATTCATTCATCAACATATGAATGCACTGCTTAAATATGATATAAGGTGAGCTTTCATATGAATGATTCTGGATTAGGTTGTATGGTATCCTTGGCTAATGCTAGTTCTAGGTTGAATTCTACAAGATTTTCTGGCTACAGGTGTGCTGAATTATCAGCTTGAGATTGGGAGGTAGCACTTCTACCTCAAGATGCCATCTTCTGCACAAGTATGTGGAAGACAAATTGGGCCACGAGATGCTGGTTGAATAGTTTTAGCTTTATTGTGGAGGTTGAGCTGACTGAAATGACTTGCATAATGGGAAGTAACGAGATACACTCGCACAGTATTGCTCTACAATTTTTTTCCCTTTTTTAGGTTATCTGCGCTGTACTAATCACAATTGTACCACTCTACAGGTCAAATCCTTTCATTTCCTTGATTGGCCATTATGTGGAGGCTAATGCCGAACACCACACATCTGAGGACCCTCCCACTTGAAGAGCTGGTGACTGAGAAACATTGGACTCCTTCTCTAGCAGAGCACAATGGGCCTGTTATGTTAATCTTTATGGGCCCCTAATAATCACATGACAGTATTTGATTACACATAAAGGTATTCGGCACTCCTGTCGTTCTTTTACATAATTATTCTGCACTAACTTGATTGTAGCTAAAAGCTTTGATGAAGCCACTGTTTAAACACAGTAATTAGTTGAAGCTCTTCTCTCCTCTGGGTCCTCAAACATTGTTGGATTATTCGTTTTCCTCTTTATTTGTGGGGGGATTCAAGGGCTAGGACTTTGAACTTGGTGAGCTTTAGTAATTTAGTGCAATGAATCATTGATCAAAAGCACCTCATTGACGGGTCACGTCCTCATTTTGGCAACACCTATTTGTAGTCTATACAAGCAGGTTTGTACCACAGCTAAAACTTCGGTCAGTAAAAGTGTTCTTCACCTGATGGTATACCTCAGTTTTGTAAGTTGTACCCGAAATTTGGATTTTTTTTTTTTTTTTTGCCTTGAAGCCGTATCACCTCTGTGTTGGAGAGAGATAAGGGATGGAATAAAATGTGAAAAAAAATAACTTGTACGGCGTTTGCAGACTTAGGTTTTGTGGTGAAAATCAATCAACCCAAGCGGACTAAAACCCCTTCACTCATTCTTATGCCCATCTCGTTTGTCAGCCAACAAGTAAAAGAATAAAATTCCTATACACTACTTTGAGGGGACAGGATCCTCTCCCGTGAATTGAGAGTCCAGTAAAATCTAGGCTATACAAAAATTAAAGATAGAGAATTTAGAATATTAAATGTATAAATTAAGGTTGTAAATTACTACACACGAGAAAACACGAGGGAATTGCTAACTGCACTAGAGGGAATCCACCCCCTGCTTTGAGTGTTATTTTTACTGTTGTTCAATTATTATAATGTAAGAAATAGATTTTTATATATATAGTTTAATGAATTTACACCTTACACCGTCATCTAATGAGATATCACTTTTTTTTCTTTCAATATCATACTGTCAATTATAAATTATCTTTACAAAAGTGGAATGATGTGATCAAATAATTAATTTTTATTGGATGTTAATATAAAATAGTTTTATATTGAAAATGTATATCTTTTACCTTTATATATATATTGGGGGAGTTAATAGAGAGGGGTAAGGGGTAAGTAATTGGAGAAATTAGTGTTAGTTTTGGATAGAAGCTTGCTTAGTTGGATGGAAAAATGGGAAGAAAGAAAATAGATAATTTTTATTGTATACTTTTATTGTCTTTCTTTTTCTCTTCCCATTGTCTATTGAAACAAACATAAAGTTACGGTTGGATAAGACTAAAAAATTATTCATTGTAGCCTTGAGTGATATACTGTGTTGCTTGCTTTCTCTTTAGGGATATATTTGTCTCTTTCTTGGTTTGAGGTCTTATTTTCCATTTTTCCATATTTGTTTAAACATTTTACCTTAGTCAGTTATATGGTAAACGTTCTTTCTTCCCTTTTCTTTCATTGCGTGCAGTTTGTAGTTTACAAAAACCTACAACTGCTACAACAGACCATAAAAAGCAGGTCTGGCCAATACAGAGTGGGGGACCATGGTCTGTTGACATGCCCAAATTTAATTGTCTTAAACCCTCTCCATTTTTTACTTGATTTTCATTCACATGTTTAAATTCTCATTAAGTGATTACAAATGAAAAATAAGCAACAGATAAACACCACCTTGTCATTACACTAGGTAAAATTTGTATATAGACAAAATTCAGAACATTGGGTCAGCAGTAAGCATATTACCAAAAGTATCCCCTTTAGGAATGATTACCCAAAAACATTTTTTTAGCAGCAAATCTATAACTTTCTCAATTGGTAGTGGAAGTAGATGAACGGTTGACTTAACTCCTTGGTCCCAAATTCACTAGATTCAATGACTATGAAATACAAAATCTCGTTAATTTTTAATTGCAGAAAGAAAAAAAGGCGAAAAATCGTGAGTAACAGTAAACTGCTACTAAGAGTATGAGATGGGAGTGCAAACTTTTCTGAGCTGGAATCATATTGTAGCATGTGGTTTGCGTTGGTTCACCTATTGATTATTATTGCTTATTATTGGTTACTACTAGAGTATACGTATTTGATTGTGTGATATTTCAAGTCAAGTCAAGTCCACCCACTCACTCTCTTTAACCCACCAACGCCAAATAGAAGCACACAATCACTACACTGGCAGAGCAACAACATGTCTTACCTCCTCCCATGTCTATATTATGATGAGCCTTTGTGAAAAATCTTCAGGCAGAATCCCAACAGTAGAAAATTGATTCCTCATTTCTGATTTCCAAAGGCCTAAAATTCTCCATTTAGGCACTGTGATGACATCATATAGCTTTTCTTTGTGGGTCCTACACTGCCTCTCCATACCTTTACCACCTTACCCTCTGTTTCTTATCTGCCCTCTTGGTGTAGTCTCTTTTCTTTTCCCATCACTACTCACCCCACCTTCCTTTGGTTTACTCATTGCTACTCTTTTGGTGTGAAAGTTTGGTATGAAATTCAGGGATTTCGTTTATTTTCTATCCATCCTAGTTTTTCTACTCTTTCTCTTTCTGCCTCTACATCATTTATTTTATCTTTCCCTTTTAGGCAGGGTTTGAGGGGGAGGGACCTGACAAGTGGGTTAATTTGAGTCAATTCTTGGGATGTCGTATCTACCTGTCTCTGTCTTTGATGATTTCTTATTTGGTTGAAAACCTGTTGCAATCCCATATCCACTCTCTGATAATTCCTGCCACTATTTTTTTTTACACTACAGATTAAAAAAATTAATACACTTTATGACACACCCCATGAAATGTGGGATTTTGCCCAAAAGGCCAAAAGTAATCTCTTTACAATTAAACATTAATAAAAAATAATAATTAATGTTATTTTCATATGAATAATATAAATTTGTCATACTTTATTTTGATAATTTTATTCATCACCGATTGCAATATTTTAATGTCTCTCGAAATTGAGATAGCTCATTGATCTTAATATAATAAATAAATGAAAGAAACAAATTGTTGATCGGTTAATGTTTAAAATTATTATGAGTAAATAACAGTTTCTATTTAAATATTCATAAAGGTTTTCAAACCGTTTATTATTTTAGTTGTCGGTAATTTTGTGCATGTTATTGTTTATTTTTCTTAGGAGTTTTTCTCAATGCAATCAAGTGTTCATCAAATTTTATCATTTAGAATATTGATATTATACATGATTTAAGTGCTTTCTTAAGGACGCATGTTTCAACTTAATTCATACATTTTTACCATTACTTTATTATCATGGAAAGAGGTATTAAAATTTGTTTAGGTTGGAACTTTTGTAGAAGAAAATTAATGTAGAATTGTTGGGTAAAGAAGATATTTTAATTCCCCTTAGAAAAAATGTGACACTCAATCTAGTCACTTAGATTAAAAAATCTACAAATAGTATCGCATATAAACATCCAAAACAATTTCAAATAGAAAGATTAATGTTCCTTGATTTTGTATTTCTCAAAACACTATTTGTAGATTCTTTTCTGCAGCACTAAACTGAATTTTCACTTTTATTTTTATTTTTTGTATAGATCGAAGGAAGGATCAAATGAAAACTTTTCCTTGATAGGAAAGAGGTGGTAAAATTAATGGGGAAAGAGATCCCTAAAGTTAAGGAAAACTACGCAGTGTCGGGATTCTGAAGAGGGATAAACTACTTGAGAGTGACCTGAAGAGATACTAATTAGGATGGATACCTTTACCACAATCAAAAGCCTAACCTAGTTTGTTGACTAACATGCTTGATGAGTTTGCCTCAGGAAAGATTTAGATCGAGTTCGACCATATGTTGCCGGAAAAGGTACCTTTAAACATGAAATTCATTATGTTTTTTTCAATGATGATATTTAATTACAAGGCCCTTTTGAGGCCCCACAAACAAGGTAGTAGTTGGTTTAGGGATGGCTTATAATTCATGTAAAAGTATTTTGTTGAGTTTCATCAATTGTGTGCTCAACAAAAGAGATATTTGGTTTGTCGGATTTTAAATTGTGGTTTTATCGTTTTTCTTCCACCGTTTCTGTCGGAGGTCTTTTGTGGATTATACTATCTAGTAATTATAATTATAATTATAATTATAATTATTATTATTATTATTATTATCCTTATCCTACTTCCAATTATGTGTCGATTGTGTCGATTCAAGGTGGGCAAAATAAAAATGGAATTATCCCTATAATTTATAAATCTAGCTCCATGGTATATAAAAAAGGAAACCATAGGAAAAAATGAATTTGCATTCTTAGCCTAATTGATGAAAGAAGCGGAATCAATTTAATGAATTAACAATAGTGACTAAACATCACATGACCCAAATTAAAGTAACGAAATTTATGTCTTTAGTTTAACTTGTTTATGCATACACACACCGTTTTCAAACTGTGCCAGGTTCCTTATATATAATATACTCTCCATTTAAAAATAATCGAGTCAATTATTTTACACATTTAAAAAAAATGTATAATTAAAAAAAGAAAATATTATTTTTAACAAACTATCTTTGTTAAATATTAGCTTATTATCAATATCATATACCCACAGTACATCAAAATTTGAAATAATTAATTATTCTAAAACAACTTTTTTTACAAATAAATTAATTGTTTTAATATTAAATAAATAATAAATAATTAAGAATCAAAGCCTATATGTCCCTTCTGGCGCATTCACACCTTAGTATAGTGGAGATAGAGTAATTAATATTTGCTTGATCGATAGGGAACAAGAAAATCTCATGAAAGAAATAAACAAGCTATTTCCATTTACATGCATCTCCTGAATTTAAGACAAGAAAGATCCTCTACAATCTTCAACGTGAACCTAAATATCCTTATAATAATAAACAACACTTTCCTTTCATCAGTTGATCATGTTAATGACATAGTCATTAGTTATAATAATTAAAATTAATCAATAAACGGATACCTTAACCCTAAAGCTTAGAGAGAGAATCTAGTTAGGAGAGAGGGAGCATGTCTTCTTATAATTAAGTCTGACTAATCAATTCTAATATGGTTGTTGACGTAGCATGTGATGGTTGGATGAAGAGTTATATGAAGGTTGACGGTGGTGGTAGAATTGTGGGGTAGCTGTACCTTGTGCTAATGACATGTTATAAGAGCATTCAGGTGTCAAAGTTTCGGAATCATTAATATTATTATCAAGCTGGCATTCCACGTTCACTCCAAACAGCCTTAGCACCCTGTAAGTACTCGAACTCGAACTATTTCCACAAGGTGTGGTTGGGCTCTGACTTTGGGACCCTCCACCTGTCACATTACAACACGTGCAAATGCCCATACTTTCATTTTCAAAATTCAAAATAACCAAATATATTGAATCATATATATATAAAAATAAAATACGGAAAATAATGCATTCAAATTTCTTTTGACGAAGACCCAACAAGCCAAACAAACAAAATTTAAATGTCCCGCAACCTTTTCTTGTTGAAAACGTTAATTTATTTTTACCACATTGAATTCGACAAAAGCAGGCGCGCGTAGCTTCACGCCACTCGCTTTAGATCTATAGACTATAATATATTGTTCTGAATTTTATAAACAACATGGTATAACACCCTCATTCCTCTTAGTCCCAAATATCTGGAAGATACATTTTTTTTTAAATAAAATAAAAATTGATAAATGAATACGCTCATGCTTTACAATGGATCATCAGTCTAAAATTTAAAGTATAATTTATAGATCAAAATATAAACAAACATTAATTTCACTATTTTTTTATTGTGTCAAAAAAATTAAATGCAATAATCTATTATTTTCAATATGTGTACAATTAATTATTTTTCTTATATAATTGAGTCCATTTGTAGTAATTATAGGAATCGAAGTCTTCATTTCCTAAAAAAAAACAAAATAGACACAATTTTTACTTTATGAGTATAAATCACTAGACCTCATAGATATGATTCTTATTCCAATGTGATACACAACCATATATATAATTTTTTGAAACATGCAAAAAATGCTACCACGTCACATTTCTTATTATAGTGAAAATTAGTTATCTCAGTAAAAATAGATAAAAAATAAATAAATAAATAAAAACTGTTAGATTTTGATACAAAGAGTGTATCGAGTATAAATTTTTTCTTCTTCCTGAAAGCTCTAAGTATTATGTTCATATCATAATTTTTTCATAAGAGATGCAAGTATACTTTACACTCGCCTCAGATATGTTATATATTTAAGGTGAATTGCAAAAAAAACAAAATGGGGTTGAATTTGATTATAAGAATCATAAGATAAAAGATGGATATGTAAAGAAGACATTATTTACATTATAAAGAGAGGTAAAAACCTGCATGGTATGAGACGGCTTGATGATGCGCAGGATAAGGATGCGCAGGATAAAATCCTCTGGACCACCCAAGAGAAATATTCCCATTAGCATCACAACCGCTAACATGAGCCGGTGGTGTAGTAGAGAAAGTATTATTACGGCGCCTCCAAGAAATAAAAAAACGCTTGGGACAAGAACGGTGTCTATGAAACAAAACGACGTCGCCAGCATCGAGACGCTTATCCTTAACATAACGACTCCAACCTTTGGTTAGAACATAACTCTGACTACTGTTCCAATACGAATAACGGAACCTCCAACACTTACCTGACTCGTCCTCGAAACTCAGTAACAAACCTTTTATTTCCTCTGAGTCGAGTGGGAAATAACGTTCCGCGTGTTGTTTCGGTATCACGAGTCGGTTTAGTTTCCCAACGTCGCTTGGTGTTAACGGTTTCTCGAACATCGCTTCTTTCTCTTCTTCCTGTGTTGCTGTGTTTGTCTCCTCTAAAACGACGTCGTTTTCGTTTTCTTCTTCGTCTTGTTGTTTTTGTTGAGTCCACCATAGCGTTGTTTTTGACATTTTTTTTTTTTTTGAGGCGGAATAGGAAGAGTGTTTTTGAAAGTTTTAAGGTTATGTGTCTGTTGGTTACTATAGTAACTATACGTGAGGAAGAAAGGAGTATTTATATATTTATGTGGGTATGTTGAGTACTATATATATATAGTAGTATTTGTTTATGTGCAAACTCGGTGTTAAGATTATCGTGTGTGTTGCTTCTGTATTAAATTATACTCTAATATATTTACCAACTTGCACTTGCTAATGATGTTTAAGTTTATCTGTTTTTATTGATAAAAATAACTGTAGATTACAATTTTAGATGTTAAAAGTATAGCGCGATGTTATTTTGATATCTGATTTAGTAAAAATTTCAAATTAATTATTAAATCGTGAAAATATCAATGAATTTAATCTCTAATGTTATAACGGTCATAAATTATTTTAATAGTAAACTGTATTTTTTAAGAACTTTTGCAATAGTAAGTTGTATCTTTCCATGACTATTTTGATAATTCGATAATTAATTTGAATACTTTGCTGAGTCGTAGACCAAAATAAAAGTATTATATACTTTCATGGACAAAATAGTGGTTTATCTTAAAAATAATAGAGGTTATATAAATTTGATTTTTGTTTTTGGTTTTAACTCTAGTTTTTAAGGAAATTGAGCTATAGTAATTCAAAATTCAGTTGAAAACTAAATTAAATTTGATGAAGAATTATTTTAATTAGAATTAAAATTCAGATTCTCTCAAATAAATTTGATTTGATTGATATGAAAAAAAAAATTAGCCAAAATAATTTAAATAAACGATAAATTTGAAAGAAACAAAATGTTGCACAAAAAATTAATATGATTTTATATAAAGGTATTGATGTTCTTTTTTTAAAAAATGATTCTTTAATTAAATAAAGAAAATTAAAATTATAAATAAAATATGTTAAGTGAAAGGTAAAATTAGAAATAAAAAAGTCTTGCTAAAATTTAATATTCCTTTTATATTTAATATAGATATATAGATAATATGTGAAAATAATATTAATTAATAATGACAATGTGATATTTATATGGGTTCACCAAAGATGTACACTTGTATCACTTCTAAGTGAGAAATTGTATAAAAGATTATAAAAATGAAACTATTGATTAATGAATTGGACCGAACGGATATGTTTATAGTGAATGAATCTTGACAAAGAAATGAGAGATTAACTAACATGTAATAGTAAATTGGCTAACAAATCAAGTGATGGGTCCTTTCAATTCAACCTGGCCTCAACAAGTTTTCGCACTAATTGAAATGTCAATTCCTTTCAAAAAAAAATGTTAATTTCTGACCATACGTTAATTTGCAAGTTGCAACACGCCAACACCCAAATCATATTTTGAAGTCTTAATATTTTTCAAATGTGGTTTGAGGATTAATTATGAAACACGACTTTGGTGCAGAAAATTTGTACCTTTTTTTTTCAAAAAAATAGATGGAGTCTACAGATAAATAATTATCACATTTCATAATCAATCTTATAAAATCAAATTCATTAAATCATGTTACAATCCTCACATCAGTACTATAGTCCTTAATTATAATCTACTTCATAATTTAATCCCAATCCAATCCAAAGGCCGGCTCCCAATATACCTATAATTATACAATTTTTTTTTTGTTACATAATTATACAACTTTTTATTTGCAAATTCCGTCTCTCATTTTGCCACAAACAGTGGTGTACTGTGTATATTATATTATGAGTTTAATAAAAATATATTCATAGTGTAAAATTAATTTGCATCGACAGAGTGTATGCTATTTTCACTTTATTATTATTTTTATAAAATCAATCTGATAACTCCGCATATTTCAGATGAGGTGACAAGGTAAACGGACATCATGTTTTAAATATTTATTTTTTCTTGAATGTGTCATGTTTTTCTTTTTTCAATAATATTGTTTGGTCAATGCCTATAAATTCTGGTATGGAACGTCCTTAATTAATTTAAGAAAACTTGTTATTTTTGGTGACTAATTTTGAGAAAACTAATAAAGGCAAAGGGGTGGTCCAGGTTCTCCAATTTATTTTGTATCTGTACATATGAATGTACATTACATGGTTTGATTCATTCAAGTCTCTACAAAATGTATTGTATTATCTTTGGGGATATGAGAGGAATAGAATAGTAATTGTGTCACGTGTCTTACTTCATTATTGGTGTGTGCCCATTCCTAGTTTTCAAAATTAAGCAAGTTATTATTATCGAATTAAATTGAAAGGGTACTCTTAATTAACAACAAAGAGAGTAATGAGATTTGATTTGTCCAATTAGAGAACAAAACTGGTCCTATTGTTTTCCTTATAAATATATTTAATAGTTAGATTATGTCTTTTGTATGAATTGGAGACAAAAACTTACCTAAGTAAGTTTCCAGGTAGATTCGTTGAGACACCCTTTCCTACCCTACAAAAGGTTGAAATGTTTTGTTTTAGTTTAAGTACATGTTGGAGGCACAAGCATAATTATAGAGGTTGTTGGGCTTTGTTATTTTCATGTTCTAAATACAAACAACGCTCATTATGTCATCTTACCCGAGGTATACATAAGTACCCCCAAAAAAGTATGCATAAGTACGGACAACAAAAACAGTAATTATATATATAAATTATAAAACAATATTTATTCATTTAAATTAATAAAATATATCGAGAATAATACAAAATGCAAAATTGTTAAAATTAAAAATAATAAATATATAAACAAATTCACAGCACATAGTTAATAATTTAAATTGACAAATTGGTCTATAAATGTGATAAAATTAAATTGTCAAGAATACTATGTCTTTATATCCGTAAAGTTGATGACGTTAAAATTATTGATTGAATTTGTAATTGTTGAAAGTTAATATGTCAATATGAAACAAACGAATATCACAATAAGACAAAAAATAAAATAATATCACATTTATACGACAAAATCACTAATATAACACCCGCACAAAAAATTAATTTATGTATTTATTTATTTTTTTGGCGTCAAATATATGTATTTGTTTAAATAAAAGAACATAAACAAATGATTCATAGAAATGATTTCAAACTAAAAAAAATGTTTTAAACGTTAATATTGTAAAATATTGAAGTGATAAAAATAGGTATTAGATAGTAGATGAATAATTTCATCAAAATAATAAATTTTATTAGATTTCTTAACATATATAACATATATACGTAACCTTAAAACGTTAATATAAAATTTATTGACATAGTAACACTACTCCCTCTGTTCCCGAGGGTCCCTTTGGTTGGAGGAGAAATATTAAATTATGTTTATTTTGTTCAAAAGAATATGAGAAGGAAAAAGTAAAATTTTCCACAGATCTTTTTATAATTTCCTTCATTTTTGGAGATTTAAAAGGAGAA
>JBBPBQ010020321.1:59735402-59759352 GCA_037974755.1 Cicer yamashitae
AAAAAAAAAAAAAAAAAAGACTAAAATCACTTATAAATCATTTAACTATCTCTCCTCTCTTTGAACTAATCTTTAATTTAATTTAATTTTTTATTCTCCTCTCCACTTTTTTAAAGAGAAACATATATGTATTTCCTTTCTCATCTCTCTCATCCCGTATGTTTTATTAAAATTTCTCTCTTATCCTCCATTAAAGCAAATAGATTTTAATGTCTGATCCTTTTAAATTTTGAGTAAATACACTTGTTAGTAAATAATAAACTTAGATAAATATAGCTTTTTCACCCTTAGTTTCTTTAATAAAAGTACAAATCATTTAATGTATATTTTTAGTTTTTGTAAGGATACAAATAGAAAAATAGTTTAATTGTCGGACAATAATTAACAATTTAATATATTTTATAATATCAACTTATCATAATTATTTTATTTTTAACGTACAGTTGTAATTAATTGATCGTATAAAGTTCATTATATTATTAGTGCATGTAAAGTAAATTCATAGAATTTTTTTTGAATTGTCAATGACAATTTAAAAAGATCCTATCACATAGACTTGGGTTGACAAATTTCATTTTTTACTTTTTATGTTAGAGGAATTATTTGAATTCATAACATCTTTACTATTCAAATTTTTACATTTATCCTCTAAATCACAAAATCATCTTATGAGTTTGTCGACACGTGTTCCAAACTTTTCATATAAGTTCAAAATTTGTACTTGTGTAATATTACGATTTACATTTGCTTATTTTTTTAATGTCAAATGTTAGTAGATATATTGGTTTTAGGTCGTGGATGAAAAAAAAACTTTAACTTTTTTATCACTCAATTTTTTTAATTCACTCATTTTAATCACCAAACGAATTACATTTACTTATATTTTTCAAAAATCTATTATATGTTAAATTAATTGATTTTTTTATAAACAAATGTATTAGTTGGTATACTGTTCTTATGTTGGTATTTTTTTTCTTCACTTATATGATTTAAATTTTGATTTTTTTTTATTTTAATTTCTCTAACTTCTTCTACCTTTAGTTAAAATTGTGGTTTGATTGAGTATTATTAAATTGTATTCAAATTTTATGAAATTTTGTGGAGTTCATTTTTTTATACATTAATATTTATAAAGTTGATCTATTCAATAATAATTTTAAATTTAATGTAACGGATCCATAAATTTTATCTGATAAGGCAACAAAATAGTATATATTTATATCAAACCAAAATATTATTAACTATTATAAAATACATAATAATAATAACTAAACAAATTTAAAATTCTACAAATTACAATTACAATTGTACTTTACAATATTTTATATTCTAAAAATGTTTAATGATCTTTTTATTATTATATATATATATATATATATCAAATCATTCAACTATTTAGCATCTATATGATTGCATATTTCATTTTTTACAAAATTTATGACAAAGAAACATATTTTCTAGAACCATAGATTTTTATGGGAGTTGATTTAAAATAAAAATAATAGTATTATTAACAATTTACCATGATTTTTCTTAATGTTGTGCTACATGACCCGCCCTTGTACTACATACATATTCCGGTTTTTATATATATATATATACACACTAAAATGTCCAACTTTTTTTGACCTTCAGGAGGTCGCATCCCCGAATAATTTTTTATTGTGCGGTAAGAGGTCGCATCCCCGTAATGCGACCATCTATAAACTTCAATTTTTTTTTAACAGGAGATCGGTCTCGAAATGCGACAATATATAAACTACTTTTTATTTTTTAGTAGATGGTCCACGACCTCCTATTAGAAGAAAAAGAATCATTCTTGAGGTGGTCACCGTGACGGAGCTTCGTTAGTACATAGGGTGGGCACAACCACCCCAAAATTTTCAATAATTTTTAAAAAAATACTACTACTCTTACTTTATTTATAAGTGACATTTGAGTTATAATTTTATCAACAACAATTGATCTATTTGATATATTTTATGGATCAAATTATACTCGGATTTTAAACATGTGCAGTGATCCAAAATTTTATATTTATACTTTATGTACTCAAATATTACTCTTCCAATTCCAGTAGACATTCCTCCTTATCTTCTCTATATTTGTGGTGATGAGTATAGGATGGTGTTCTCAAAGGCAAATGTAGAACTGTGATCTCACGTATAATTTGGAGGAAACTCTTACAGATAAATTTGATTGAATGTATGGAATTAGTTAAATTTTATATAAAAAATATATTTATGTTAAAAAAATTGAAAAATGAATAATTATTAATTGTGACAAAGTTGTGAAAACCAAAGTTATATAAGTCTATAGGATAATTGTGGTTTAATATATGCTAATCGAATTTCGACTAGACATGACCTAACATATGTTAATAAATATGCTAATTAATATAGAAATTGTGGTGTATGTTGTTGTAATTTTGAAATCTATAATCGATGTATTTTATGAGTAGAATTGTTTTTATAAGTTGAATTGTGGTTATTGGGTTATCGTTGTCGAGATATATATTTGAGTCTAATATGTGAAGATGACATACTATATGTGCATCTTTTACACGAATTAACCTAATCAAATGGCATGCATCAGGTAGATTTATAGATTGGTATGTGTAGATCTCATTGCATAACGTAGTTGGTATGTGTACATGGAATAAAATTTATTTTACCAATTTTTTAATTATTCAAATTGTATTTTTTTTTTATTATGTTCAATTTTTAAGATTAAAACACGGTCTCCAAAATCTATGAACCAAATACACAAATTTTTAAAATAAAATAAAATTTTCAACCTAAATTCCAACTAAATTTTAATTATTAAAAATGTAAACCAAAATTTGATATATTTTTGTAAATTTACAACTTAAAATTCTTATATGCAATACAATATTATAATTTTTATTTATATATTAAAATTTTAAAATTTCGATCACTCCAATATTTTCGTTCAAGATCCGCCACTGGTCGCACGGCGGGGATGTGACCTCCTGAAAGTTCAAAAAGTAAGACATTTTAGCATATAAATTTAAATGTAGGGTATATTGATTAATTTATTTTTTAAAAAATATAATAATAAAAAACCTTATATTCCATTCTTTTTAATAAGAGATACTTGATTTGATAAAAATTATACATTTAATCTATATTATTGACTAAATACCTAAAATTTTGTTGACTTAAATTTCTTCTAAGAGTTAGTAATAATTACGTCAATAAGTTGAACAAAGCCAGCAGCATATGCTTTGGTAATAAAGATATTATGTCAGGAGACCAGGAGAGGTTTTTTCCAGTTTGTATTAGTAATTGTGTAGTGATACATACATTCATAAAGGAACTTCTTATAACATATGACCAAGAACGATGTAAACTATGGTCCAACGTGTTTTTTTTTTTTTTTGCGTAAATATATTTTTTCCAAATAAAAACTTGTCCCAATGGTATCTACAGATAAAAACATATATTGCTCAATATGTGTGACAAAAAACTTTTTTTTTTAATTTTCTTTTTTCAAACTAAAACTTGTCCCACTCTAATAATAGTTGTTGAAAAAAATATTTGATACATTAAGACACATATTCAAACTTTAAATATCCCTCCTTTTTTTCTTTCATATTTGATATATGCAAATTTCATCACTGAACTCTTTAAAAAAATAATTTGTCAAAAATTCATTCAGATAATGTTTAAATTTAATTGTGATAATGTATATATTTTGTATATCTATGCTTGTGTCATCATATACACATTGGAGGTACATAGAGTGGAAGTGGTCATCAAATATCCCAATAATTTGTTTTTTGTTTTTGAAATAATCTATAAAATTTTAAAGAAAATAAAGCTTCACTATAATTAAAAAATAAACTACATCAATTGAGTGAATTGTGAGTTTCACCTGTGGATATAAAAAAATTAAATTAAATAATCAAATGAGTCTACAAATTTAATTATATAAATTAATTTGAGTTTTTTATTTTTTCTTTTTTATTTATTTTTTTTTTATGTTTGAGTCTAAATTGAATCAATTCAAATAAACTCGTCTTCTATTGGTTTGGGTATATGTTAGACAAAATTTAAAATTGACCACCTAAGATTTCAACCAAACTAGGAATATTATTATTTTAAAAATGTATTGGATTGAAATATTTTTTTTTTAAATTTAATTTTCTTGTACTATCACTGTAAAAAAAATTGCACAATCAATAAATTATGACTAATTATGTGGGTAATTTTATATGTAGTTAAGACAAAAGTCAAACATTATTAATAATCTAATGATTATGATTGATTAACGTGTAAAACTTATTTACACTAACAAGTATATAAATAAAATTTTATTATTTTTTCATTGTAGTTAATGTACTTGTTTTAATAGTATGAAAAATCTAATATTTTTATTTTAAAAGTAGATGTTTCAAAATATCAACTCAAATTCAATTCACTAATTATCTTTGATAAGCGACATAGAGTGTATTGCCAGCCAATAAAGGGATAGAGAATCGAATTAAACAAAATTGTGGCTAATTTTTTTTCCACGGTTTAAACATCATTTAGACACACGTTTTAATCGTTGCTAACAGCTTTTTTTTTTTTTTTGCAGTGATAACAATTGCATTTAAATATTTTACACAAATTTTAAAATAATGTTAAAATAAAAGATAGAGAAATATTTTTATAAATTACTTTTAGTAACTATTGGTTTATTCTATTTTTATAAATACAAAATAGAGAATAATAATTTGAGAATAGTTAATATTAATTATAAAGTACATCTATATAAAAATCACCAACACAAATTAATATCAATAACAATTTGTGTATAAACTTCTTCTTAGGTATTGCAATAAAGAGGACGATAACTACACATAATATTAATTTGAAAACCAACACCAATACTTGAAAATCACTTAAAATATCAATAACAATTTGTGTTGGTTCTAATAAGTAAAGTTTCTTGTCCTCTTAATTGTAATACTTAAAGACAATCACATAATTAATTATATCAATTTTACAAAAACAATAAACAAAAATAGATACAATTAATTTTTATTTTATTTTATTATTTTGAACAAAGTTAAATGAGAATAATAATTTTTCTTAAAAAGATAGATTAGTTTTTATTTTATTTTATTATTTTGAACAAAATTAAATGAGAATAACAATTTTTCCTAAAAAGATATTCTAGAGAAAGAAAAAAAAAGAGTGTACAACATTATTTTAAAATTAACTAAATAAATAATACTAATTGACAAAACTATATTCAATTATTGATAAATCAATTTGATAGTATCAAAAATAAGTTTTTTTTCTTACTATGTGTGGAAGTAATTTTTTTTCTACATATAATGAGACACAACGGTTACACTCTTGCTGTTTCGTGGCTGGCATGGCAAGGCAAGGTGCATTTGATTTTTCAAAAAAATAAAAGAATGGTGCATTTTTTTGTGTGGGTACTATGGCAAGGTGCATTTCTTTCTCTACTGTTGATGAGGTGTAAACAAAAATTGCAACAAAAGAGTTGCAGAAGAAAATGATAGAGTCAAGTGAATGACACGTGGTACTGTTGATTTGATCTAAACGTACCAACTACCACATGAGGCCCAATAGAACGGCCCAATTACATTTTACTCTCCTGAGACCCCTCTTCCTTTTGTCGCTTATAATAACTAACATCAAATATATAAGCTAAGATCTGACTTATTGTCCTTCTTTTAAAGGGAAAATATGGTAATATTTTATGCGTTATGGTATTATTTATAGGACATCAACTAGTAATTAATGTGTACTATACTAAAAACAAATCGAACATAATTACATACATGTTATCTATTAAGAGAGAAAGAGACTTGTGAAGGTTGATTTAGTTTCCTTTCTCTGTAGCGATAGTGAAGTGACTACCTTGCTCTTAACTCTTAACTGACTTAGATAGATATCCATGTGCAAACTTTTATGGAGCTTTAAGATACTTTGACAAATTTAAATATAGAATTTGCTTTAATTAATAAGTGAATGATTTTGTTTTTGAATCAATTAGTTAATTAATAAAATTAAAATAGAGTGAACCTATATAGTCTCATGCACCAGAATTAACCGGTGCAAAAACTAGTAATTGAATGCGAATATTGTTGTAAATTATTCTCAGCAACACTGCATAAATCTTATACATTTGCAAGATTATCCTCAATAATTTATTCGCCTTGATGACCGAAATCTCTCCCAATACTATAAAGTTTGTTTTTAATCACTCTTAAAAGTGGGTTTTTGTCCCACAATTTTTTAAATATGTCATTGTTGATCATGTACTTTTTGAAATACTTCATCTGTGTTATGATTAGCAAGTGTCTTTTTTTTACTCGTTCATATGTTTTATGAAATGAATATAAACGAAAGAGAATAATAATTTTATTAAATTATTTTTATTAACAATTAATATGTTTTTTATTATTGTAAATATAAAATAAAATATAATACACAATTCAAATGTTATAAATTCGTAGTAAAACGTCATAAATTCATCGAAATAGATATGTTATTGTTGGAAACGAAGATCAATCTTCGTTTCATTGTTAGAAAATGAAGATCAATCTTCGTTTTCTGTTTGTATAATTCAAGTTTATATGTTAGTTGTAATAACTAACTAACTAACTTCTCAGTTAGTTAGTTAGTTAACTAGAGGACTGTTAGAATAAGCCATGTATAAATAACCCATTCCATTCAATCAATAAACAAGTCCTACAATCATATTCCATTCTATATTGATTCTATCTTCTTGCACTTGAGTTAAGAATAGCTTGAAAGCTAACAAATGGTATCAAGAGCTTGGTTGCGAAAAACCAAATCAGAGTGATAAACACGAGTGAGGTGTGAGGATCAAACACGAGTGTAGTGAAGATGAGTAACAATGGAAATTATCCAGCCCATATGCCACATTTTGATGGAAAAGATTGGGATAGATGGAGAGTGCAAATTCGTGCATTGTTTGGATTTCAAGAAGTGTTGGAAATTATAGAGAAAGGTTTTGAAGAACTGGGGGTCAATCCAACAGAGGAACATAGATCAAGATTCAAAGAAAACAAGAAGAAAGATTGCAAAGCAACCTACATTCTTCATCAATGTCTTGACACGTCTAACTTTGACAAGATATCTGATGCAAGAAGTGCAAAAGAAGCGTGGGACATTCTTGAGAAGTGTTATTCTGGAGGAACCAAGGTCAAGAAAGTGAAATTGCAGACCTTACAGAAACAGTTCGAATTGCTGCAAATGGATGAGCGTGAGAAGGTTGCAGATCTGATTTCAAGATTGAGGAGTATCACAAATCAGATGGCTAGTTGTGGTGAGAAGCTTACTGAACAGAAACTATGTGAAAAGATATTGAGATCTTTGCATCCTAGGTTCGATTATGTTGTGTGTGCGATTGAAGAATCCAAAGACATCTCCACATTAAGTCTTGAAGAGTTGTAGGGAACTCTAGAAGCAAGGGAGTTAAGAATGGATGAAAGGAGTGAGAGTGATTCTGGGAATCAGGCATTGGTAGCATATGTCAACAAGAAAAAGAAATGGAAAAAGAATAAGTTCAAGGAATCTGATGATGATTCAGAATCTTCATCAGAAAGGAGCAATACAAGTGGTAAATCAAAAGGAAAATCAAGAAACTTTGATAAGAAGAAGGTGCAATGTTACAAATGTGAGAGGTTTGGACATTTTGCTCGAGAATGTTGGGCTGGCAAAGGAGGAAAACAGAAGAAGAAAGAAGAAGATGAAGCCTATGTTGCCCAAGAATATTCAAATTCAGATTCGGATATAGTCTTGATGATGGCTACAACAAACGAATATCAATCTTCGTTTTCTACCACAAACGGAGATCAATCTTCGTTTTCAGAATATTCTTCATCTCAGTTCTGGTTTCCTAATACTCGTTGTTGTAATCAGATGACAAGCCAGAGGGAATGGCTGGTTGATGTTGATACATCAAGAAGGAGCAAGATCAGGTTTGTTGATGATAGAACTTTAGAAGTTGAGGGAGCTGGCAGCATAGTGATCAAAAGAAGAAATGGCAAAACAACAGAAAGTGAGGGAGAGGATATGCTGTTGGTTGAACCAGAAGATGATGGTTCAGAGAAATTTAATGATGTGGAGGCTGCACAGGACCCAAAAAGTAATGCAGAGGGAGTGTTGCAGGGTGAATCAAAAGAGGAACGTTTAGAATTGCAGAACCAGTTGAATGCAGCTCAAGAAGATCTAAAGAAAGCAAATGAACAGATTTTCCAGGCTGAAAAGGAGAAGGTAAAGCTATTGATGAGTTGAAATAAGCACATAAAGTGACTGAGGAAGCAAATGAGAAACTCAGGAAAACATTGATGGCTCAAAAGCTGGCTAAGGAGGAATCTGAGAATGAAAGGTTCCGAGTTGTTGAATTGGAACAGGCTGGAATTGAAACTGTAAAGAAGAAGGAAGAAGAATGGCAGAAAGAGCTTGGAAATGTGAGGAACAAGAAAGCAGCTCATGTGATTGATAGTAATAACCAAGTTGGACACTTTCAAAAGGTGCTTACATCTATTGGAATTTTCTGCATTTATTCAATTGCTATTGGAATTCTTGTTGAGTTTATAGTGATGTATCCAATACAACATAAAAGGTATAAATATGGAATTGACAATCTGTTGGTGCTTTTAATTGGTGGAATTTCAATTGCATTGCCAATTTTTTTGTCTGTTACAATGGCTATTGGTTCTCATAGGTTATCACATCAAGGTGCAATCACAAAAGGAATTATAGCTATTGAAGAAATGGCTTGTGATGCTAAGAAGCAAGCATTGAATCATGCGGATGATGCAACTAAAGTTGTCGAGGTTCATGTCAAAGCAAAAGTTTATGCAGCTGAATTGGCGCTGTTGAAGGCCTTGCTAAATTCAAAGTTAAAAACTGAAGCTAGTGATAGTAAGCTTATATTGAAGTTGAAAACAGAGATAAAACAACTTGAATTCGAGGCTGTCCCGGTTAAAGCTGAAATAGTGAAGTTAAAATCTGCATTGGATGTTGCTGAGGTAAAGCATCATGATGAGTATATCCAAAGTACAATGAAGATTAGAAATGTTTTTGAACAAGTTGGAAGAAAAAAAAAAAAAGAGCAAATATTTGAAGTTCTTAGAGGATATGTGGAGCCCTTTATCATGGGTCACGGTAGCTGCTGCATTAATGAAAATGGCTTTGGCCAATGGAAGTAGAAGAGTTCCTGATTGAAGAAAATTTAATTAAGGGGGAGTGTTGGAAACGAAGATCAATCTTCGTTTCAATGTTAGAAAACGAAGATCAATCTTCGTTTTCTGTTTGTATAATTCAAGTTTATATGTTAGTTGTAATAACTAACTAACTAACTTTTCAGTTAGTTAATTAGTTAACTAGAGGACTGCTAGAATAAGCCATGTATAAATAACTCATTTCATTCAATCAATAAACAAGTCCTACAATCATATTCCACTCTATATTGATTCTATCTTCTTGCACTTGAGTTAAGAATAGCTTAAAAGCTAACAGTTATCAACTAACTCTACTTTGAACATACAAATTTATATGCTAAAAATTGAGGTGTTTGACATTACTAAAGATAATTTGTGTCCAACTCACATAGCCACTAGTAGATACTAAAATAAGGATCTGTCCTAATGACACGTGTCAAGAATACAAAACTATAAAGTTTCTATTAGAAAAATCAATGTTTAAATTTTTAAATAATAGAAAACGCAAATCTCACAATAAAATTTTCACATTGGTCAAATTTTAAGTCTAAAATCACTTTTTGGCTACAAAATAAAACTAATCAAAGGAGCTCAAATTTCAAAACTATATTTTTTAAGTAAGTATATCTCATATGCAAATTATAATTTCACAAAAACACATTTCCAGAAAGAAAAAGATGGCTAGCCCAATTGATTGTGTGCGCCAGGCGGTGTGAATACAAAAATTACACCAAAACAACTAAAATTGGCCTAGGCTCATGCACAACGGCCCATTTTTTCTAAAGTTATCTTATCAAATTCATAATTTTTTAAATCAATTTTGAAGATAAAAACTGTTAATTTAGTCTTTAAATTATCGTATTCTCTTTAATTTAGAGTCTAAAGTATATAAATATAATACATAATCTTTAAATACACAATTAGTCTTTGTAAAATGTAAGAAAATTGATTTTAGTTTCTGCAAAATAAATTTTTTAGTTCAAGTCTTTACAAAATGCAAACATTTTCGTTTTAGTTAATGATGTTTAATACCGTTAATTTTTTAACATTTGAATAATTAATGACTTTAAACTTAGTCTTAGTCTAATTTCTTGGAATTTAGTCTTTGCAAAAAAAAATGTCTTAGTCTATGTAAAATCCAAGAAATTTGATTTTAGTCTCAACATAATAAAAAAATTTGTTTTACTCATGCGTACATTTTTTATAATCGATTGTAATCAGTGTATTATAATTGTTACTCCATTTATCTCAAATTATATGTCATTCTAACAGAATATAGAATATGTTTGTTACAAATTATATGTCATTTTGCAAAATAATTTATAATTTCTCTTTTTCATACAACATTAACTATATTTCTTAATTTGATAATTTGTATCAAATTGACAAAGTGACATATAATTTGGAATGCAAAGAGTATCATTTTTATTTAAAAGATATTAATTTTGATTAATTAATTAATGACCAACATTTATGACGTGTATGATTATATGTTGCATCAACTTCTTTAGCGACTTATTTTTAAACAAACAACGCGAAAAAATTACTATTAGTATGTATTATAATTATTCTTATTTTTAATGTTGATGATATTAAAAACTAATTCTAATTAATTCTTTTTTTGACAAACATTTGTATATTCATGGTTTTTAGAATATATTTGTAATTAGTATAATATAACTATTTTTATTTTTATTTAGAAGTCATAAAAAAACTATCAACCAATTAATTAGAAATAAATACTTGTTTTGTGTATAAATTATATGTTTTAACAACTTTTTTGTGACTCATTTTCAAAAGAAAAAAAATCAAAAAAACTGGAGTGTGAAAAGTTATGTTAACGATAATTTTTTCACACTCTAGTCTCTTGCGATATAATATTTTTTTGGATTCAATATAATTTTGGTCTTTTATTTTATTATCAAATATTTATTTTAGCCATTTATATATATTTTTATTCATTTTAATCATTTATCTTTTAAAAGTGGTATATTTTAATCATTTTCATCATAACTCTTTTAAACAATTGTATAATTATTGTCATGAACTATTAAGATCAAATATTGGATCAGTTGTAAAGTTAAGTTGTAAAGTTAAGAGGTGCAATCTTAATAAAAATAGGGTGAAAATAAGTAAACTCTGGTAAGTGTTATTTGTTTCAAAGAGTTTACATATGTTTCAAAGCATGCAAGAATAATTTTTTCAACTTCAAACCTATTGTTGGGTTAAATCGGTGTTTTTTTATAGAATATTATATTGGATACATATTGACAATTGTTAGAAGGGATTTCAATTATCGGATATTGTTATAAATTTTGTTGTGATTATGACAAAGACTAAAATACACCCCTTATAAAAGATAAATGATTAAAATAAAGATAAATGATCCAAATAAATTAAGTAAAAGATAAAGGACAAAATTATATTTAAGTCTATTTTTTATATCTTCTAAATAAAAATAATAATAATTATTATAATACAATAAGTATAATTTATTATTAAAACCGTACACGAGAGTAAAACAATTTGTTTATTATGTAGGGATTAAAATTAAATTTGTTGTATTTTTCAGAGACTAAAACAAATTTTTTATTTATTTTGCATGGACTAAAACGAAATTTTTTAGATTTTGCGAGGACTAAATTTAGAGTCATTAATTATTCAACCATTAATTAACAGTATTAAACATTAGAGATTAAAACGAAAAACGTTGACATTTTCTAGAGACTTAAATAATTTATTTTGCATGAACTAAAATCAAATTTCGTAGGGAATTTTAACAAGTGACGTTAAAAAAAATTATATGGCTTCACCCATGCTATATATATATATATAGACATCTAATTCAGAGTTAAAAATGGACAGCTCAATCCAAAGTTATATAAATTAATTAAAAATCATAGAGTAAACATCCATTTTTTTAAAACTAATTATGAATATAGACGTGGTTGTGATTTGATAATTGATTATTTTGTGCAACTGGTGGAGTCAATGTTAGAAAAAAGTCAAGTTGTGATACTTTGTGCTGTGTTTTGTGTCTTTTTCAGCTTTGAGCTTTTATCATATTTAAAGTTTTTGAGTTTTGTGATGGCATTATCTTGTGCGCTAGTTTTATGTAGATTTTGGGTCTGTTATTCCTAGCATAAATGCCCAAAGACTGCACTCCTTGTGCTATAGTTTTAGACTTTTAGCTATCCATATATAGACAATTAATAGATAGATGATTTTTTATAACAATTTATTATTGTTTTATTTGGTAAGAATTAATCAGCGTCTCCAAATATTAGCCACAATAAGTTGAAGCAACAATATCTTAATGTCACGCTATTTGATTGTAGCTAAGTCTTGATGGTATTGTGAGATCCAACTTGCTATAATCTTTACCTCTTGTTTCCTTACATCTTTAAGCCACTTTGGATCTTCCTTAGTTGAGAACCTTAGGTCCACATGATGAGCTCCTACCCACATAACAAGCGAATAATTAAATAGAGAGAAACAATTAAATTTGGAAAAATTAAAGGAGAAAAATTAAATGCAAATTTAATTAGCTAACCTTCTTTCTCAACTAAAGCAACTATAGATTTTGATATATTCTTTAACACTCTGCAACAAAACTCTTAGTTAAGTAGAGTGGTTATAATAATAATAATAATAATAATAATAATAATAATAATAATAATAATAATAATAATAATAATAATAATAATAATAATAATAATAATAATATGATAAAAGAGAGTGATAATTAAGGCTTTACCCTCCACCACTCCAAGGGTCTCTTAAACCATTAAAAAATATAATGTTACTGGCAGATCTTTTGAGAACTATCTCAATATCCTGTAGAAAACATAAAATAGATCAACATTAATATGCAACTTGAAAATTAATTATATCAAATAAAAAAAATTAACAATATAGGTAGTAATTATAACCCACATGGCCACCAAACTCTGATGTAATCCAATTGGGTCTTGGGACAACGTTGTATGCAAATTTGCAATATGAAGACCTGTCTTTGTATGACCACTCAGATTCAGGGAAAATGCTTTCTTTATTGTTTGAGTCAAGGGGCATTATCATCTCCGAACATGCCTGTAATGTCAAGTGATATAATAATATTCACGGATTTAATTCATATATATTGTAATTATATAAAAAAATTATATTATTAGTCAATCACAATCATTAGATCATTATATATATATTTGACATTTAAGATAATTATCTCTAAAGTAAAATAAACACACATTTTAAAAAATAAAAATATAAAATATTTTCACAAATTAAACAACTTCTAAATTTTTATTAGACTAAAAAGGTAAAAATTAAAAATTAAAATTTTATAGAAATTAAAAGTTATTTTTTTGGGAAAAAAATTATTTAGCCCTACAATATAAGGCTAGCTCAATAAAAGAATTTCGTCAAAGGATTTTCTAATCTTGTGGACAGTTCAGGGCCCAATACAAAGCCCGGTATTATTTGAGCATGTAAAATAGACCGTGGAATACATTTAAATAAAAATTGAGAATAATGATTTGTGCAATTAAATTTGAATTCAATAGATTACGTATACCTGCCATTGCCACCCTCCAAGATCATGAGGATCAGAATTATCATATAAATCAAAGCACTTAGCAGTACCAGTATAGTTGTAGTAGATATTTGCAGCAGCATACAACTTGCTTAATGTATTATTATTTTCTGTCACTGAGTTGTCAATAGCCTCGCACATCTAAATATGCCCAAAATTCAAATTAATATGATATTTATGTAAAATATGTACTTCATTTAATTATTGTCAATTTAATTAATTTAAAAAACAATCTTAATATGCAACTTCATTGTCACGTTGTCACCAAAACTTAAAACACACTCCATCACACATTTAAAGGTGTTTTATTTCCAAACCCATCCAACAAACACACACACATACACATTTATTGTAATATTAATTAATAATAGTACTTTTTAAAGAAAAATATGTGGTATCATGACATCAAATAAAATCAACCACAAAAATAAATATAATTTATTTGAAGTGAAAATATTTTAAGACGATATGAATTACTATTTGCACCTTTTTCACAGGATATGCTGGCATAGGACTCAAGAAATTGGATGGTGTTGGATAATCTGTCATAGCCGTATAAATCCATGCTGTTTGAAGCCAACCCTCCAAAGCACCTGCTCCTATATCATTATTACTATTGCACCCAAAAAAAATTAATTGCTTTTCAAATTAAATTAATTTTGTCAAAAAAAATTAATTAATTAATTAATCTCACTTGCATATTCTGAATGATTTCCTTAGTAATTCTACTCCTCCATGTTTTTTGGCCGTTTCTTCAATCAGCTTCCAAGACCCTTTTATCACATTGTAACAATGCTCACTTTCACTCTGTAATATAATATACAAAAACAACACATATATAATTTTATTTTAAAATAAATGTTATTATTTCTCAAATAAACATATAGGAATTGTACTAAAAGGAATAAACATATATATAGGCATAAGCTAAGGTGAGGTGCACGTGAAAACATACTATATATAAATATAATAAGTCGTTAATTAATTAATACTTAAGAGAAGACGAAATCCGTGAGTAGACAAAGTAAAAGAAAAAACAAAAATGCACATTTTTTTAGTTAGCATTACTTCTTTAATTAACATTACTTTCTCATAAATTAGGTTGTCTATATATATATATATATGCTAAACCAATCACATGCAAGTTTTAATATTTATTTCCTTATTTAGAATTAAGTACTTGAATGAAATTAATCATGTAACTAAATATAGAAAAATAGTTTGGGGAGAGAAAAATACCCTGAAGTCTTGTGTGACAATGTTAGTGAAGACATATGGTGAAACCAAATCCATGAAATGGAGGATTGGAGCAGATGATGCTAAAGCTCCAATTGCAACGTGTGGATACTTCATTCTGAACCAAGCAGCCAACACTACAAAGCATAATCCATTTTCCTTTTAGACTAAAGTTTAAATTTTTAGAGAAAAAATAAATGTATCCAAAAACATCATTATAAGAAAATGAGGTCCTCCTCTTTTGCTTATGTCGTTTCTGACTTTAACAATCATTTTGCATGATGCCTCTAGATAATATAATTAAATAAAGAGATTATTTACATGGAGACAAAACCAACCCATAAAAAAATCATCATAAGCAAAATCCAAATAATTTGAATTTGTTAAGGAAAAAAATCATTCCAAATAAATAATGGAAGGATAATTCAACCATTGCAATCAAGGTTTTAGGATGAAAAAAAATGTCTAGGACTGCATTTGGCCTGCAACATCTTGATTTTTAACATGTTTCTATGACCATTGTGATTGAGGCCACTAAAACTCGTATTTTAAAACAATTTTTTAAAATATAAAAAATCGTGGCAAAACCGTTGCACAATTTAAAACCTTGATTGCAAGTTAAAAACTAAACAATTAAATATGAAACAAATAAAAATAATAATAAAGAAATAGGCTTTTATTAATATAGATTATAAATTATACTTCCTCCATAGGATCCTCCAAACACCACAACAGGGGAATCAGTAGCCGACAAATTGTTCTTCAAATCAATGATGAGAGTTGCATAATCAGCTAAAGCTTGTGTAGAACTCAAATATCCAAGTGTGCTACTATTTGCATATGCAACCTTCTTGTTTCCTCCAAATGGCATTGATTTTCCATAGAATCTATGCTGCACTTCAATTTATAATGCATGAGACAAACATATGAATACATACATATATAATATATAGTCCAAGATTAGAATACATACCTCAATAAAAACCAAAAGGGCATTAAAATAAGGTGCTTTTTCAAACATAAATCCTGTGTTTTGTGTGAACCATTCTATGTTTCCTTCATTTCCTGTGTAGACAAAGATTGGAGCTTTCTTTTTTGCACCCCCCCAATAGGTATCATTGATGAGATACCTTTGTTGAAAAGTTTGATAACTTTGAGGATTATAATTAAAGTGATCAAGTATTTGGGTATAGAATTTTGTTCTGTAAAGTTTGTTTTTGACAGAAGCAGAGTTTAGCTGTTGTTCTGGACGAATCAATGGAGAAGGAAATTTGGGTATGATATGGGAAGAAGAGAAGGTGAAGAAGAAGAGAAGAGAAAACAAAGAAAAGAGTAAAGTTTTGTTGCAGTGGAAGATAATTGCCATTGTTGTTTTTGTGGTGATAAAAATGAAAACAGTGTTTGATTATAATTATAAGAAAAAGAAGAGAATCTTAAAAATTCTTAAGTTCAGCAGAAAAAGGCTAGTGGCTAATGGTGGACCATTCCATTTTCTTTTATGAAGGACATACATTAGGCGTGTCTCAATATCCAATACGGATCATTCTCTAATATGTTTATAAAATACGTGTTTAAAAAATAAAATTTATTTACTTTTGTTTAAAAACACTTTAGATTTCTAAGACATATCTTAAACACAAAATGTGTCAAATCATGATGGATTAAAAACATGAAATTTAGTTATACTATATTTAATTTTTTAAATTGGTTTTTTAAGTTTGTGTTTAATTGGTTTTTAAAGAAAATGATTTTGACATATTCCTATGCGTGGGAAATGAGATGCATATGAAAGTGAAAATAATAATAATAATAATAATAATAATAATAATAATAATAATAATAATAATAATAATAATAATAATAGAATAAAAGGAATAAAATATATAAGTAAGAGTAAAAGTCTATTTTGGTCTCTGAGAAATTTTGAGAGATCCAATTTAGTCATTGAGAAAAATAAAAATACTTTTTAGTCTCTAAGAAAAATAAATCGGGCTAAATTCGTCCCTTAAAAATTTTGAAAGACCCAATTAAGTTCTTAAAAAAATTAAAAACACATTTTAGTCCTTAAGAAAAATAAACTGGGACAATTTAGTTTTTCGCTCAATTTAGAGAAAAATAAACCCTAGTGTTATTTCATCTAGAGAAACCACAAGTCTAAGATAGAAATCATTTTGATTCGATAGTGGTCTACGATTCTGAAGGTGTGACTTCTGCCGTTTCTGTCGTTTATTTCAGAAGCTGCATTTTCTCCTTCATTTTGGCGTTTTTCTTCTTCTCCCTCACGTTTCTGAAGGTGTGTTATTGTTCTTCCTGTTCGCGTTTTTGAAGGTGCGATTTCATGTACTATTCTTGCCAATTTTACTTTGTTGTTGCTATTTTATGTGAATTTTTTATTTGGCTTTGCAATTTGTGGATATTTTATTTATGGTTGACAATATTTTCGTTTCTTACTTTGTCATGTATTTTTTTTTTTTCTTGTTTTTTGCTATTTTATGTGAATTTTTTATTCAAATTTAAGTGACAAACACAAATTAGATCAACAAATTAGAATAAATTAGTTGGGTAAGAATAGGATCACATGCTGGTACTTTTTTTTTATATGTTATGTTTTAGATTATTTTAGATATCGTTGTGATTTAATTTGAATTTATTGGCGTTGTTTTTTAAATTATATTATAATTTAGTGAATTTTGTCAGAGACTTAATTGTCTATTTTTAACTATTGTCAAATATCTAATTGTACTTTTTTTTTTTTTATATAAAAATTTGTGGGAGATCAAGTTGATAAATTATCAAACAAATTAATAAAAAGAACTTAATTTTCTAACTCTGATATAAGAATTAATTTGATTTGGTTTATTATTTTTATGTACTAAAAAGTGATTTATTCTATAAGTAATTATAGTGATACACTGGTAAATAAAGAGAAGGAAAGAAGAGATTGAAAGAATAAAAAAAGAGCACGGTAAAGAGAAATGTGTCAGAGTTATTGGCTATATGTCACTAACAGATAGTAAATGCATTTTGGCTTGACTGTCGCTTAGATAAATGTATTTTTGGATCTTGCTCCCTGTTTCAATCATGCTTGCGTTTCCCTTCTATTTTAAAAGAGGTTATTATTATAATAAAATATCCATATTATAAAAATCTACTGAATTGAAAGCTATGATTATATAAATCATGTTCATAGAATTTAATATTAATATGAAAATTTTTAATATGTAAATGAGATACATTATAATCAACTTGTTTAATGATGATTTATGAAACACGTTATTTTTGAAGTAAATATATATATATATATATATATATCAAATAATTTAAAATTAATATAAAATTTTATAGAATTATTTATGTGATGATACTTTTTAATTAAATGATAGATTTTATATTACAGATATGTAGTAAAGAGATATAAAGATGTTATAATATTAAATTTGATATGCCAATAATATTAAGTTTGATAAGACCGTCTTCTCAATAAATTCTAAATTATTTAATATATAAATTTAGATATCACAAAAAAAATCATATTAAAGATTTTTTATTCACACAATCTCATTAGTTAAATTGATATTATCTTTAAAATGAGATAAATATAACTTCTTTTGCAATTATTTATTGAATTTAAATGTTTTTATATCTTGATTTTTTTTGCAATTGTCAATATTAATTATTAGTACCGTTAATATTAGTAACATTTTACATTAGATGAAAATTAAAGTATCACTATACTCCCAACTCTCTCACCTCAACCACCAAATCAACTTTATATCTCATTTTTTATTTTGAGTTGGCTCATCATGTTAGAAAAATTAGACAATATTAGAATCACTAAGAAATACGAGCATGAAATAAATAATTAGAAGTTACAATTAAAGAACATTAGATTTTATCGGTGCCTGCAAAACACCAGACTTCAGAGTATTTTGCCACCACAAGTAAATTTCTTGGTACACTTAGTCTTTGTACCTAATACTCTCCAAGAAACAATATTCACTTTTTACTAATTCTACATGTGAACTAACAAGGGCACAAGAACCACTCTTGAAAACTCAAAGAAATTGTAAGATAATTTCCTTTTATTCACGTAGATTTATTTGTATGTACCCTCAAGAAATAATCCCACTAGATATAAAAATCACAAAGATTATACATAAAAGTGATAATATATTATTAATTAACTATTGAAAAAGTTACTTCTAGAAAAACACGAGGACAAGACACTCAAAAAGAAAAATGAAACTAGGTCATTTTCATATTGTAAGTTTTTCCACCTTTTAATACTAATATTGCATCTTTTATACTTACGAGTACTTGTCACCACATGTAAACTATTTGATGTAGTTGGTCTCGTATCATATCTAATACTCTCCAAAATACAACATTCACTTCTTGCTAAGACTTTATGTGAATTAACAAGGGCACATGAACCACTCTTGAATGCTCAAGGAAATTGTCTATGACAATTTCCGTTTATTCAAGTAAATTTCTTTGTATGTAATCTCACAAAATAATCTCCACTGAGATATAGAAATCAAATTTCTTTGTAAGCAAAAATATGATCAAAGAAAATTGATATATTTGGTTCAACATTAAACCAGATACATTGACTTTCTTTGAACTATATATTCTTACTTATATTTGAGACCGAAGTAGTATGTAAGTGAGAATATATTATTAACTAATTACTTACGAAAAAGTCACTTCTAGAAAAACACATGAGAATGACACACTGAGAAAGAAAAATGAAACCAAGTCATTTTAAAGTAAGTTTTTCCATCCTTTAATACTATTGCATCTTTTATACTTGAAGAGTATTTTGTCACTGCATGTAAGTTACCTCGTGCAGTTAGTCCCATATCTAATACTCTCTCTGATACAATAATCACTTTTTGCCAACACCGCACTTAAACTAGCAAAGGCACATGAACCACTCTTAAATGCTCAAGGAAACTGTAAGATAATATAATTTCCTTTTATTCAAGTAAATTTCTTTGTATGTATCCTCACAATAACACCTGCAAAATATAGATTATATACTTACTCCGATCTTAAATATAAACAAAAGTATGATCAAAGAAAGTTGATGTATGTAGTTTAATTTTGAATCAAATATATAAACTTTTTAACTTTATTTATATTTATATTTGTGACTGAAATAATATACAAGTGAGAATATATTATTAACAACTTATCAGGAAGTCAACTTATCAGGAAGTCACTTGTGGAAAAAACATGAGAACGACACACTAACAAAGAAAAATGAACCTAGTCATTGTCATATTGTAAATTTTTCCATCCTTTAATACATTGGCATCTTGATCTTTTAACAAGACAAAACCGTTATATATATCAAATATCAATCAATGGAGAATAAATGCTATCAATTAAAAAATTTCCAACGATAGAAAACAATGAGAAGAAATATTGACTTACTAATTAATATTATTTTTTGGGTACAACTTACCGATTAATTATAACAATAATTATAACAACTCTTTAAAAGAAATAATAAAATAATATTTTACTTTAAAATAACTTATAGTATAAAATAAATAATGCCCTAATTATATTATTTTTCTGTAGAAAAAAAAATCTCTATTTTTTTTTTGAAATGAATATTATCCTTCGAGTCTAATAGAACTACAATAAACGATAAAATTATCTTTCAAGAGATTTAATCATTTACAAAATTGTATTCAAATTTATGACTTTTGATTAGATTAGAAGAAATCTTTATTTTTTAAGTGTGTGTGTATATATATATTTACTGACTAAATCTTTTAAGTACATATATTAGTAACTAGATTTATTAGATGATTTAAAATACTGTACATTAGTATAAGGCTTGAGTCTAAATATATTAGTAACACGGTATATTAGTATAACTTAAACACGATTGACGAATCACGTCTCTATATATTATTTAAATAAATTTTGTATCTTACTAATTTTACTTATCAAGATTTAGACTCAATCTTTTGTATTTTATACCATAAAACATATATACTTTGATTCTTAAGAGACGTCCTGATTGGGATGTTTGCAAAATTAGGACTAGAAGATCCGTCCAAATTGGAGGTCTCACTGTATGGACAATTTTGTACATATTTAATTCAGAGTTACCAAAATTGGTCTGGAATATTACCCTGTTAATGTAATACTTCAAATTATGAAGCAAAAATAGTTGCCTGAATGAAACTAATTATCTAACTCCTTGTACAATGTTGTCATAGAATTCGAAATATCCAGCTGAAATAATACACCAAACAAATTTTATTAGATAATTGGTTACGTGGAGGATTTTAGGGTTAACTACTTTCCACAATATATTTGTGATTAAAAAGTTCTTCAAAATATTAATAACCAACATGATAATATTGATCGTAAGTATAAATTAATGATCTTTTTATTTTTATGTTTGAGACAATAATTCGATTGATGTTACTTTAATAAAATAAGAAAAAAACTATGTATCTCTTAAAAATCAACTCATTTCGAATCAATATCAATCAAATTATCGTTTCAATCAAAAAATTGTAAATAACCTTTAAACATACTTCTAAATAATATCGTTGATAACTATTAAAATTTTGAGTAACTTTTAAATTTTAATTCATAATAAAATTTTCATTTGATAAGTTACAAAGCGAATATATTAATAGTAGTATAGTACAACAAAGTATACATGAGAGTTACGTTATGCCCAGAAAAAAAAATACGGGAGTTTCATGGGGTGAAAGGTGAGTCAACCTAATGTAACAACGTGCCAAATAGAATTTAAGTGTACCTTTGGATGCATGAGGGTTTCGCAAAATCGAAGTGTGTTTAAGGGTTATATTTTTGAATAAAAATTAACGAGTATTTTTCTCCGGTCTATTTAGTTTACATTAAAAATGGAGTTAAATCGTTCTTAAGTCTTAGTTTAATCGACAAATATCAGATATTCTTAAATTTGACTAAATTATCACAAGTGTGTAAGTTCATTATTATGAAATTTACCATATCTTTTAAGACAAAAAAATAAAGTTGAACTATTAAACTGAGCCGATCTTGTGAACTATACCCACTACAACTATAAAAATAGAGGTACTTTACAAAATAAAATATTATGACCCAATTTTTTATACTTATTATTATTGGTCTGACTTCATAAGTAGTACTTTCAGTACTATAAATTAATTGAGACGTTTATTTATTTTGATGGCAAACAAATTTATCTCATTTCATTCGAAACAATAGCTTTTAATATAAGATGAAATATAATCAAAATGTTAACAAATGCACGACACAATTACCTTGTTCCGAATAAAACTTATTTCATAGTTATAAAAATTGGCTAAAATGGAACGACAAAAATGTAAAATACCTCGTGTTGGGCGCATCCGAGATGCCACCAAGCATTGAGTCACAATGAAGTTGTATGAACACCATAGCATATACCTGGTGGTGGGACACCCTCAAACCAAGTTGTTTTGGCACAGAGAAAAGCACCATCTTCAACACCAAAATATTTTCTTTCCTTGAAAATTGTCGGGTCGACGTTGCACTTGAAAGTACCAATTGGCGGCTTATACCGTCAGTTTACTGTGCAGTTGCAGACCTGCAGGCCGTGGGTAGCATTACAGGCGCAGGTGCAGTCCTGCTCTGTTGTCGCACAAAAGAACATTTGTTACCTTACTTATACACAATGTTGCTTGTTATTATTTATTTTTTTATCTCCATTGTAATTAGTAATCACTGTGTTTTTGTGTTATAATTTTGTTTTAATTTTTATTAATTAAAATAAAAAATATGAAAAGAAAAATGGATTAGATTGGCCCATTGGCCTGTAAAGTATATATTAAATGGATGAGTTTCCATTTCAAAAAACAAAATAAGTTGGACCAAATTAACTAATTCAATTAATGGAATTTTTTAAATCAGATCAACTCATTTAACTGCTCTATTTATAAACAATTATCCTAAGTAGATATTAAATTCAAGTAGTTTGATCGGTAATTTACTCTAAAACTATTTTTTATAGGAAGGTTGTTGTTATGATCTAAACAAATTATTATGTACATGTGAAAACATCATGTACTCACGTTGACAAATATACACTTGACGAGCTTTTACATTTTTAGGGGAAAAGCTGTACGGCACTTTCATCAAAATAAAATTGAATAGAATTCTGAATAGAGGGTTTCACAAGTTGTTGCTCAAATGATTGGGATTCACGTGAATCGAAATGATAATGGGAAGTGGAAACACTTTTTTTGTTACATGATAAAAGAAAGACAAAAGGAAAATGCAAACTGGAAAAAAAGTGGATTTTTTTTCAATATATCCTTTTTTTTTTAAAAATAAAAATCTAAAATATCCTACTTTAAAAAAAAAATATCAAAATGTTATATTTTTGAATTTTCACTAAATGGCATTCGCATAATATCCTTAGAATGTAGTCATGTGAAGCCACTAAAATTAGAGGTAGTAGTAGTTGATTGTATCTCACAAATTTTTATATTTTTTTGTATTAATCGATAAAATAAATAAAATAATAATAAATAATTAAAATTATTATTAAGGTAGTAGTAGTTGATTGTATCTCACAAATTTTTATTTTTTTTGTATTAATCGATAAAATAAATAAAATAATAATAAATAATTAAAATTATTAATTAATAATAAAATTAATTAAAAAGTTATATAGATTGATTAGAATTGTCGGTAATATTAAGATAATATTTTAACATTTCTTTCTTATTTTGTAGTCTATTCACATGTTAACTATTTACTATTTTTTTGTGACATTGCAAATAAATTAGTAACTTTCTGCATTCAGATATTTTAGCATATCCACGTTATTTTCTTTGATTATGATATACTCAACTTCAGTTTTT
>JBBPBQ010020321.1:59759498-59820600 GCA_037974755.1 Cicer yamashitae
TTCAAATAAAAAAAAAAAGAAAATTAGAAATAAAATAGACGTTAGAAATAAAATGCACAACATATTCATATTATATCAGTTACTCGATCATAAACTAAAATATTGTCTGAATGTTACCGATAACTCTACACATTTTTTATAATTATTTTTGTATTTTTTTTACCAAAAATGCACAATATATTCGGACTATATGAGTTACTTTTTGTATTTATTTGTTTTTTGTTTTTATATTATTTTAATAAAAAAAATATATACGAGTAGAAGATTGCATCCTCGAAATATGACCAACTATTAGTCTCAAAAGATTTTCTTTTTCACATATGAGAATGCGACTTAGTGAAAACCTAAAAAGTAAGATATTTTGATATATATTTTTTTTTTAAAATTGAGTATTATGAGATTTAAAAAAAAAAAGATATTTGGAAAAAATTATAGAAAAAAAAGACACTCTAAATTTTGAGGATAAATAATATATTTCCCCTCATACAAATATGCCAATTTTTTAATTTTAATATTTATAAGAATTTATTTACTTTTAATCCAGTGAAATGTAATATATTATTTTTACTAAATATGATATTTTTCTTTAATTTTTACTATTTTGTTTTGTTCATGTAAAATATTTTTGCGTTGAATTTTTTTAAAATCATATTAAAATTAGTTTTTAAAAAATAGACAACATGAAAGGAAGGAAGAGTTTTGGGAATTATTTATCTTCATAAAATACAAAATTCCCTTAATTTAAGGAACTAAAAAAATGTATTGGTGAAAATTATTTTAGGGTTAATTTCACTTTTGGCTCTACTATTTTAATACGATCATGAAAATAATTTTCCTTTTTTAAAATTGAACTTTATGATTTATGGAGTTTCACACTTATTCTAATTTTGATTTCAATCTAGATTTTTAACTCAAAATTAGTGACGTGACATATTTTTAAATGACATTCAATATTTTTTTTAAATGAATGTCATACCAATTTAAAAAAGATACATTTGAAAATATTAAACAACTTCATATTAAAATAATACAAACCAATGTGGTAAAATAGATATGAATTTATATTTATCTAACTCATCAAACATTAAAATAATACATTTGAAAATAACCAAAATATTTTTTAAAATTAATTTTTTTTTATAAATATGATTATTTATTTTTGTAACTTAACAACTTCATCTTGTGTAATTTATTTTTGAATAAAATTGTGTTATTTTTTAAATATATTATTTTATTGTTTGATGAGGTGATAAATGTACACTCAGTTATATTTTGTCAAGTCAACACGTTTAATATAAAAAACATATGAGATATAAAATATGGTTTGAGACCAAAACTATTATAGACGTGATACTTGAGAAACCAATAAGTTTGATTCTCAATTTTAAAAAGTGGACTATTTTCATAAGCGTAATAAAATAAGGGATAAAAAATAACCAAGTCCAAAATTAGATATTCTCCTTCAATTATTTCCTTTTAATTAGGGATGTATAAGACTCAATCGGTCATACGAATCTGTCTTGACCTGTAAGCAACATGATGAGTCTGATCGGGTTTAAAAAAAAAAAAAGACAAGACAAAGACAAAGACAAGGTAGAAAAATAATTGAGTTCGGGTCATCCGTTACATCCTATATTACTTTAAAGACAAACGATTATTTATATTATTATTTTATGTTGTTATTGATTCATTCTCTCTACAAAAGTTACCAATTGAACTACTAACTTAGTAATTTATAGTTTGTAAAACAATATTATAAGTTACTATTCTTGAATGAATTGACAAGTGATAATCGTATGTGATTTATTGCGAATTTCTTTACGTTTAATTGTTTTTTATAAAAGAAAGTTTAAGGGACGAGACAATTATTATTGATTCACTCTCGTCTTGGGATTAATTCGTTTTTGTCTTTATTCTGTTATGTCCTTAATGAACTCGTAATTCATTGGATTTGATCGAATTAAAGGACAAATTATGATCTAAAATTTGAGTCGAACAAATATTAGAATCGAATAAGAAACACACCAAACACCTCTAACTCTAATAATCTCATTCAGTTATTTATCTTTATATTTGTTTTTCTCTTTTCTCTTACACTTGTATTTGTTTTGTTTGAAGTGGAAAGAAAAATGGAAAGAGAGAATCCAAATTCAATTTTGAAGGACTTAGATATTTTCTTCAAATTGTTTACATGTTGTGACAATATTTTAAAAATGAAATGAAATATTTCTTTATATTTATCTTTCTCTTCTGCTTTCCAAAACCCTCCCTCCAAATTCCAACCTCACACTTAAGTCCAATTTATTTGTTAGCATATCTATATTGAATTTTTTTTTTCTTTTCAGAATAATTCGATACTCAAAAGAAGATACAAGTACTGATATTCATAATTTTGCGAAAAACTATGTCCTCCCAAAACAATTAAATTTGAAAGTACTTGTTGTGAAAGAAAAGTTGAAGTTGAGGTCAATTGGGACCGAGATGGATGCCAACTGCCAAAAGCAGTGTCGCTATAATACATTCCACACATTCAGCGCTGTACTACAATCCAAAACTCCAAACATTGAAACCGCTTTCCCTTCCTTCATACACACACAACACAATCAGCGCCATCAATCAAAATCTAAACATATCTATCCACCCTCCAATCACCATCATTGGATTCCCCAATTTCTTTCATCCAACCATCCAAATCTTGACACGTAATCACTCTCCACAGACTCAACTCGCATACGATTTCGCCCCTCTTTCATTCTTCCACATTTTCGCCACTTGCCATGCTTCACCAAAAATAGCTTCACCAAAACCAAAACAGAGAGACCAGTTACTACTGATGCTTAGACAAAACGGAACAACCATGGACATGATACCCGGGAAGATCAGAAAACGAGGGTGTTCCTCATCAGCATCATCTTCATCTTCGGTGATTCACAACTACAGATTCAAAAGAGCTATTCTAGTAGGTAAAAGAGGCGGATCAAGTACACCCGTGCCTACGTGGAAACTCCTGAGCTCGAGATCTCCAGCGTCGGCGATGCGGTTACTTGAATCGCCGAAATATCCACCGTCGCAAGCGGGTAGTAAAGTGAGACAAGCTCCGGTGTCGGCGAGGAAACTGGCGGCGACGCTTTGGGAAATGAACGAGATTCCTTCGCCTAGTGTTAAAGAAATGCGTGATCACACGAAGATGAAAAAGGAGATTAGAGTTTCAACTGCAAAGTCTATTCGTTCTGGTTCTTTTCCTCCTCATTTGTCCGATCCATCACATAGTCCTCCATCAGAGGTTTTATTTTATTTTTATCTATTGAAATTCAAATTAATTTTTTTTCTTCCAATTATATATTTACTTATCTGTCATAGTGATTAATGAACCTAAATGTGTTGGGAATTAACGGGCTCAAATCGTTAATGAGCTAGGTCGAATTGATCGGAAGTACCGAGTTACCGAGGTTGAACCCTAATTAGTCAGAATTTACTTATCTCCGGTAGAACTCCAGGAACCAATGATTAAAACAAAAAGAATGTGTTGTGAATTAATTAATTATTAAATAATAAAATGTGGAATATTCTGAGTCCAGATCATGTGTTAGTCTGGAATTTTGCCTTCACTGACAAGCAATAATGGTGAGATTTTTTAATTATATTATTAGTTATGATTTGTGTATGTTTTCTTACAAAGTACTGTCAATTTTTATTTATTGTAGAGAATGGATCGATCTGGAACTGGTAGTCGTCATAGAAGAACACCGGCTAATTCTCATAGGCAGAGGCACACAGAACACCGTCTTGGCCCTTTGGATTCTCATAGCAATGCCAGTGTTATGGAGGTATATCATATCATATAGGTGGATCCTATCATGATTTGTCAATGTATATGAAAGGAGAGAAAAACATAATTTTGACATGACATGAACATGAGAGGATCCATCCTGACCGAGAAGCTAATTTACCCGTGTAGAAGCACGAGTCTCGAAAAAATCACAAAACCCGTGTAAAAATTTGCAGAAGAATTGGAACGATGTTTGAGCGAGAAAATAAATCATCAGGAGTTTGACATGTGTTTACTTTAGGTTATTGTTTTATAGATGGATAAATAGTATGTGGGTGCCAATTGCTGAGAATTTATATGCATAAAATACATTGTTGATATGCCCTTACCATTCATTATATTTTTAATACATCTAGTAGAAGTTCGATGGTGTTGCTGACAGATTAGTTTGATTTCTTCGTGAGTGTAAATAGAAGATTAACTGAAACAGATTATGACATGCTAATGTGTTCTATATTCATATCAGAATGGCTAGACTGCATATCAAATTTATTTTACATTTTTTTGTTACTTTGAATGGAGGATTTGATTTAGTTATTTATTGGTTTTATGACATGCTTGCATAATGCCCTCTTAACATTTTGATAAATTAAAATGTCACTAAAATAACATGTTGTGCATGTCTTCTTAATATAGTTGCATCTTGGTTTTCTTGCAGATCGAAACTAGATCTCGAGCACAGACCCCTGCCTCATCCACTGTGGGAGTTAAACCACGTTTGAAAGACGTCAGTAACGCTTTAACAACATCAAAAGGGCTAATTAAAATTATAAACCGCATGTGGAGTCATGAAGACCGGCCTTCTTCTAGTATGTCTCTTATCTCAGCTCTACATACCGAGCTCGAGCGGGCTCGCCTACAGGTAAATCAGCATATCCAAGAACAACGATCGGATCAGAACGAAATAAATTATTTGATGAAGTGTTTTGCTGAAGAAAAAGCTGCTTGGAAAAGCAAGGAGCGAGAAATTATCGAGGCTGCCATTGAATCTGTTGCAGGAGAACTTGACATGGAGCGGAAACTCAGGAGACGGTTGGAAAGCTTGAACAAGAAGCTGGGGAGAGAATTGGCTGAGACCAAAGCATCCCTTATTAAGGTGGTGAAAGAACTTGAAACTGAGAAGAGAGCTAGAGAAATTATCGAACAAGTGTGTGACGAGTTATCAAGAGACATTGACGAGGATAAATCTGAGGTAGAGGTACAAAGGAGAGTGTCAACAAAAGCTTGTCAAGAGATAGAGAAAGAAAAAGAGATGATGCAGTTAACAAATATGTTACACGAGGAGAGGGCTCAAAAGAAACTCTCCGAGGCAAAATATCAGCACGAGGAAAAGAATGCTGCTGTTGATATGCTCAGGAATCAGCTTGAAGCTTTTCTAGGAAGCAAACAAGTTAGAGAAAAAGGACATAGTTCCACCCACTTGAATGAGGAAGAAATCGCTGCATATCTCGGCAGAAGCAGATTAAGCTCCCATCCTACCGAAGATAAAGAAGATGATGGAGGAGAGGTTGACAATGGAGTAGAGTGTGAAGAGGAATCTGGTGAAAGTGACCTACATTCTATAGAATTAAATATGGACAACAACAACAAAAGCTATAAGTGGACCCACCCTTCCGAACGCAGATTCGACACAAGAAAATATCCAATTGAGGAAGAAACGAAAGGTAGGAGGTCTATCTCCGGGAGAGATTCAAGGATAAGCACATCTCTGCAAAGGAGTATATCAGATGGAGTGGAATGGGAAATCCAAGGTGGTGAGAAGCTCCAAAATTCAGGAGAAGGAATAGATTGGGAAAGCTTTTATGAATTGGAGAAGCAAGGTCAAGGAAAAAGTTATGGCGATGAAATACAAGGCTATAAATCAGTGAAAAATTTAAAGGATCAGATATTGGCTGGTTCTAGGCTTGGATCTTCTAGAGGTTATGCTAGTCCAACTAGACAATTTTCACAACCTTGGCCGTCACGAGATCCAACAAATACCTTCCAAAAGGGACCTGCTACAATGCAGGGAAATGGTCAAAAATCAAGGTTAGGGGAAGCCAGGGGTGAGGCCCAGACTGTAAGGAAGTCTAAAAGGTAAGAAATGTTTGGATTAGCGGTGAGTTTGGTGGAATCACGATGCACTACTGTGACTTTGACAAATACTACACTTTGAAACTTCAACAAAATCACATTGCCATTGTAATTTAGTCAAACTCACCCCTTGCTATCATGATGGTTGGTACAAATATCACAGTCCTTACTAGCCTGCTAGGAGAAATTGAAAGAAGCTTTTCTCCATTTCAAGTTTTTTATTTTGTTGATAGCCATGTATGCTAACGTTGCAGCACTCGCTGCTTAATCTTTCATTTGACCATTACGTATGGTCTTGTTTGTAGAGTTCAGAGTATGTGTTATAAGTATAACCGGCGAGTTTTTACTTTTTTTCTCCTGTAACATAAGCTGTGAAGTTTATTAAGAAAGTATGTTTTTTTTTTGTTTGAAAAACTAGTTGTCTCCCGCAATGTGCTTCAATGAGTGAGGGGATCAATTGGTTTGATTCAGACACTTTCACTAATCAGTAGGAAAAATGAGGTAAAAATATTCAAGTACAGGGGTTGGAGCATGATTCTAAAATTTAACATGAAACATGATTGAGGCAAGATAAAATTTTGATACACATTATTTCATGTTTTATTATTATTATTTTTATAAACCATCAGAAAAAAAATTTAATTAGATCCAAATATAATCAACTCATATATAGTCACTTACAATCTGGGTGGTGAAATATATTATATTTTTATGCATTTTTTTTGTAAATTCTTACAAGAAATAATATTGTTATTTTTACTTTGTCAATTAATTATAACCCTTAATTATTAAAAGTGATTTATTTTGATCATGACTACGTTTAAATTCACACATATGATGAGTAGACACTTAAATTTTTTTAGTACACAATAATTTTGAACAATTTTAGTTACTCAAGTTTTCAAATAGTTAATACATTAATTAATTTATTTAAAATTCTCATAATCTTTTAAACAAATTCCACAATTAAATTAATTTGATTTATTTAAACTCTCACTAATTAAAACCCTAACTTAATAAGTTTTTTAGAAATTCATTATTAAACCCTAATTCCACATCTTACAATTCCCCCCCTCAAATTTTATAAAACTTTTCCCTTCCTTTCCCTCATTCCAAACACTGTAAGGGTGTTTTATGTAAAAAAACTGAAAGAGTGATAATTTGAACGTTGTCAAGCTTCACCCTTTCCCTTTCACTCACAGCCACTCCTCCGCCGTCGTTCTACGGTGACCCACCGTCAACTATTTTTTCAAACAGAAAATTTATATCTGTTTGTAGTTTTTCAATTTTCCATGCGTTCTTCTATTCACCAACATTGTTCCTCTCCTCGTTCAACTGCAACCATAGCAACCCTTCTCAAAGCTTGCAAAAGAATCCAACATCTTCAACAAGTTCACGCTTCCATCATCCAAAGAGGCCTTGAGCAAGACCAATTCCTCATTTCCCAGTTCATTTCACTCGCCAACACCATTTCCACCTCCACTCTCTCGTATTCCACCACCATCTTCGACCGCGTTCTCAATCCCTCTACCTTCCTTTGGAACACTCTCATTAGAACCCATTGTCAAAATAGTTTCTTTAAAGATACACTTTTGGGTTTTGTTCGTATGAAAGCGGAGGGTGCTATTCCTGATAGTTACACTTACCCTTCTGTGATTAAAGCGTGTTCTGCAACGTGTAAGATTTTCGAAGGAAAATCGGTTCATGGGTCCGTTTTGAAGTGTGGTTTGGAAGAGGATGTGTTTGTAGGGACTAGTATGATTGATATGTATGGTAAATGTGGTGAGATTGATTATGCTCGTAAGGTGTTTGATGGTTTGTCGGAGAGAAATGTGGTTTCTTGGACTGCTATGGTTGTTGGATATGTTGTTGTTGGGGATGTTGTGGAGGCGAAGAAGGTGTTTGATGAAATGCCGCTGAGGAATGTGGCTTCGTGGAATGCAATGATGAAGGGTTTTGTTAAGGTTGGAGATTTGAGTAGTGCTAGGCGTGTGTTTGATTCTATGCCTGAAAAGAATGTAGTTTCGTTCACGACCATGATTGATGGGTATGGTAAGGCTGGTGATATGGCGTCATCGAGGTTCGTGTTTGAACAAGCTGCGGAAAAGGATATTGTTGCTTGGTCTGCTTTGATATCAGGGTATGTCCAGAATGGTCAGCCTAGTGAGGCGTTGAAGGTCTTCCTTGAGATGGAATCAATGAATGTGAAACCTGATGAGTTCATATTGGTTGGTGTGATGTCGGCTGTGTCTCAGTTGGGTCATTTAGAATTGGCTCAATGGGTGAATTCATATGTAGGCAACAGCTCTATTGATTTTCATCAAGACCATTTGATTGCAGCACTTGTAGATATGAATGCAAAGTGTGGAAACATGGAGAGGTCATTGAAATTGTTCCGAGAAATGCCGAAGAAAGATTTAGTTTCGTATTGTTCGATGATTCAGGGGTTGTCAATTCATGGGCATGGGGAAGATGCGGTGAATCTATTTAATAGGATGCTGATGGAAGGGATAATTCCAGATGAGGCAGCCTTCACGATTGTCCTGACAGCTTGTAGTCATTCTGGGCTCATTGATGAGGGTTGGAACTACTTCAACTCCATGAAGGAAAATTATGGCATTAGTCCTACACCTGATCACTTTGCTTGTATGGTTGATCTTCTAAGCCGATCAGGGCAATTAAGGGATGCTTATGAACTTATAAAATCAATGCATGTGGAGCCTAATGCTGGTGCCTGGGGTGCACTGTTTGGGGCATGTAAACTTCAAGGTGATGCAGAGTTAGGAGAAACTGTTGCTAGCCGACTTTTTGAACTTGAGCCTCAAAATGCTGCTAATTACGTGCTGTTGTCGAACATCTATGCCGCAGCCGATCGATGGAAAGATGTTTCCCTTGTGAGAAGTAAAATGAAGGAAAGAAGAGTGCAGAAGATACCTGGTTGCAGTAAAATTTAGTCCAATGCTGAGTTATTTTGGTTCCATATATGAAGTTCTGAATGTACAGAACATGGAAAGCGGTTTGAATTCTTGTTCAGTTGATCTGGAAGCTTAGCAGTTAATCCATGGTTGTATAATTGCAAGCGAGTTGATGGTATATAAGTTTATTCCCGTCTTTCACTAATTGTGACATATCAATCAAGGTTTACAGTGTTCCATATTATTTTTTTCCTAAAATATCCTGATCATATTTTATACGAGAAATGAAATTTCCAAATTTTTGCCGCCATTATTATATATATTATAAACATTATAGGATGCAAACTCCAGTATCAATTTACTGGTATTCATGCTAGGAAGTGGGCTATCAAAGTAAGGCATAGCAACAGCTGCATGAAAAGCAGCCAAAAATTTGTCAATATCTATGGAAGGGAGAAAAACATAATTTTCACATGAGTTGAGCATGAGAGGATCCATTCTCATTGAAGTTAATTTATACTTTCCTTTTTGTTACTTTGGATTGAGGTTTTAATTACTGTGTTGTTTTTGGGTGTTGAACCTATCCTGCCTTCACGAGATACCCTGTCATGTATAACATTATTTGTTCACGACTTAGTTATTTATAGTTTTCCAATATTTCTTGGAAAATAGGATTTAGGAGCTTCTTGCATTTCACAATGAACATGCTGAAAAAGATTGTAACATGTCAATGGGTACTCTCTTTCTATCAGAATGGCCAAATATCAAAGTTAATCTGTACACTTTTTTGTTGCTTAGAATGGAAGCTTTGATTTAGTTATTTATTGCTTTTATGACATGGTTACACAATGCCAACTTAACAGCATATCAAATATTTTCGTTTTTATTAATTATTATAAACAAATACTTTTAAAAAGTGAAGTTCAAAATAAGTAGCTCAAGATCAGTTTGTGACATGTAGCTCTTGCATATCTTAAGCATTCTGTTGTGATCATCTCCTTCTGATATCCTATTTCTGTCTTTTCTGCTCTGACAGCCCAGATTTATGTGGTGACAATAACACCAGACTCTTCAATGATCGGAAGTGAGTTCCCTATTCGATCACCCCATTTTGTTCTTTCTTTTAATTGTTCTCTACGTTTCTTATTCATTTCATAAAGTTGTTTAATTACATTGACAGAGTGATGCACATCAAGCAACTAGGTGTTATAACCTCCCTTGCTCTGGGAGCAAGCATCTTCCGACTTTCTAACTATGGTTCTTCTCAATAGGATATAAGCATCCTGGTGTGGAAGGAAGGTACACATTTTCTATCCTTTTATGTTATTGTCTTTTGTTATTGGACATTAAGGAAAGGAAATATGCCCCACACCTAATAATCACAAAAATTATATCAATGAAATTGTTCTGTACAGGGTGCATACATGCACCATTTAATTGTAATATTTTCTTTTGGTATTAGAGGAGATGCCAAATTCCACCATAATTAACTCACACAACTGCAAGGTTCCGGGTTTGAACCCGGGACAAGACGTCAAACCTAACAATATCGGCGTTTGCAAGTTGAGCTAGGACTTAAGGACATTTAATTGTAATATTTTAATATACTGATTTTATTATTCCTGTCTTTTATACTTTTTCTTCTTTGTTATGTTTTTTTCCCCCAATGATAACGATTGAATATCTGCATGTTTGCATTTTTATGACTCTACTATTAATTCTCTTCCTTGAATCAAGGAGAGATATAAGTAAACAAATAAAAAAATAAAATAAAAGAAGATCTGGATTAAATAAAATAAAAGAAGATCTGGATTAAATAAAATAAACTCAAGGAGATAATATCTTCGGATATTGCAACACCCTCCTCAAGTTGGCTGATAGATATTTATCATGCCAAACATGTTTATCCTATGCTCAAAGACGGGTCTTGCCAAACTCTTGGTCAGAATATCAGTTGTTTATTGATTAGAAGTCACAAATGATAGACAAATAATTTCGACATCTAATTTCTCATTTATGAAGTAGCGGTCAATGTCAATGTGTTTTGTCCAATCATGTTGAACTTGGTTGGACAATACCTCGAAGTTGACTTTTTGTCTGTGACTGACCCTGCCCAGTCTGAATCAATATAGAAACATTCCTCTCACTAGTCTTATTAACAAAGAAGCATTTTTAGGATTGGTCTTCAAGTATCTCAAAATTCTATAGACCACCTTAAGATGCTCCTCATATAGAGTGCATAAATTGACTTACGACACTTACTAAGAAAATGATGTCAGGTCTAGTATGAGGCAAGTAAATTAGCTTGTCAACCAACCTTCGATATCTCCCAATATCAATAGAAACACTCCCTTTCTCCCCAAAGTTTCACATTAGGATCCATGGGGATTGTGGGTGTCAATTGGCTACAATTACTCATCCCAGTTTCCTCCAAGAGATCCATAATGTATTTTTTTTTTGTGAAACCATAATTCCCTTCTTTGATCAGGCAATCTTCATGCCAAGGAAGTATCTCAAGACTCCTAAATCCTTAATTTCAAACTTTGCAGTTAGTTCTTTTTGTAGTCTTCCTATTTCAAGTATATCATCTCCAGTAAGAACAATATCTTCAACACAGACAATTAGGACAGCAATCTTTCCATTAGGGGAGAATGTTGTGAACAAGGTGTGATCGAATTGTCCTTGACTATAACTTTGTTTCCTCATATAGACTGAGTGAACTTTTTGAACCATGCTTTGGAGATTGCTTGACACCACAAGGAGACTTCTTGAACTTACACACACTTGATCCAAATTTGTCTTCAAAACTAGAACATCCATGGTGACAAATGTTTATTTTTATTTTTGGATCAAAACACTTATATCTCTTATGAGTTAGTGAGTATCCAACAAAAACACATTTTATAGCACGTGGTTCTAGTTTGCAAGATTATTTTGCTAATGAACAAAAACAGTGCAACAAAATATTTTAAATTCAAATCAACTGAAACACAAACAGTAGGAAAACATTCTTTGAAAATATGGAATGGTGTTTGAAAATTTAAATTTTGGATGACATCATTTGAGAAAAATGAAGCTCTAGCCACCTAAAGGATATAATGAGAACGAAAGAAGTTAGTTTGACAATTTTTTGTGTGGACTAATATGCCAACATACAATAGAACCTTTTTGTGTAATGGTTGAAAAAGAACCATCTGCAATTTCTATTTTTTGGTTACGTCACATAGACTATAGGACGAAAGAAGAGTTGAGATTTACCTGTCATGTGATCAGTTGCACTTGAATTTACTATCCTGGTATGGTTGAGATTGACACTAAGTGGGGTAAGTGATTGCCTTTCTGGGCTATAGAACATGAAGGAGTTTGAGATTCATAGAGTCTGTTGTACAATTTGTCTAGTTGTTCCTTAGTGAATGGAAACTGGCTTGAGGACGATTGTCGTTGTTGATCAAAATTACTAGCTTGAAGTGCATGACCCTCACTTCCACCTTTCTTCTTCCAATTTGGGGACTTGCCATGGAGAGTCTCCTACATGTCTCACATATATGCCACACGCTCTTGCAGTGATCAACAAAGGTTTGTCAGATTTCTTTCCATCTCTGTTCTCTTCATTGAAGTTTCTATTAGCAAAAGTTGATCCTTCAACTTCTAAAACTTGAGCTGACTTACCCATTATGATTCCTTGTTGTGCCTCGTTTCTCCTTACTCTAAAAAAGTTTCATGAATAGTTGGTAAGATGTCTCTTACCCAAATTATGCCTCTCACTTCTTCAAGTTTCTTATTTAGCCCAACAAGCAACATTGAGACGGTGATCATTTTCTTGTCTTTTAATAAGTAAAACACTATCCATAGCACACCTCCAACTGTCATCATAACAGATAACAGAGTTCCAATTCCTGCCATAGTGTCATCATCATCTCATTATAATAAGCGGTCACATCATTGTCATCATTTTCAGAGGAGTTTCGAATGACAGAGTATGTGTCTCTGACAGCTTCTCAGACTTCTTGTGCAGCTGGTTAGAACATTAAGGGCTTTCCAATTGTCGGTTCCATAGAGTTAATTAACCATACAATTATTAGAGAATTTTCAGACTTCCATTGCTTAAAAGTAAGGTCTCCTCATGCGGGTTTTGCCGTGTCCCCGTGAGAAACCCAAACTTTCATTTGCCTTCCAACAGTTTGGGCCCATTTTGTATAATTTTTCCTATTCAACCATGGAACATTGACTTTGGAAGAATTTGAAGATCCCTCTTGACCATTAAAATAGTCGTTGAAGTTGCTGTTGATACCACCACCAGCAAAGGAACCCTTTCCTGTGCTGCTGACACAATCACCCATGCCGCTTCCTATTACGCTGTCGGCACCTCTTCTTGTGCCCCTTCCTGCACGTCCAACACCATTTACGACACCTGTGCCTGCCCCGCCTCCAATCACAGAGGAGTCATCGTTGGAGCTGTTGTGGAATGAGCCAATGAGGGCAGGTTCTCATGCATTTGGGTGCTCCTTGGGAAAAGGAAAAAAAATACCCTAGATCATAAAATTTAGTGCTGTTCACTAGAAAAATAGTACTCCTTCCGTCCTATAATGAATGAACCAATTGACCATTTAACATAAATTAAGAAAAATGTATAAATGAAAGAGAGATAATAATATTTTTACTTAAATATCTTTATCAAGCATTCGTGCAGTCCCCACTATTATTAATGTGACGTGGAAATACTGAATTTGTAATATCAATTAGATGGTACAAATGGTAAAAAGTAATTAATGTCATGGTAATTGAAAATTGTCATTCAGTATAGGACAAATTTTTATTGTGGGACGGAGGGAGTATTATGGTTTATTCATCCGTCAAAGACTGTTTATGTTGAAGTTGTGGGATTTTAGAGAAAAGGAGGTGAGGGGTTTGAATATTATTGATAATAGCTTAATGCTGACTTGATTACAAAAGACTCAATATTAATCACTATTTATAAAGAAACATAAACTCAATCCTAAATCAGGAACAAATCATAATAATAATGAGAGATATTCTAAGATATCTCTATGATTATAAATTGATCCTAGGAAATAACTCGAGATACTCTAATATAATATAAAAGATGTTATAAGATATTTTCTAATATTCTAACACTTCCCCTCAATCTAAAGCTTACTAAGCTTTAGCTTGTTACATGAAAACAATGTTTTGCTCCGCAAAATAATAAAAAAGGATGGAAAGGCATCTTAGGGATGCAGGTGAAGTCGGAGAGATTTGCTATAAATATAGTCTAGCTAGATAGTCGGAATGATCATCAGCATGAGATAAATTCATGCTAAGCAATTGAACAAAGCAAGGTCCGTTATTCTAAAAACTGCATTTAGAAGCTTCAAACTAATAATACTGGAGACCCAAAATATTTAAACTTGAATCTACTTCAGGGAGAGAGAGGCGTGCTTTAGGGAGAGAGAAGCGAGACCAGTACACTCTGGGACAAAGATGGGGCCAGTGCATCTGGGACAAGTTGTCAAGTTAAAGTGAGTCATGAAAATAAAAGACACTGTCAGAATAACCATCAACGGAAGAAGAAGTCATCACTAATATTATTCATATGTGGGAGAAGGGACACCACCTGGTAGGGGTGTGCTAAAAATATAGTTAATTGCACTGCATTGATAAATTGAATTGCACTGCACCAGAAAAGCCCAAACAAATTAAATGGTTTATGAACTGCACCATAAATTTAGAAAGACCTGTTAACTAGACTTTTTTTTAAAAAAAACCAGTCTGAACCACTTTCAAACCATTTTGTAATCTAAATCATAGAATAATTTTTTTCATTGAACCATCAAAAAACTAAACCCTAGCCCCAAAATTCAAAATCGTTGAACCCTAGCCCCAAACTAATTTGTCATTTGCTCTCCTCCTCCTGCTCTCTCTGGCGGCGGTGCAACATCTCCGTCGTCATCTCTAACGTAACCCTTCTCGTCTCCGCCGCAACTTTGTCATCGCATATCAACCTCTCGACCATCGTAAGTGTCGCGTGCCACTTATGTTTTACTCGCTATTCTCGTTTCTCGTTTCTGTTTCATTATCATTTTCGTGAATTGCATATCAAATTAAGTTTCATTTATTGTTCATTCTCCATTTTGGTGAGTTAGGGTTTTCATTTCCTTCTGATTTAGGGTTTTTCCTTCTAATTTGATGTTTTGTGTTTATTTTTTTGATCATTTTCAATTTTAAATGCTTTGGTTGCAGATCTTGTGTTTTCTAAGATTGGATTTGTTTCATTGCTCTTCAAATATTGAAGGTAAGAAAACTGTTGTTTTACTTGTATTGGTTTTACTCATCTTCAAATGATGTGTAGGTTGAATGAATCTAAGGAAAAATGGTGTTGATTTTTGAGGAAAAATGATTTTGTCGGCACCCATTTGATGAATCAATTTGACAAAATAAAAAACAAAATAGCAGTACTAGTCATATCTTCTAGGATCTTGCCATCTATCTCTTTGGCATAAAAATTCAAGCACAAAACTGGAGCAGGTGTTCTCTTTGCAGTTTGAGGGGTTATATTTAAAACCAAAAGGTTATAGTGGTCAGCTAACATATCCAAAGTTGTTAATCTTGCCACAAGCTACGTTCATTGGTACTCTGGATTTGAGTCACTTTGGTCTTTGAATCCATCCAACATGTCACTATAGCATTAGTTCTTGAATTTATCAAAATTAAAAAATTATCCTCAAATGTATTTTTTGTTAGTTAGATTAGTTCTCAAATCAAATGTGTCTTTTATTAATTAATTTGATTCTCAAATGTATTTCATGTTAGTCTTTTTTTTCTAATAAATTTATATAATCACTTTGGTCCATGAAATTATAAACAGAAGATATATACTTAAGGATATTTTTGCATTTGCGATACATTTAGAGACTAGTTTGATTCAAAATTAATGTTCACTCTTTATTTTATTTATAAATAAAACAAAAAAATTAATAATACAAAGTAAAATAATGGAAAATGAGAAAAATATAACAAAATGTGATGACATTTCTAACAAAGGGAGCTTTTTGCATCTTATGGCTGCTGTCAAATATCAGACTTAAAAGATGCACCTGATGCAGGAATCCATTTATCTCCTTGAAGAAAAGCCTCAAGTGAAAACTTACTTGCTTGTTTACTCAAACAACATACTCAACTGCATCTCTATATTTTTTTACTAATTTCAATTTTAATTTAATTGTTATCTTTTCTTAAATAAAAAAAAGAAAGAAAATCTTCTATTTTGTTTCCCTTTTATTTCTTCTACACCTTAGTGATGCCTTATGTTTTGACCTTTTTTTTCCATGTTGTTTCTGATTTTGACATGTATTTTTTTTGTTTTTATACCTTCCGCTTTCACTGATTTTTTTTCCTTTGCGAATCTGATATCTGAAGGAGTAAAGAAGCAAAATTTTGTTGCCATGTTTTACTTTAGGAAGTTTGTTTGGAAGTCATATCTTTGTTAAAAATCTTCTCTTAAGTAGTCCATATTGATTGATATTAGGTTTCATAGCTGTGTTACTTCTTTTTCTATATTTATGATTTTTTACATTGGAGTAATGATTATTGCAATTTGAATGTTCTCAAGGGGACTTAACTCCTGTCCTATAAAATCATTGCTCCCAATACAAAATTATTTGGTTAGTTCTTTACTAGTGTCTTGAAATAATTTTTGACATGCATCTCTTGTCAATTTTTTTAGTAGAACGTCAATCTGGATGGTCATGATAACATTGTAGACTCTGAGATGGAAGGGAGTTTTGATTCTATTTTTCCTCCTTCAGTTTCAAACACCGTTGTGTTGCCGCCTAAGCGTAAAAATAGGTCGGAAGCATGAAATCATTTTACCCCACAACAAGGCAAAAAAAAGATAAGCAAAATGCAATTATTGTGGTCGGACAATCCAATACAGCAGTGGAACAAGCACGATGCGAGCCCATTTGACAAGATGTGAAGATTATTCAGAAAATGTGGCGAATAGGGAGCATGAATTAGCTTCATGTTCATTGGCAAGTAGGGAAGTTGTTAGTTCATCCCATTCTTTTCCCAAATGTGACTAAGAAGTAAGTTGACTTGACTTGATGAACATGTTTGTAGCCATGGAAATCCCATTTCGACAAGTGGAACATCCATATTTTCATAAGTTTGCTAATGGGTTACAACCAAGGTTTAACTTTCCATCACGCACTACACTAGCACGTGATATTTTAAAGCAATGGGACACACAAAAAACAAGGCTGAATAATTAAAAAAAAATTACTTAAAAACTGATTTTAAAACCAATCTTTTCAAAAATATACTGAATAATCGATTTTAAACAATTCAGTAAATTTACTGTAACTGGTTTTTTTAAAGTGGTTTTTAAAAATTGAACCACACTATTTATGTGGTGCAATGCAGTTTGGTTTTTGGACCATGAACACGCCTACCACCTGGATGATCTCGGTGGGAATAGAAGCCACTTTTATAATCTATTAGTAAGAATTAAATTGCATGACAAACATCGAAGAAGCAGCACGACTCTAACGAAATGAAGCCATGATCGACCAACATAGTGAGAAAATGCTTCTAAAACAAGAGAAATAATGGTTGTTTGAACAAGAACGCATATTTCCGTTGATCAAAATTGGAAAGTAAGGCATATCTAAAACTGCGAGGACCGAGATAGACCGGCCAAGCAGTAACTAGACCGACATTGGGATGCATTGTCACGCGTTGTGGAGATGTCAACGCGTGAGATCTAGTCGTAAGAGAGTAGCGACGCGTGATAGTGCGTGTGATGGCTTTTGGCGACATGTTTTCGGGCGGGGGTCGATCTTTGGAAAAGCTGTCGGAAACAAGTGTGACAACAGTGGAAGCAGCGGATCTGAACGAAAAATGTTGAAACGGGTGCCGGAAAAGGGTCGACAAAAACAAATAACGGTTGTTTAGGAGGCTCGCTGAAAAGAGATGGGAAAGTATGAAAACTCACCAAGACATCACATCGAAAAGGAGAAAACTATTATTACCTTCGCAAACTTTTGGGAACTCAGAGCGGAATAGTGTCGAGACACTTTATTACAAAAAACTCAATACTAATATTTATTTATAAAGAAACATAAACTCAATCCTAAATTAGGAACAAATCATAATAATAATGAGAGATATTCTAAGATGTCTCTATGATTATAAATTGATCATAGGAAATAACTCAAGATACTCTAATATAATATAAAAGATATTTTCTAATATTCTAACAGTTTAAATAAAGAGATTGCAATTAATTCTCTTCATTGAATCAAAACAAAATAAAAGGAAACAAATCAGAAAATAAAATAAAAGAAGATCCATACTATAAAATAACATCATAAAAGGAAACAAATCAGAAACTAAAATAAAAGAAGATTCATACTATAAAATAACATCATAAAAGGAAACAAATCAGAAAATAAAATAAAAGAAGATCCATACTATAAAATAACATTGAGGAGATAATATATTTGGATTTTCCAACAGGAATTAAAATTATTCTTTTTGTAGAAAAAACATTTTATTTTAGATTTTAGATTAGGTGACCATATTCGTGATACACTCATAGATATAAATTCTTCGTGATAGTCTTGTAAGTGCAAACTTAGATGGTAAAAGACTACAGAAACATTTAATGTGTTGAGATGCAGAATTAATATATATGAGTTTCGCCGCTAGCCTCTTAAGAACTAAAAATCAATAAAAAAAATCTCCGTAATAAGATTCCAACTTAATTATTCTTAGTCCATAGTTGGAGCTAACTTTGGCGTATTAGATTTAAATTATCAGCTACGCGAATCAAGACACACTAAAACAACTACAGTTGGAGATTGTGATTAATTATTATTTTTTCTATAATAGAATATGCACCCTTTGTATTGGTACTTCTTTGTTAACATTGATAACATTCATGAATGAAACAAAAATATGGAAAAGCCTAAATAATTTCTTAATATACGGTCTACAGATCTTAACATATAAAATTATTAATAAAATGTGACTATGACATGCTTAACCATCCATTGCTATAAATTAAGCTCGTTTTCACAATCTAACATACTGTTCCTTTCCTCCTTTATCTTTCTCTCATTTTCTCACAGATATCATGGCAAGTTCAAGTCCTGCAGTCAACAGAAGGTATACTTTCATGATCTGAACATTATATAGTAAACACAGTGGTTTGGTTTCAGCCCAAAAAACTTCTAACTTACATGGTACATATAATTTAGTATGTTATACGAATGAAGTTGTGTTTAGAAGTATTGATTTTAATATGTCGAAAATTTGATGTTGAACATGGTTATTGTTAAAATCAGATGCAGTTTTTTTTAAATAAATTGTTTTTGACCCTTACGTAGTACGTACGTACAGTAGGTTTTTCTTCCCTAAAAAAATTGCATAACAAAAATTTCTTCATCAAAATTTTGAAGTTGATTTAGAACTAAATTTAAATACATCTGTCGCCGTAGATTTCATGTTTTTTGTGTCGCCAATGAAGATAACATGAATTGTTTTGCAGATTGGAAGGAAAAGTGGCTTTGATAACCGGAGGAGCTAGTGGAATTGGCAAACGCACAGCTGAAATATTCGCCGAACAAGGAGCCAAAGTAGTGATTGCAGACATCCAAGATGAACTTGGACATTCCGTTGTTCAGTCCATAGGACCATCAACATGTTTCTATGTACATTGCGATGTTACCGACGAGAACCAAGTCAAAAACGCTGTGGAAACAACCGTACAAACATACGGAAAACTCGACATCATGTTCAACAATGCTGGCATAGGTGGCCCCAACAACTCTCGAATCATCGACAATGAGAAAGCAGATTTCGAACGTGTTTTAAGTGTCAATGTTACAGGTGTTTTTCTCGGCATCAAGCACGCAGCACAAGCCATGATCCCAGCTCGCACCGGTAGCATCATAAGTACTTCTAGCATAAGCTCTTACGTTGGTGGTGCTGCCTCACATGCTTATACTTGTGCTAAGCATGCTGTCGTTGGTTTAACGAAAAATGCGGCAGTTGAACTTGGACAATTTGGGATTAGGGTTAATTGTTTGTCTCCTTATGGTTGTGCAACTCCTTTGGCTACACAATTTATTGGATGTAATGACAATCAGTTTGAAAATGTCATGAGCGGGTTTGCTAATCTTAAGGGTGTGACATTTAAAACTGATGATGTGGCAAATGCAGCACTTTATTTTGCTACTGATGATTCAAAGTATGTGAGTGGCCATAATTTGCTCATAGATGGAGGCTTTAGCATTGTTAATCCATCCTTTAACATGTTTCAGTATTCAGAGTCTTGATTTTTGTTTACTATCATTAAGCAAAAACAAATAATTATGAATAAGCTAGCATAAGGGATGATCATCTTGCAATTGGCTTTCATTGTAATGTTGCTACAAATGCTTTGGCTTTTGTAACTTATGCTTGGGTTCCTTCGGCCTTTTATGAACGTGTTTCAGTTATTGATTTATCAATTAAATGGCTTAATAAAATATTTAGTTTCACAAAATATGCATTATTTTGATTTTAGTCATAGTAAATATTTTAACCACTGTTGTATTTTGGTATTCACCATTTACCATGCATAGTTAGCACATCACCTTCTCGTAGATCTGTATGCACTTTGAAATATAGTTACAAAATAGCAATGTTTTTGTCCTCTTAAAATATACTTTTTATTATAAATACAAATATTTTTCACACCCACTCATCCCTTCCCACCCTATATCTTCTCTTAATTGTACATTTCCTCTCACTCATCAGTTCCACCACCGTCACGCCAACCCCACCATTGATTTCTCCACTCGATTTCGGTCTTCATGGAGGTTTAGAAACTGCGGTAGAAAAATAAAAATGGTGATATTTTGTTGTTAGATTAAAGGGTAGTACCATAGATTGAGGTAAGCAAGGAGATAAATCCTAATCTTTATTTTACTTTTAATTAAAAATTAAAACTAAGATTAAAATAATGATTGAGATGTTAATTAAACGCAGTAATTAATTGTTAATTTTGTTAGAGAGATAAATTAAATTCATAGATCTCCTTGTCATTGTAACTTCCTCAAATACCCTTATGACTTTGGAAAAAAGTGATAATTTATCACTTTTGAGAAATGAAATATAAATAGAATAATAATATTACAAAAACTAAGTCTATAAAAATAATAATATTTACAAGAACTAAGTCTATATTTATAGAGTAAAAGTAATTTAAACAACATACATGAAAAATTGAAAATGTATGACGTTTAGGAATAGACCATCTCATGTTTCATGAGGATCCATTGAAATCTCCATCATCCACTGAAAAAGAGAGAGAAAGCGAACAGAAGAAAAAATGAGTTTTAAAAGTGGAGATTAAAACACATAAGGAAAAGAGGGAGAGGAAAGAAGGAGGTGTAATATGGTATGGGAGAAACATACTAAAATTTAATAAAGTTGTATAATACAACTGTTTATGTGATGTGTTTCAATATTAGAAAATTGAGTCTTTTGAATAATTAACAAACTATTGATGTTCTAGGTTAATGCGTTTGAGGAGAGATAATCTATTATTAGACTCTTATATATTAAGAGTAGTTTAGTCTTTTGAAACTTTAATATTTATATCTTACTATTGCATTATACTATTAGACAATCTTACTATTTTAATGAAATATTAACCTCCTTTTATAATTCCTCATAATCTCTTCTTAATTCTTATCATATCACAATATATCACATATTTCAAATTCTAGCCCGCATTATATTGAATTATTTAGCAACTCTAAAATAGTGAATCTCAATCATTGCAATAAATTGTTATTATGACTTTAATTTGCTCTCAGTTTTGGCGGTGCATAAGTTAATTATTCAACAACGTGCAGTAAATATGAACGTAAGACCAAATCGGCTACGGATATGATACTCACATGGTTGTGTTTCGCGTTTTGAGAGTCATTTTCAGAATGATATTGGAATTCAACATCTCAAAAGATGGCTTCTATCACGAAATGGTCTAGTTTTGAACGGACAATACCGTCACACGCGATGTTGTGCACACATATTAAATCTTGTTGTGAAGAATGGAATAAGCTTAATAAACGATTCCATTTTGAGAATTCGTGCACACATATTAAATGTTAGACGTTCTCCTTCGAGGTTTGATAGATTTAAGAAATATATTGATCGTGAGTTAAAATATAAAGGTTATGTTGGATTAGATTGTGAGACTCGGTGGGACTCAACATACACAATGTTGAATGTTACTTTGAAACATTTAAAGACCTTTACGGAGTTTGAATTCAAATATCAGAAATATGTTAATGAAGTGAATAAGGAAAAAGGTGAGCCTACACCTAAAGATTTGGAGCATGTTGCCTTAATTCTTCCATTCCTGAAGTTATTTCATGAACCTACACTACGCGTTTCATGATCTTCTTATTTAACAAGAAACTTGTATATATGTTTGAGGTTTTCGGTGTCAAGATGAAAATTGCTAAAATGTGTAATAATGAAGATGAAAAAGCCAAGTCAATGACTAAATACGATAAATATTAGGGAGATCCTACTTGCCTGAATATGTTGTTATTGATTGCTTTGGTTTTAGACCCTCGACGAAAAGTAAAGCTTGTGATATGGATGGCAAAAAAGATTTACATTAGTAATGACGCCACTTCTTTGAAATAAAAATTAGATTCATGTTTGAAGTCTATCTATTAGGAGTATTCTGGTAGGGTGGTGTCTCCTCTAAGTAATTCGTCTAATTTGTCAGGTGCTTTTAATGAAGTTGGTGATCCTTATGATTGTTCTGAATTCTACAAATCAGACGAGTGCAGTACACTAGAATCTGAATTAGGAGAGTATTCGGATGAACGTTTAGAAAAAACTTGTCCAGATTTTGATTTACTTAGATAGTGGAAGGTGAACTCAAGCCGATTTCCTATACATGCAAGAATTGCAAGAGATGTGCTGGTTATACCTATATCCATTGTACCGACTACCTTGGAAGCCCTTATTTGTACCCAAGATTGGCTCAACAAAGCATCTTTATCCTTTATTACTAGTGATGATCTTGAAAATCTTAAGCAAATTGAGCAAGGTAAGATACATAAAGGTGTACTTAACAGTGTGTTATTACTTATTATATTATTACCTGATACATAATGAAATGTCTTTTTTTTTTTTTTTGCAGAAATACTTTCTTCCCAAGATACTGCTAATTGTTCGACCTCTGTTACACTCGTTAATAATTATTACCGTATCATGCATTGCAAAACTATTTCAATTCTTCGATTATTATTCGAATGATTGTTAAACTCCTAGATAATATATGCATATGTATAAGGTTTGATGTCAACTTTAATTTAGATCATTATAAGTACACAAATATTGCCTTTGGTAGGTGACCTAAACATTAGAATTTCAGTTTGGAATGAGAAGGTATTGTTGTAGATTTTGAAATTTAATTGAATGATTTATGTCGTAGTTTTAAAATTTATCATTTAAGAGTTGAAACTTAATTGTGGTTTTCATTATCAAAGAAGGGAAATGTGTTTTTAAAATTTATCATTTAAACGTTGAAACTTATGTGTTTTCAAATAAATTAACTATTTATTGACTCAAAATCACTTAAAAAATAAGTTTTTGTTACAAATATTACAATTAAACTAGTTTTAGAGCCAAATTTTTTTTAAAAAAATCACTTAAAAACTGATTTTAAAACCAATCTTTTAAAAAATTCATTGAAAAATCGATTTTAAACAATTCAGTAAAAATCGATTTGAAACCAGTTCAAACATATTAAAACAGTTTATAACTATAAATCAGTTCAGAACTGTAATTGATTTAGAAAATAACTGGTTTTTTTAAAGTGGTTTTTTAAAAATTGAATTGCACTATTAATGTGGTGCACTGCAGTTTGGTTTTTCGACCATGAACACCCCTACCACCTGGATGATCTGAGTGGGAATAGAAACCACTTTTATAATCTATTAGTAAGAACTAAATTGCATGACAAACATTGAAGAAGCAGCACGACTCTAACGAAATGAAGCCATGATCGACCAACATAGTTAGAAAATGCGTTCAAAACAGGAGAGATAATGGTTGTTTGAACAAGAACGCATATTTTCGTTGATCAAAATTGGAAAATAAGGGCATATCTATAACTGTGAGGACCGAGATAGACCGGCCAAGTAGTAACCAGACCGACATTAGGATGCATCGTCACGCGTTGTGGAGACGTCAACGCGTGAGGTCTAGTCGCAAGAGAGAATAGCGACGCGTGATAGTGCGTGTGACGGTTTTTGGCGACACGTTTTTGGGCGGGGGCCGATCTAGATAGAACGAAGCTCATGGAGAGATTGTTCTTTGGAAAAGCTGTCGGAAACAAGTGTGACGACGGTGGCAGCAGCGGATCTGAACGGAAAATGTTGAAACGGGTGCCGGAAAAGGGTCGACAAAAACAAATAACGGTTGTTTAGGAGGCTCGCTGAAAAGAGATGGGAAAGTATGAAAACTCACCAAGAAATCACATCGAAAAGGAGAAAACTATTATTACATTCGCAAACTTTTGAGAACTCAGAGCGGAATAGTGTCGAGACAGCTCAAGGAGGATCAAAATAGGCTCTAGATACCATGTTGAAGTTGTAGGATTTTAGAGAAAATGAGGAGAGAAAATAATAAGGGTTTTAATATTATTGATAATAGCTTAACAATGACTTTATTACAAAAAACTCAATATTAATCTCTATTTATAAAGAAACATAAACTCAATCCTAAATCAGGAACAAATCATAATAATAATAAAAGATATTCTAAGATGTCTCTATGATTATAAATTAACTCTAGCAAATAACTCAAGATACTCTAATATAATATAAAAGATATTTTGTTATATTCTAACAGTTTAAATAGAGAGATTTCAATTAATTCTTTTCATTGAATCAAAACAATAAAGAAATATTATAACTATTTAACAATAAAATGAAGAAATATTATAGCTAAATGTATGCTACATTTATGCCACATCCTCCAATATTTGTCAACTCACCAAAATTTCTGATGTGGCACATTCCAAATTCATCTTCTATTCCATTATGTTTTGTTTCTTCAATATATAATGCAAACTTTTTTCACTTGCCCAAATACAATTATTTCATACATTATATAATTTCAGCTTTAATTTATCACTCAATCACTCATCAATACACTTAAAAAGCTCTAATTACTCATCAAAACTTTCATTTCAATAACTCATACAAAAAAATACAAACCATCCAATATCTTCAAATCGTCACAACGAAGAATTTTGGGGGTTCTATTTTAATTATTATAATAGATGTTCAAGTTCATATATCAATATTATTGCATAGGAAATAAGTATTTTTTTTCCCTATGTTGAATGTGTCTCCCATAACATTTTTTCTTTTTATAATTAAAAAAACACAAATCATAATTGAAACAACAACAAAAAAATGAATAATATTAAATATTTGAAAATAAATAACTTCTAACTATTTCATTATCCACTCGAAATTTTCTATGTCTTAAACATTTACAAACTTTTCTTGCCTATAATTTTTTTCAACCACTCTTGAAGTTTTTTGACCGTGTCAAATAATTATTTAAAAATTTCAAGGCACACACGAATGAATTGTTTCAATATTTTGGATTTAACAAACTATCACTCACGAATGAATGTTATAATATATCACAAAGCACATAATATTATTTAGTGCATGCTTAGATTGACAGAATTACGATGAACGTATAAAATTGAAAACGTGAAAAGGTACATAAATTTATAAATCTAATGTTCCAAAACTAATATAAATTATATAAAATGAAGAAATATTATAGCTAAATTTATAACTTTAACAATAAAGAAATACATAACTATTTAACAAATATATTATTAGAAGAACCACTTCAATGAAATCAAAAAGCTTGAATAAACCAACTCCACATTTAAATATATTTTGCATGAATTGTATTAGTCAACAATGTTTTACTTTTTCTTTTACTAAAGCAAACCTAACTTATATATAATTATTCAAAAATATATTTACCTTTAAGTATATAAATCCTTGAGTATATTCTACTGTAAAACAAAACTAACATTAATTTTAAATTACATATTATTGTTATTTTATATTCAGTAATATATTAAATTCTACTGCGCAACGCTTGCGCGGGTTAGATAGTATCTAGTTATCTAGTTATAATAATTAAAACAGAACTCCAAAATTCTTCATCTATGCCACATCCTCCAATATTTGTCAACTCACCAAAATTCTGATGTGTCACATTCCAAATTCATCTTCTATTCCATTATGTTTTGTATCTTCAACATATAATGCAAACTTTTTTCACTTTCCCAAATACAATTATTTCATACATTATATAATTTCAGCTTTAATTTATCACTCAATCACTCATCAATACACTTAAAAAGCTCTAATTACTCATCAAAACTTTCATTTCAATAACTCATACAAAAAAAATACAAACCATCCAATATCTTCAAATTGTCACAACGAAGAATTTTGGGGGTTCTGTTTTAATTATTATAATAGATGTTCAAGTTCATATATCAATATTATTGCATAGGAAATAAGTTTTTTTTTTCCCTATATATGTTGAATGTGTCTCCCATAACATTTTTTATTTTTATAATTAAAAAAACACAAATCATAATTGAAACAACAAAAAAATGAATAATATTAAATATTTGAAAATAAATAACTTCTAACTATTTCATTATTCACTCGAAACTTTCTATGTCTTAAACATTCACAAACTTTTCTTGCCTATAATTTTTTTCAACCACTCTTGAAGTTTCTTGATCGTGTCAAATAACTATTTGAAAATTTCAAGGCACACTCGAATGAATTGTTTCAATATTTTGGATTTAACAAATTATCACTCACGAATGAATGTTATAATATATCACAAAACACGTAATATTATTTAGTGCATGCTTAGATTGACATTGAGATTGACAGAATTACGATGAACGTATAAAATTGAAAACGTGAAAAAGTACATAAATTTATAAATCTAATGTTTCAAAACTAATATAAATTATATAAAATGAAGAAATAATATAGCTAAATGTATAACTTTAACAATAAAGAAATACATAACTATTTAACAAATATATTATTAGAAGAACCACTTCAATGAAATCAAAAAGTTTGAATAAACCAATTCCACATTTAAATATATTTTGCATGAATTGTATTAGTCAACAATATTTTACTTTTTCTTTTACTAAAGCAAACCTAACTTATATATAATTATTCAAAAATATATTTACCTTTAACTATATAAACCTTTGAGTATATTCTACTGTAAAACAAAATTAACATTAATTTTAAATTACATATTATTGTCATTTTATATTCAGTAATATATTAAATTATACCGTGCTGTGCGGGTTACATAGTATCTAGTTATAATAATTAAAACAGAACTCCAAAATTCTTCATCTATGCTACATCCTCCAATATTTGCCAACTCACCAAAATTCTGATGTGGCACATTCCAAATTCATCTTTTATTCCATTATGTTTTGTTTCTTCAAGATATAATGCAAACTTTTTTCACTTGCCCAAATACAATTATTTCATACATTATATAATTTCAGCTTTAATTTATCAATCAATGACTCATCAAAACACTTAAAAAGCTCTAGTTACTCATCAAAACTTTCATTTCAATAACTCATACAAAAAAATACAAACCATCTAATATCTTCAAATTATCACAATGAAGAATTTTGGGGGTTCTGTTTTAATTATTATAATAGATGTTCAAGTTCATATATCAATATTATTGCATAGGAAATAAGTTTTTTTTCCCTATATATGTTGAATGTGTCTCCCATAACATTTTTTCTTTTTATAATTAAAAAAACACAAATCATAATTGAAACAAAAAAAAAATAATATTAAATATTTGAAAATAAATAACTTCTAACTATTTCATTATTCATTCGAAACTTTCTATGTCTTAAACATTCACAAATTTTTCTTGCCTATAATTTAATCAAAACTAATATAAATTATATAAAATGAAGAAATATTATAGCTAAAGTTTTAGTCAACAATGCTTTAATTTTTCTTTTACTAAAGCAAACTTAACTTATATATAATTATTCAAAAATATATTTACCTTTAACTATATAAATCCTTGAGTATATTCTACTGTAAAACAAAATTAACATTACTTTTAAATTACATATTATTGTTATTTTATATTCAGTAATACATAAAATTCTACCGCGCAACGCTTGCGCGGGTTATATATTATCTAGTTGGATTGAATTATCAGCTACGCGAATCAAGACACACTAAAAACAACTAAAGTTGGAGATTGTGATTAATTATTTCTTTTTCTATAATAGAATATGCACCCTTTGTATTGGTTCTTTGTTAATATTAATAACATTCATGAATGAAACAAAAATTTGTAAAAGCCTAAATAATTTCTTAATATACGGTCTACAGATCGTAACATATAAAATTATTAATAAAATGTGACTATGACATGTTTAACCATCCGTTGCTATAAATTAAGCTCGTTTTCACAATCTAACATACTGTTCCTTTCCTCCTTTACCTTTCTCTCATTTTCTCATAGATTTATCTCATTTTCTCACAGATATCATGGCAAGTTCAAGTCCTGCAGTCAACAGAAGGTACACTTTCATGATCTGAACATTATATAGTAAACAAACACATCTGTCGCCGTAGATTTCATGTTTTTTGTGTCGGCAATGAAGATAACATGAATTGTTTTGCAGATTGGAAGGAAAAGTGGCTTTGATAACCGGAGGAGCTAGTGGAATTGGCAAACGCACAGCTGAAATATTCGCCGAACAAGGAGCCAAAGTAGTGATTGCAGACATCCAAGATGAACTTGGACATTCGGTTGTTCAGTCCATAGGACCATCATCATGTTTCTATGTACATTGCGATGTTACCGACGAGAACCATGTCAAAAACGCCGTGGAAACAACCGTACAAACATACGGAAAACTCGACATCATGTTCAACAATGCTGGCATAGTTGGCCCCTACAACTCTCGAATCATCGACAATGATAAAGCAGATTTCGAACGTGTTTTAAGTGTCAATGTTACAGGTGTTTTTCTCGGCATCAAGCACGCAGCACAAGCCATGATCCCAGCTCGCACAGGTAGCATCATAAGTACTTCTAGCATGACCTCTAACGTTGGTGGTGCTGCCTCACATGCTTATACTTGTGCTAAGCATGCTGTCGTTGGTTTAACGAAAAATGCGGCAGTTGAACTTGGACAATTTGGGATTAGGGTTAATTGTTTGTCTCCTTACGGTTGTGCAACTCCTTTGGCTACAAATTTTTTTGGATGTAATGAAAATCAGTTTGAAAATTTCATTAGCGGGTTTGCTAATCTTAAGGGTGTGACATTTAAAACTGATGATGTGGCAAAGGCAGCACTTTATTTTGCTACTGATGATTCAAGGTATGTGAGTGGCCATAATTTGCTCATAGATGGAGGCTTTAGCATTGTTAATCCATCCTTTAACATGTTTCAGTATTCAGAGTCTTGATTTTTGTTTTCTATCATTAAGCAAAAACAAATAATTATGAATAAGCTAGCATAAGGGATGATCATCTTGCAATTGGCTTTCATTGTAATGTTGCTACAAATGCTTTGGCTTTTGTAACTTATGCTTGGGTTCCTTCGGCCTTTTATGAACCTGTTTCAATTATTGATTTATCAATTAAATGGCTTAATAAAATATTTAGTTTCACAAAATATGCATTATTTTGATTTTAGTCATAGTAAATATTTTAACCACTATTGTATTTTGGTCATCACCATTTATCATGCATAGTTAGCACATCACCTTCTCGTACATTCGTACGCACTTTGAAATATAGTTACAAAATCGCAATGTTTTTGTCCTCTTAAAATATACTTTTAAATATAAATACAAATATTTTCCACACCCATTCATCCCTTCCCACCCTATATCTTCTCTCAATTAATTGTACATTTTAGAAACTGCGGTAGAAAAATAAAAATGGTGATATTTTATTGTTAGATTGAAGGGTAGTGCCATAGATTGAGGTAAGCAAGGAGATGAATCCTAATCTTTATTTTACTTTTAAATATAAATTAAAACTAAGATTAAAATAATATTGAGATGTTGATTAGGCGCAGTAATTAATTGTTAATTTTGTTATAGAGATAAATTAAATTTATAGATCTCCTTGTCATTTTAACTTCCGCAAATCACCCTTGTGACTTTGGAAAAAAGTAATAATTTATCACTTTTGAGAAATGAAATATAAATAGAATAATAATATTTACAAAAACTAAGTCTATAAAAATCACAATATTTACAAGAACTAAATCTATATTTATAGAGTAAAAGTAATTTAAACAACATACATGAAAAATTGAAAATGTATGACGTTTAGGAATAGACCATCTCATGTTTTATGAGGATCCATTGAAATCTCCATCATCCACCGAAAAAGAGAGAGAAAGAGAATAGAAGAAAAAATGAGTTTTAAAGGTGGAGATTAAAACACATAAGAAAAAGAGGGAGAGGAAAGAAGGAGGTGTAATATGGTGTGGGAGAAACATACTAAAATTCAATAAAGGTGTATAATACAATTGTTTATCTGATGTGTTCCAATATTAGAATATTGAGTCTATGATTGATAAACTATCGATGTTGTAAGTTAATACGTTTGAGGAGAGATAATCTATTATTAGACTCTTATATTATATATTAAGAGTAGTTTAGGCTTATGAAACTTCAATATTTATATCTTACTATTGCATTATACTATTAGAAAATTTTACTATTTTAATGAAATATTAACCTCCTTTTATAATTCCTCTTTTTCTTTTTCTTCTCTATTGATTCATATATCGTTAACAAGTTACACACACCACTTCATAAGAGTGCATAACATATATAACTCTTATATTTGATTATTCTTAATTTTTATACATTCATTCAAGATTTGATTTTCCCGTAATCTCTTATTAATTCTTATGATATCACATATTTCAAATTCTAGCCCGCATTATATTGAATTATTTAGCAACTCTAAAATAGTGAATTCCAATCATAGCAATAAGTTGTTATTACAACTTTAATCTGCTCTCAGTTTTGGTGGTGCATAAGTTAATTAATCAACGTGCAGCAAATATGAACCTAAGACCAAATCGGCTACGGATATGATACTCACATGGTTGTGTTTCGCGTTTTGAGAGTCATTTTCGGTAGGGTAATACAAATGGCAACAAAAAATTTGACAAACAACCCTCCAAAAATAGGCACCAGGTCTAAATTATTCTAAATGAATTACTTTTTGGGTCTCAAATATTACCAAAAGAATAGTAAAAAAAATTGATGTATTTAATCTAAATACACTACTTGCTTGATTCGTTTTTGTTTATATCTGGGATCCAAGTGTTATGTCACTAACCAAGAAAAGAGTGTTGTAGTTTTCACTTCAAATGCTATGGAAATGTCGCTTCAGGGTACGGTAGTTCTAAGACTTAGAGTGAAAACACTGGGAAGTTGGAAAGTCAAACTTGATGAATCATATGGGCTAGCAAATTATTTCCGCTTTCACATAATTGCAGTGAATTAGTCCCTATCTATCAGTATCGCATAACTCTTTGTGGTTAGCGTTTGAGATGCACTGAGAATATGCATGTTTGATAAATGTTAACCTTATGATAGTTGTTTCCTACCATACATTGTTTCCTAAGTTAAAATAATAAATTGTTATGGGAAATTATGTACCTTAAACCATATCTTCAGGACAGTGGTTTATAGACTTTTTTTAATGGACATTGTACGTATGCATCCTTATACTGTACTCAAGTTTTACCTTCAATTTTGATAAATTTACTGTATTTTGCTTATTAATGAAATACACTCTCACTCAAAGGCAAATCAACAATTCAGCAAATTAGAGAGGCAAATTAGAAAAACACTAGATTGAACCATTAAAACATTCCCTCAGGAAGAAAAAAACATTAAACCCACAGCACAGAATTGTCAATAATGAATGGTCAATTTAACTTCAAGGGAGGAATATCAATTTGATTGTCCTACGCATATAATTATTTGATTAAATAGTTCAAAATACAATAATTAATGGTTTATTCTTCTTAATTCTTAACAGATTTTCACTTGCTCTTTGGCTGAAATGTCAAATATGCTCCAACTATATCTTGTGAAACAAACCACCATTGATGGCCATGAATTTGAATCTACTTCCTTTGTGGAGGAAATGAAAACCATCAAATGGATGAATAATATAATGAGTAAAAGAGAACGAAAATATGTGAAATTGATGTAAGAATAATCTCTTACCAAAATCGTGAGGTTTGTTTTCTACGTAAAAGAAAGAAACCCAACATAACTTATATCTGCAAAGGGGGCAAAAAAAAATTCTAACAGATGCAAACTTTACTTAGAACTCAAAAATTCACTATTTGGCAGCAGAAGGTGAATAAAGTTGAACCCAAGCAAATTCATTCTTGTAAGCCAAACTTGCTTCGCAAGATGCTTCACATGCATACACAACAATCGAAGCCCAATCCAAAGAGTTCACTTCATTGTCCACCCCAAAATAATACAACAGCTGTGGCAAAATCTGGCACCACAAACATTAACAACTCAGTATTATCAGAAGGAAACGGAAAGAGAAATAGCAGTACATGCAAACTGACAACAATAACTACCTGAAATTCACAACACATGAGTCCACCACAATAAATGCATTTAGGGATATCATCTTTGGATGGCCGACCACTTAAAATGGGCCATATTGGCTTAGCACTAGAGTTCCTATAATACCTGTTATTATAGCATAAGTAGCAGAGTGTAATTAACCAAAAATAAATATATACTAGTACATATTGATAAGCTGATGGACTTTGTAACATATCAGCAACACTATCCAGGTTATAAGCTGATGAACTCTGTAACATATCTCAATACATGATTATCATCAAAACAAGGCAGCTTCAAATGATAGGTTAAACAGACAGACGCAAAGAACATTCCTGGTTTCCTGTTTGTTTATATTCAGGGCAAAATAAATCCTTTTGACAAAATTTTCTCCCATTCAGTTCAGAAAATAATCTGTCACATAAGGCAGATTTCTAAATCATTCAAGTACTCTAAAATTACTAAACATTAATCACCTCAACACTTGTTCAGGGGCATTGGCAATGCGTTCCTGGAAGTGGGCCCAACTCTTTTTGTCATCATCACCCTATTCACACAATATAATTAGCCAATAATATACTTCAAAAAATAGTATAATCTTGATGACAACAAATTAATACCTGAAAACTATCCATGAGTGAATTCATAGTATCATCACTCTTATTCCTCAAGATCAAGGAGTTAGCTAAGGTATTATCCTCAGATGTGTCTCCCATATATTCACTTTGATCTTCAATGATCTCAAATTCAGGCCATGTGTTTTTGTTTCCAACTGTATAATGAATGATCTAAGATGTGAATTAACAGGAAGCTAAATAGTAGCCATCATAAAATTCTGTATATTAACCCCTAATATAAATTATCGTCATATGTTTTATTTTGGAATGGAATCAAGCATGTCTGAACTTGTTGGTCAGGTACACTTTTCACATTCTTTTCAGGATTAGACCATTAAGTCCAAGCACTACTATAATTTAGTTTTATAGTTTATTGATTTCGTCTAAAAAAGTGAGTAACGTTATTGTAATCAACAAGCAAACAATCCCTGCAAGAACATAGAATAGAAATTTTAAACCACCATGACCTTTACGATCCAATGAGGTAGTTCCATTTTTGTTAGGGCCACAAACAGGTACAGAAACTTTTAATTGCTGGCAAGCAATTTTATGCCCTGCACGCCAACTCATGGCCTGTACATAGAAAGAGAAATAATGTTACACGAATCAAATTTATGGAGAGGAAATTGTTTGACTCATAAGCAATTCAGATACCTGGTGTTTCTCAGAGCAATACCGCACTTGTTTGCAACTACTGCAGAGCTTGTCTCCTCTCCAGGTACCACACCAATCACATAGAGCAGCTGAAAGTACGAAAAAATTCCATCAGAATACTGGTAGATTTGGAAAAATACTCCATTTATGCAGATGTGCCATGTGCGTACATGTTCTCCAACTTCTAAACCAAACTAAAGTGTCAATCAACTTGTCTTGATGGCAAGCAGTTCATATTTTATTTTACATTAAGAAAAATAGCTGTGGGTATAATGTTAAGCATTATAAGAAGAAAATGCGTGCAGCCTGTTTAGGGTAACCAAATTAAGTTTGTAAGTTTCAGATTGAAATGGGACATTGTATTAATTATTTCCAGATAAAACCATGGGGCTACTATGTAGCAGCAGTAGCATAAAGATGGATATAAAGTATCCATATTCAAGAATTCTTTCTAATTCATGCAGGACTCACTCAAACTAGTACTCGCAATAAGACAGTTACAAGTACAGACACAACTAACAAGGCTGGAAAATAAAGAGCCTAACTGAAACAACAATCTTTCATTCCCCACAAAGTAAAAGACCTCTTAACAATTATGAACACATATTTAGCTCAGGGAAAAAACTACCAACAGTTAAGCATTCATCAAAGTGGGAGAGTTATATAAATGATCCTAATAAATAATTTTAAGATGGGATTATTTTCATCAAAATGAGACAAAGTATTATGAAAATGAGTAGACCAACCTCCACTGCCAGAAGGTTTGTCGCTTCCATCATATTTGGGGCATTCACTCGAGTAAAAAGGATTAGTGCGAGGTAACTGACAACGAAAAACCTTCACACTGCAACAATCAACAAATCACTACATTATCAGAGCAACAATCAAAGGAACTAAGAAGAATGGAAAACTTGGTTCACAGAAGATGATCACAGACCTTCTGCATTGTTTCGTTGGATGGCGTTTCCATTGCTCATGCTGATCCCTGAGAAGACATGTCATGGAAGGACACATGAAAACGAATAGCATCCGATGAAATGTACTTTCCTTCTCAACCATTGGTGCATAAACCTAGCAGGTCAAGGGTTTCATACAATTTAAGATGATCCAAGGTAGGAGACAAAAATCATGCTCATCAAATAATAGTACGAGGTATTAGCTGCTTACCTGAAGCACAAATTGTAAAGGGTCTCCACAAATGTCACACGCACAAGACCTCCCTGATGGAATATTCAGAGGGTCAAGCCAAGCCTATTTTCACACAACGGATCATATAACCATTAGACGCTAAAACTCACTTCCATTGAATTATAAAGTTTATTTATCCTATATTTATGAGATTAAGAAGCGTGTATTGTTAGTGTAAATCAGTTTTACAATTAATCTTATATCAAAAGAAAACTCATTATTTTGCCACTTTCTTATATCATTAATTTTAAGATTTTGTTACAAGAGTGGACCGACATATCAAAATAGTGGATTCTCACAGCATACATGTGTAAAGTTGGTTTACACTGGGAGTACATCCCTTTTAAACTCTACTAAGCATTTATCTATCTATTCTATGTTTTCTCCAAATGACATGTGCCAGAATTTTCCCTCATTTTTTCCTATTCTACAATATAAAAAACATTCCCCCTATGACATGTGGCAAAACTCTACACATCCACACTCTTGCATGGTGTACTTACTACTACCTTTGTCTCCATATGTAAGACCCTCATGCAAAAAAAATTGTCCCTTTATATAAGACCCTCTTCAAATTACAAGAAGCATTTATTAGTTTTTCACAAAAATATTCTAATTAAATGTCAAAAATTAAAAGACTGATCTTAATAATCGACTGATAGTTTTGGAGAGAGAATGTACATTATTGATTATTGGCAAATTTGATTTGAAAACTACTTTTCTTAATCCTTGTGCATTGATCAAATTAATCTTGCTAGTACACCCCTAAATCATTCACTCACACCCAAATAGCTTACATGAACTGAATTCACAAAACCTACTTAAACTTAGTTAAAAACATTCGTGAATTTTCACATTCACGTACAAAAAGTTATTTTTATGATTGTAGCTAAAATTTAAAGGGGTGTAACTAGCAAAATAGTACCCTCTCCATGATAGATTATCAAAATAGCTTACCGGTTATAATTAAGCTACAAACAGGACCTAAATCTAATAACATATGGCGGAAATTTGACACCTACTTTCCGCCATATTTTCATCATATCAGTGTAATCATGCAAGGGGCCTTACTAGTTCATTGAATAAAACAATAAACAAAAAGAAAGGGCAATGGAGTAATTGAGAAGGTAAAAGTACCGGGAGTCCTCCGGCTTTGCTTGGGAAAAATTGACGGGAAAGATAGAGACGATTCTTGGGCTTTTCAAGAAAACCTAGAGTGATCGGTTCAAGCTCTTCATCATCAGAATCATCAACTTCATCTTCATATTCATCATTCTCCATTCGAATAGCTTTCAGCTTGTTCACAGAATCTTTGATGGCATCAGTGTCCATGTCTAGAGAGTAGAAGTGAAGGTGCAGTTTCAAGTTAGAAGGGTGGGTCTCTAGGTGTTGATGGTTCGAAACTTCTGTTCTACGGCCGGAGTTAGCGGTGGCCGGATATTAAAACGGAGGTTGGAGGGGATACACTTGAAGAGAGAGACTGAGAGGGGCGGTGGGTACTAAAAGGATTAGGGTTTGTGAGGGTTTTAGATGGAATCAAGGGCTAGGATTGTATTTATTTTATTTTTGACGGAAAGGGCTAGGATTATATCTTATGGTGAGAAAAGATATTAGCCACTGATTATAAAACATCTTCTTTTTTTTAAAAGGCCCAATTTTAGGTCTCTTTGTTACATATTTTAAACAAATATTTTATTTTTTTTAAAATAATCTTTTTTGGAGTGTTGATCTGTATATTTAAGTTTTTTAAAAATCACAATCTAAAAAATAATTTAAATATTATTTCAAATGAAAATTTTGTAATTTTTTACAATTGTGTTTTCCATAAAAAATAATTTTAATTATTATTGAAATACAAAACAACTTCTGTTTTTTTAAATAAATATCTCTAAATTATTAAAGATCAATTTTTTTTTTATAATCCGTAACAAATGAGCCATAAAGATTATTTGTTAAAGGATGTTTTATTTTGAAGGGACCAAACCCTGTCCCAACATTTTTAAAAGATTAAAAGTTATTTTAATTTTTTTAAGAGTCATGCTGAGTTTGAATTTCTTTTTTTTTTACTATTGAGTCTGAATCTTCACTCTTTAACAAATACCAAAAATAATTAATTTTTTGACAAAATGATACTAAAAATCATTTATTTTAATTAACTGTAACACTTGTTTGACGGATTTAATTGTAATACTTAAATCTTTTATTTTTTTCAATATAAATCTTTTATCTTTTAAAATATAAATGTTGAGGTAGCAATCCAAGTAAACAATTTCTGAATGTTTTTTATTAAATTTAGTTTTTCCAAATATTTTCTAAAAGAAATTAGAAAGCCATAACATTTATAAAATGTTCATCATTAAACCTAAAAATAAAAAATAAAAAACTAAACTAAAAAATCGAAATCCCCAAACTAAAAAATAAACCCTAAATTTAGAGCCCATAAAAGTAGGATTTGATAAGGATTATTGCCAAGTATTTTCCAAACACTATTGTGAAATCACACTTTTTCTACCCTGAAATTAAATACAAGTCAAAATAGTATTTAAAAAGTTAATGTATCTAATCTTAACTTTTATATAAATACATCAACTTTTCTAATTTAATACAATTTTTGCTCATATTTCATTTCGAATCTGAGTATGTCACAATTCACAAACCTCATCAACTACTTCGTTTTCTACTGTAGTGCTGCTAGTGATCTGGTTTTGTTGAATTTAAATGAGTAAGATCTTATCAAAGATAACCAATTATATACTTTATTTTTTACAAAGACAAGCATAATGTATTTCATTAGAAATCAAATCATCAAAATACAAGTTGGAATGTCAATAAAAGACTGAAGATTAGCATAGAATATGGCCACCTTGGCTAACCGTTGCGCAACCATATCAGCATTCCTTCTAGTAAACTCCACAAGATCTAGTAAGCTCCACAAGATAGTTGATACAATATACCAGTAAAAGCTTCCCAAGAAAAAAAGACAAAGGTGGTTTGTATATATTGACAATAAATAATTTACTCGCTGGAATTTGCTAACCCTACCATATTGAGCATATGACGATCTTCCTTAAACCTCTCAAGTACAGTTCCCTTAACACCATCGTTCTTGCCTTGTACAGGAGCACCTTGAGTCACTCCCCAACATTCTATTACTTCTGGTATTATACGACTTGTTTTTGAGAGGCAAGGACTACCAAATGTAGAACATGAAAATGTATGCCCTTGATCAAAGTTTGCTGAGATAAATAACCCTAAGTGATTCACTCGTCCCCCAAAACCAATGCCATTTGGAATTTCCTCTGAACTGAAGTTGACAGCACACTACAACACATGGACATGCAAGAGTAATATTAAAAAACAATGAAATTTCAATAATGAATAGTCTAACAATTAGCCCCTCTAAATCAACTTTAAAAAAACCTATGCAAAGTGTGATTATGTGAGATAACTATCCTCCCTATGGGATGCAATAAGACCTAATCATCAAAATATGCCTTTTAAATCTTGCAGCAACGTCCTCCAAGGTATAGTCTAGTAGCAATGGGTTGAGACACTAAAGAAGTATTAAGAAGGAGGTCCAAAGTTCGATCAGTGGCTTGGTGCTGTTAACAAATCAATTACTAACAGTTGCCTATAAGAAAATCATCATGCAGTAACATCACCACTTTACGCATCCTTGCGTATATAACCTGTTAGGATAGACTCTAATATCATTTTAGAATTTAGGTTTGGACATAACTGAACCTCTAAAGCTAACTCATGAGTTGTTAGTTGTCCCTCACTTATAACATTGGTTAACGAAGAATGTAAAAGACAAAATATTTTTATATTTTATTACTACAGCCCTAAGTTGTTTATATAGGAAAATAAATTACAATAGTAATGAGTAATAATGACAGAATAATAAAATTAAAATAAATAGAATAATATAAAATAAAAGAGAATCAAATCTGATTTTCCTTGATTCATCAACACCCCGCTCAAGTTGGTGCATAAATATCTGTCATGCCTAACTTGGCTATAAGTCGCTCAAAATTGAGTCTTGCCAAACTTTTTGTCAAGATGTCAGCAATTTGCTGATTAGAAGTCACAAATGGGAAACATATAGTTCCAACATCAATTTTTACGTTTATGAAGTAGAGGTCAATCTCAATGTGTTTGGTTCTACCATGTTGTACAGGATTGTGAGCTATACTTATTGTTGTTTTGCTATCACATAACAGTTTTAAGGGTGAATCAACTTTCACTTTCGGTTCTTCCAAGAGTTTATGATTTATGAATCCACAAAAAATCATAGATTCCATGAGCCATTGCTCTGAATTCGGCTTCTGCACTACTTCAAGTAACAACACCTTGTTTCTTACTTCTCCAAGTGACTAGATTTACCCAAACATAGACACAATATCCAGTAGTGGATTTTTTGTCAATAACTGATCTTGTCCAATCAACATCTGTAAATACAGAGGCTTCTCTGTCATTAGTTTTCTTGAAGTACAAACTCTTTCCAGGATTGGATTTCAAGTACCTTAATATCTGATAGACTGCCTCCAAGTGTTCTTCATAAGGAGAATGAATGAATTGACTTCCAACACTCACATAGAAAGCGATGTCAAATCTAGAGTAGGCTAGATAAATAAGTTTGCCAATCAACCTCTGGTATCTTCCAATATCAACGAGAACATTGTGTTTCTCCCAAAGTTTAGCATTTAATTCCATAGAAGTATCTACTGGTCTACACCCACTCATTTCAATTTCCTCCAAGAGATATAGGATGTATTTTCTTTGAGAAACAACAATACTCTTCTTTGAGCGAGCAACTTCCTTACCAAGAAAATATTTAAGCGCGCCTAAATCTTTGATCTCAAATTCATTTGCCAAATTTTTCTTCAATCATTCCATCTCAACAATGTCATCTCATGTGAGAATAATATCATCTACATATACAATTAGAATTGCAATGTTACCAACATTAGACAACTTCATGAACAGAGTATGGTCTAATTGTCCCTGCATATATCCTTGCCCTTTAGTCGACTGAGTGAATTTTTCAAACCAAGCCCTTGAGGATTGTTTGAGACCATAAAGGGATTTTTGTAGTTTGCACACATTTGAACCAAAATTGTCTTCAAAGCTAGGAGGGTTATCCATGTATACTTCCTCCTCCAAATCACCATTCAGAAAATCATTTTTTACATCAAGCTGGTTAAGAGACCAATCTAAATTCACCGCCAAGGACAAGAGAACACTAATAGTGTTTAATTTGGCAAAAGAAGCAAAAGTCTCTGAGTAATCAATGTCATATGTCTAAGTAAACCCTTTAGCAACCAAACGTGCCTTGTATCTTTCAACTATGTTATCAAAATTATATTTCACAGTAAATATCCATTTACAACCAACGGTATTCTTTCCTGTAGGTAAAATCATGACTCTCCAAGTTTGATTCTTCTCAAGAGCTCTCATCTCCTCAAGAACAACTTCTTTCCACTTTGGAATTTTTAGAGCCTCCTGTACATTTTTTGGAATTTCTACAGTAGACAATCGAGAGGTAAACGCGGCAAATGAAGAAGACAATTTTGAGTATGACACATAATTAGACAAAGAATGTTTAGTGCATGATCTAACAGGTTTCCTAATTGCAATAGGAAGGTCTATATCAGGATATTCAACATGACTCTTAAGAACAAAAGAAGACTGACCTTATCAGGACAATGTGTTGGATTATCTATTGGTTCAGAATCTTGGAAGGGTCAGAGAATGGATCCTTCATTTCTCTGTTTATGGTTTATTCTTTCAAAGACATTTCCCTTCCAAGTAGGGTCAATGGTAGTAAATATGTTTTGTGTCTCTTTATTTGAGTCATTATGTTGTGGCATTTCAGGTGGTCCTTCATTATTATCGAGATTAAGAATTTGTTCATTGTGATTTTGATTTGAAATCGTCGTCCCCAAATTTGTTGGAACCTCATTCATAAATGGATTGAGTTCTAATATGGATTCTTGGGCTTTTTTTTTGTGCGTCAATATAAATCTCAGAATTTTGTGACTACACTACATCACCTAAAGTAATGATGTTTTCAAAAGCAAAAGATGAATCTTCCTTAAAATTTCCCTCTGAAGATGATTGTCAGTAAAAGAGAGTTGATTTTCAACAAAAGTAACATCTATGGTTACAAAAATTCTTTTTGATTTTGGTTCAAAACACCTATACCCCTTATGAGTTGGAGAGTAACTAGTAAAAACACATTTTATTGCTCGTAGCTCGAGTTTGTCAAGTTGTTTATGTTCATAAACAAAAACAGTACAACCAAATACTTTTAGTGGCAAATCAGCAGAGACATGAGTCAAAGAAAAGCAATTTCGAAAAACATCAAGATGGTAACCAATATAAACCATTTTTTATTAGAAAATGTGTTTATTCTATTAGGACCCCAAACATCATTGTGAATAACTGCAAACGGTTTGGATTGTTTATATGATTGTGTGGAGTCTTCCACTCTCCTTAGCATTACCAATCATTTTCTCTGTGTTCAAATCCTTAAAAGTGCAATGAGAATAAAAGAAGTTAGCTTAACAATTTATATTCTTTGTTAATTTAGTAATGGATAATAGATTACATGATAAATTAAGAACATGTTAGACATCTTTTAAGGTTAACAAAGGTGGTAGAATAACGAAATTTTTCCCTGCAATGGCTGAAAGAGAGCCATCTGCAATTTTAATTTTGTAGTTATCTGCACAAGGACTATAAGAAGAAAACAAACTTGACTCCCCAATCATATGATCAATAGCATCAGAATCGATAATCCAAGTATGACTGGGATTGACACTGAGTATAGCAGTATTTGAAAAATTACTTCTTTGAGCTATAAAGTAAGAAAGAGTTTAAGACTCAACATTTAGGGCATTAGAAGTTTTCTCATGACCAAAAAAGTTGGAAAAACCATTGTTGGAGAAACCATTCCAGCCACCACCTCCAGGGCCACCACCGCCTGAACCACCACTATCGGCGTTGTTGACCACTTCTGATTTTTCACCAAAACCATCATCGCTGCTACCCATAAGGGCCGCCTTCTGTGGGGTATTGTGCGTCATTAGGTAGACGGAAAAACGGGTCGGGTCGGGTCGCAAAATGGGTCGTACATAAATTAAAAAAAAATGTTAGTGCCCCTTTAACTTTGGAGCCCAAAACCCCACTAGGTTGTGGAACCCTAACCAAGATACCATGAAGAAAGTAAAAGACAAAATACTTTCAGATTTTATTACTACAGCCCTAAGTTGTTTATATAGGAAAAGAAATTACAATAGTAATAACGATAGAATCATAAAATAAAAATAAACAGAATAATATAAAATAAAAGAGAATTAAATCTGATTTCCCTTGATTCTTCAACAGTTAATGTCATATCACAATCCAATGTCGGATTCTGAATAACAGATATCATCATTTTATAACAATATATTTCAAGTATACTCATGCTTAACCCCTAACGCTCAAAAAATTCTGTTGAAGCGGATTGGATACCTGGTTTAATGTTCAATAAAGAGCACCACATGGTTATTACTTTAGTATTACTACCTTTGGTCTTATATATAAGAGAAAATTGAATCAACAAAAGTTGATGTATTTGGTTCAAATTTTAAACTAAATACATCGATTTTTGTTGACCTAACTTTCTCTTATATATAATAGGAGTGGAGGTAGTATTATTTTTGTTCTAATTGCAGTATCAAGGTTAATCTACTCTGTAACACTGGCACAAAATGATAGCAGTTTGATGATTGCAGCTCAGCATATAAATGCTAAAAGCAAGAAATTTAGAATATTAGAAATAAGTGCACTTTACCCATTGCAGATTATTGTTTGCTCCAGTCGGCCGGAATATAGATGCCTTTGGATTTAGTCGAAAAAGGTAACATTTCATGTCTCCATAAAACTCAGCATGCCGCTCCCATTTTTGAGAACCATATCCTCCATATATATAACCATCTTTATCCTTAATGATTAGCACAGTTGGGCCTTCATGATTTCTGCAGTTAAGTTTAGGAGTTATTAATGCATTCCAAATTTCCAATCCTACAGGCCACAGTTTATTTGTAATAGCCTAGAAACTGAAAAAAATATTCCTAAGATAAAAATAAACAAATTAACTGAAATTTAGCATTTGCAAACATCAGAAAACAACAGAAATTGATAAAGCCTTTTACAGTAATGATTGATAATAAACCTTTTAATGTTGCGTTGGATTGTAACAACACAGCTCCTAAATTTGTTAGTTCATGACTTAACCGCAAAAGGCACATGCATGTCTAATCACAATCTCTTCTAGGACTGATTTCAGCAACTTTGTGCATAAAGTTACCAGAAATCTACTCAAATTTAAAGGAGTAGGATGCTTCAAAGGCATGAAAATGTACTTACGAAATGTTGCCCAAGAATGTATTGAAACTAAGACCATTAACAGAACTATGATACAAAAGCTTCCAATCTTCCAGCTCATGCTGAGAAAGTGCTCCTCCTATATGCCAAGCATACTCCTTTCTTAAAAGTACAATGTTAGTATCAATATCCTTCGGGATCAGTAGATTAGGAATTTGAGTACCTGGTCTTCCTTCAAAAAGCAGAACATTGGAATAAGAAAATATGTCAACCATTTACCCTGAACTTTCTTCAAAACTAATCCAATAGCATTGAAGAAAATAAAAAGCAAAATACTTTCATATTTTATTACTACAGTCCTAAGATGTCTATATAGGAAAATAAATTACAATAGTAATAATTACAAAATCATAAAATAAAAATAAACAGAATAATATAAAATAAAAGAGAATCAAATCTGATTTCTCTTAATTCTTCAACACCCCCCTCAAGTTGGTACATAGATATTTGTTATGCCCAACTTGACTATAAATCGCTCAAAATTGAGTCTTGCCAAACTTTTTGTCAAGATATCAGCAACTTGCTAATTAGAAGACACAATGCAGGTTTACTACCATTGACCCTACTTGGAACGGAAATGTCTTTGAAAGAAGAAATCATAAAAAGAGAAATGAAGGACCCATTCTCCGACCGTTCCAAGATTCTGAACCAATAGACAATTCAGCACATCATCCTGATACAAGTCAATCTTCTTCTGTTCTTAAGAGTCATGTTGAGTATCCTAATATAGACCTTCCTATTGCAATTAGGAAACCTGTTAGATCATGCACTAAACATCATTTGTCTAATTATGTGTCATACTCTAAACCCTAAACCCTTCAACAAGCATTTATCTAAGATAGGGTACTAAAATGAATACAATAAAAAGGAAAGCGTATAGTTTGATGAAATTGCACGGGTCTGTTTAAGTTTTAAATAGATGCTGATAGATTCCTAGATTTGGTTAGTGGCATTCACGGGCCAAACCCACTTAATCAAGTTTTCCCATACCACTGAGCTCTAATTCCATAGCATTCTCAATGTCTCGATCCCATTTAACCTTTTGAAGGCACATAAAAGTTAATCCCCTTCAAATCATGGTGCCCTACTTCAATTGATTTATCTACAAGTATTCCAATATTTTTTTGAAGTACCATATCAAAGTGTTGTCAGATAATGGCCAAGGAGGCACCAGGGCGGATTGCAATGGCAGATTTTTGGCTTTCTGCCACGATCAGCCAACCGCAATTGATAACACTGATATCAACTCATGTTTGCGTGATCCATCCTAGAAAATCATACAATTTAACACTACATCCAGGGCTAAAATAGTTGCTACAGATCATACATTAAACTTGGGCCATAAAAGAAATGCTTGCAAGTTACAGATTTCCAATTACAACTTACAAGTAACAAAATTCAAAGGCAAAGAGCATAAAACAATCCATTGTTTATCTCCTCATAACTCCATGGCCTTAATGTTAACATTGTTAAGTCATATTTCAGATAAATTCATAAGAAATCAAGTCAATACCAAAAATATAGCAAATCAAGTGGAGCAAGACCTGAATCAGGTGGCAAAAGCAAGCCTCCAAGAAGCTTCCTCACAGTTGGGAGATGAGCGCACCAACTTCTGAAATCGTCAAAAGACATAGCCTCCTCAGTGCACTTTTCATCGTGTATGGAGAAATTTGCAGCATTCAGAAATATGTTGACAATATCTTTATGTGAACTTGATCCAACTTCAGAATCGTTTATGCACAATGTATCGTTAAAAATGGCAATCATAACCGATTCCAAATCAGACCTGCATCAATCATAAAAGATTCCAAATCAGAACTGCATCACCAGTGCAACATGCATCGACAAAATTTAAACGGGCTAAAGAAAGTAAAATAATATTTAAAAGCTTGATATAAATATAAACGGATAAATCTTTCAACATAAAGTAAAAGTTTGATCATTTAAAAACCCCTTATTTTATTGTACCCAAAAAAAAATCCCTTACTTTAGAAACATAAAAAGAATATCAATCATGCTAACAACACTATCTCTAAGGAAGTACCACTTAGAAGTATGTAGCACTAACACTTTAGATTGAAGGTGTGCCCGTTGTCTGACATGTATCAGTGTCAGACACCGACACGACACGACACGACACTGACACATGTAGTTACACTCAAATACTTCTATTTTCTCAAATTATTATCAGTGTCATGTCTTGTGTTTGTGCTTCATAGTGTAGAACTAATCACACACTTCAGCCAACTAAGCTTGCACAAAATTGTTTAAATCTGAGGAATTAAACTTCATTGCTTGAAAAAATATCCATAGACACACAGAGAATATCAACATATAAAATGACACTTCATAAAGAACAATAAAAGAATAGGAATTAGCAGATTTCATTGCATAATTATTTTGATCAAAATGAGGGGTTGTGTATGATCAGATCCTTTATGCAACTTTTACAAGTATAGTCTAGAACTAGAAGTTTCAATGTTGTACCTCCCTACAAAATTATCTCCTGATACATCTACTAAGCGAAACATGAATTCTTCAATTTCATCTTTTGTTCCTTTCTCATAAGTAGCCTGCAACATAAAAAGTTAAACCCAAGACACACAAACAAAGTTAATCAAATCCTAATTTTGGGGACAATAGCAACAAAACATGAAGATGATAACCAATAACTAACTTTAGCAACAACGAGGTCTTCAAAGGTTAACCTTTGATCCTTGCGCTCTTGAGTAACCAAATCAAACAACCTCTCTCCAACAGGGCCATGGAGTTTGAAATATGTCTATAACCCAAAAAATGAAAATGAAAAAAACAAAAAAAAGGAAGACAGATTTTTCATATGTTATACAGAGAAAAATAACAATTGGATTATTAAGGGAAGAGTAAATCACCATTTCGTTGCTCACAATTGTAAGGGTCAAACAATTTAGTGCCTTCAATTTGTAAAATAGCAAATTAATCTCTTAAATTAAAAAACATCAATCAATTTAGTTTGTGCATCAAAATATCACTTTAGTAAACATTGATCAGAACCAATGAAAAACCTATATATTAACTTGAATAGTCTTTTATTACAAAAAGACAATGGAACCTTGAAAATTGTGATGCTAAATTTGAAAGAAAAAAAAACTAAATTGATTGATATTATTCAATTTAAGGGACTAAATTGCTTGTTTACAGAATTGAAGGATTAAATTGACAGTCTCTTACACTTTCAAGGAATACAATAGTGATTTACTCTTAGAGAAAATAATAAGTGGATTGAAGATGACAAAGAAAAACAAACCTGAAAAACTGAAGGAGAGATGTATTTGGCATTGGTCTGTGATTGAGTTGCGAGAGAATCGAAGAGAGAACTTAAGTGTTGAAGTTCGTTTTGAGTAAAAGCTCTGCAATAATAATAATAATAATAATTGATTTTGAGATAATATGTGTGCGTGTGTGTGATTGAAGAAAGAGAAGAAGAGGGAAGAACCTGGATGATGAAAGAAATCGAGGATCAGTAGGAGGGGACTGAGCGTTACCCATTGATCGCGTCTTTGTAGTTCTCTTCTGCCATAGTTCTACTTCTCAAAGATATTATCATTTTTTTATTTTTTAACGAATTATTTCACAATAAATAATGTTTCTCTTTTTTTTATAATAATGCTTTAATTTTGGAGTCTAATCACCATGTTCTTACAGTATGATATATATTTTTAACAAGAATCTATCATCTTGTTATATATATTTATTTATTTATTAACTAACTTTTTAAAATAAATTTTATTTATTCTATTCTAATATATAAAATTAATTTATATTAACCGTGTATATATTTTTTAAATTTTAGAGTAAATTTTAAGGTTTTTTTTTTTACTACAAAAAAAAATAAGTACAAAACTGCCGCTCTTTTCTATTAAACACTAAAATACCACTATTTTATTTTTTCAATGAAGATGAGAAAATCGGCTTTGCCACCAATGATTTCTCAACAAAAATTTTTTTTAGAAAAAACAATGAAGAAAAATCGATTTTCCGCTTATTAATTTTCCAATGTTCTATTTTTTTTAATTATAAAATTTGTCTTATTATATAAATTTTTTTTATTAGCAATGCTATTTAATAGACACAAATATAGAACGAATTTTATAATTAAAAAAAAAATTGAGACATTGAAAAATTAGTAGAAGGAAAGTTCATTGTTTTAAAAAAAAAAATCTCTTTGAGAAATTGCTGATTGCAAGACCATCTATATTTCATCTTCGTAAAACTGAAAAAATAAAAGAATAATATTTTGGTGTTTAATAAAAATAAGTGGTACTTTATTTATTTTTTGGTGATAAAACAAAAAAAAATCCAAATTTTAAAGTGCACCACTATAAACTGTACTTACAATTTACGTTCGTTCGTTCCATAAAAGAAAAAATGAATATATACCTCTCAACTGTACGAGGGGTTGGGGGTGGGGAAAGTAAGCCTTTATGTGATGTGGGCTATCCAATAGTTCTAAGTTATATATCTAACGTTAGGCTGCCACCCCTCCAAATCCTTTTAATCATTTATAAAATCTTCAATTTTTTTAATTTTTTATTTTTTTATTCTTTCACCTCTTCTTTCAAAATTTTCAAAATCTTCGAAATCAAAAGTAAGTGGAACTCGAAAATTTCAAAGTTCCGAAACACAAAATTTCCAAAATATTTGAAAATTTCGAAATGGCAATTTCTAAAATTTTTGAACAATTCGAAATTTCCGAAATAGAAAATTCCAAAATTTTCGAAACATTTGAACAATTCAAAAATTTCGAAACTTTTGAAACTTTCCAAAATTTTCGAAATGTAATCCTTATTTTAAAAATTTGAAACTTCCGAAACTATTGATTTTGAAACTTATTATAAATAATTAAAAAGATAAAATTGTTTTTTCATGTATCTTGAGGGTGGCAGGTACATCTGTGGGGGTGCATAGTAGAATCCTCCTCTACATTATCGTTAGTCTCGGCCCAAAAATAACAAGATCCTTAATTTAAGTAAATGAAAATTCGGTCAAAAGATTTTATTTTATTCATATGTAGTGGAAGTTATTTGAAGATTTTTCAAATTTTCACTAAACAATTTTACTCGTTGACCAGCAAGAAATTGTTAAAATATTAAAAGGTTTTATTAAATACTATCAATGGTTAGATAAAGTTATTCAATTTTTTTTTTTTCTGTTACACTTCTAAATAAAATATTATATATATTGTTCTTTCTCAATAAATATTATATTTAATATATATGTATATATATTATATATAAAAGTATATAACAAATATCAACTTTATTTAGTATAAAATATTTTTTAAATTTCATTTAACAGTATAACTATATTATTTTATTCTTCATTGACAAACATTTATCTCATATATGGTTTATGCAATATATTATAATTAGCGTATTATAAAATTTTTTATACTTTTGTTTTGAAGGTATTCAAGACACACATTAATAATCAAATATACATTAGACACGCTAAAAATCAATTTTATATTTGTGGTGTTTAATTTGATAAAGAGATAAGAGAGATTTTTTTATGAATAAAAAAAGAGAGTTTTTTATTATAAAAAAAAAGAATTTTAATGAAAAATAAAATAAAATTAAAATATATTTAAGTTCAAATCTCAAACAAAACCCCTTCCAAATCTCCTCAGATTTCAAAGGGGCAAAATTTGGCTCCCATCTCTTTCAAAAAATTGAATTAAGCAATTAAAGTTCTATATAATTATTCTCATTCGTTCTCCTTCAACCAAATTAACGGTAAAAAATTAATAAATAAAAACATGTGGAGTTATTTATGTTTTTGTAAGAAAATTAAATTCCGGAAGAAAAAAAAAATTGCAAAGCCATGTCCCAAAGGTACACATTCTGTCATAGGGAGCAAAAATAATTAAGATGAATTTGGTGTATAATTGGACTCTCTCATTTTATATCTTCAGCGATTTTATTATTTAATTTTTGTTTCAAGAGAATCGAGACAATAAATGTTTGTATTCTTTGTATTGAAAATGAGAATTTATAAATAAATAATGATAAAAAATAGGGAGTACTTTTTTAACCTCTGTACAAAAATCTTACACCAACAAAAATTAAGAATGAAGGAGTAATACCCAACATACATAACAACATTAATAACTCAATGTACTCAAAAACTTGGAAGCAACCTCAAATTGCAATTAATTTTCAAGAATCTACAGTCACGTGAAAGGATAGATCTTGAAATCCATTAAAATATTTTTGTGCTTACACAGTGTTTAATGAGAGCATTGAAAGATTTGTCATTGAAATATGCAACTTCAATTAAAGTGTAGGAGTAGTAGTTTCCTCACACAACAAAAATTTAGTAATTGAAAAGCATAGAGGTTTGAATGGTAGTAATGGTACATAAAAGATGCAATTGGTTTTGTTGAGAAGTATCTGGTGAGTTTGGTTGGCAACTTGGCACATGAAATGGATCCGTTAATGGCGTTTGAATGCTACACTCTGATCCATAATAGTAGTAATCAAATTTAAAGTAACAGAGGACACTGTGTCTCTTAATTTCTGCCTCCATATTTAGAAGCTAATATGTATGGTAGCTATGCAACTACTATCTCTAGATCTCTTTTTTTTTTTAAATCTTAGTCTCTTTATAAGAAAAAATTATAAATATTAAAATATATTTATTATTTAAATGATATTTTTACTTTTATTTAAAGTGACTGTAGTTTTTAATTTTTAATATAATTTTATTTTTTTAATTATATTCTCCAACTAATAATCTTATGTAGTACACTACTTTAAAAGTTTTGATTACATTTTACATTTATAATACTTTATATTTAAAATAAAAATAATAAATGTACTTAATAATTTAAAAAGAGTGTTTATATTTATGAAAAAATTATTTTTTTCAAATGATGCTTGTAATAGTAGAAATAGAAATAGTAACAATAAAAAACACACCGATAATTAATAAAAATAATTTGTTAAAAGGACTATTTTTAATGTTTACTTGAATTGTACTAGTAGTATACAAGTATCTTCATTGAATATTACAACATTCGTTACCTTTCTCTTGAAAAATCCTTGTCATAAAAATATTTCGCTTTTTTTAATATTTGTATTAGAAGTTCTCTTAGTGTCACTTAAGTATAACTTAGATTATAGTTACAAATGTATGTTATATATTAAGATGCAAGTTTAAACTTAAAATATTCATTTTCTCGATAATTAATATGTGTAATTTTGTCGTTAGACTTTTTAGAAGAAAAAAAAAAAGACTTTTTAGAAGAAAAAAAAAAGATTCTTCTCTCGATGGCTTTAGAGATATGTCATATTTGACTCAAAATATTCTCAAACTTAAAATAAACATTTAAATGTTGTTTCTTATGTTAGAAAAAAATATTTTAAATGTTAATTTAATAGTAAGAGTTTACCTTTGTAATCTTAAGGTGCCGAGTTCAAATATTTTTTTAAAAAAATTGTAAAATGATCATTAATATCACTTGATTAATACAAATACAATTGTTTATTTTTTTTTTAAAAAAAAAAGCTCACACCCTTTCCTCTCCTCCACAACTCTCAATCTACTAATACTTTAAATTAAAATGGTATAAAAAAAAAAACAAAATCCAAGAAAAATTACAAGACTAATGACAAATTTATGAGGCATTGAAACTCAGGATATATCATATGACAAATTTATGAGGCATGCAAACTCAGGATATATCATCAAAAAGAAAATTTATGAACTCTTTAGGAAGAGTCTCTATAGTACACAAATCAAAATAGTGTAAAATCAAACTAAAATTAGCAAGTTCATCAATAGTCCAATTCCCTTCCTGATAGGTGTGGTAGATCTCGATTTGTCAATCCATATTTCATAGCTGACGAATACTGACATATAAGAGTTGAAATATTTTTATTAATTTTGCAGTTGTCAGTTACTGTATCAACTAAGACATTTGAATGAGTCTCCACTTAAAGGTGCGTAATCCCCTATTGAAAAGTCTTGTCTATATCCATATATTTATCCCACATCTCATAATATATGGTGTCACAAGTCCAACTTTTTGCACATAATCGATCATATACTTTTCACTATTGTCTCGAAGAACACCATCACACCCTAAAAAATTCATGAGCCAAATTATTTATTTATTTTTGAAACAAACCACCCATTTCTTATCATTAACTCCGGTCTTACCTACAAGTAGACATTTTTATAAGTCTTACACAGTCAATATTACCATATTTGGCAAACTGAACTTCAATTCTTTATCTACCAACTCTAGCAAACAAAACAATTAAAACAAAGAGTAAATGAAATTTGGCCAATTGAGTATGTACAAAAGTATGAGTTAACAAAACAATTTCAAAATTGGCTACATACCGCCCATGTATTTGACTTTCAATGGTCTAGTAATTTAATGTTTTCTTAAGGATAATAATTTAATGTTTGTCGGGGATTAAATATTTTATCATTGCTATAAAATTTTAACTTTTCAATTTTAGCTATTGTAAAATAAAATTTTAAATTTTAGTTTTTATAAAATCATCTACTACGTAGTTTTAGTTTCTATTGAAATAAAATATATTTAATTATGTTTTAATTTTAAAAATTTTGAATAATTTTTTGTAAGGATGTTTAGAATATTATAAAATATTTATCTACAAAAATTTAGAATTTTAACTTTGAATTAATTAAATATGAATTTTTAAATGTAAAAAACTCAAAATAAAAGTAATAAAAATGAGGATTTAGAAATTATATTTTTAGATTATTTTTTGTGGAAGAACTTTTTATATATTTTGTAAACATGCTTACAAAAAATTCAATTAAGAGTATATGCTGACAAACTGCAAAGACTATGCATGTTAATTTTGTAGAGACTAAAAATTATATTTATATTTTACATAACTAAAATTGATAGGTTTAAATTTTATATAAATTAAAAATATATTTAACCCTATTTTAAGTTAGATGCTTAGTAATATTTTTTAGAGAAGGTGGTTAATAAATTTGAGTGTGTATTAAGGAGGATCATAATATAAACACAAATATATTTCTACTTTTTTCCTACATAATTTAATAAATTTTAAGTTTAAATATGTTTTTGGTCCCTGTAAATATAACGGTTGTAATTTTTTTTTGGATTTCATCCCTGTAATATTAATTAGAAAAATTTATTTTTGGTCCTTAACGTCAAGTGAACATTATAAAAAAAACGTTAATTGACAAAGGGAAATGTAGACAAAACGTTTAAATATGTTTTTGGTCACTGTAAATATAATAGTTTTCAGTTTTAGTTCCTGAAAATATTTATTTGGATTTCATCTCTACAATATCCAAAAACTTTATTTTTTGTCCTTAACGTCAAATGGACGTTACAAAAATGTGAGCCGACAAATAGAGAAAAACGTGGACCAATCGTAGCACTTCAATGAGAATATTAATTTAAATATTAGAATAATTTGTATACTTATTTTTATTTGTTATTTAAATATTGTTTCAGTTAAATTTTTTAGAATAATTATTTAAATTTGTATTCTCATTGGAGTTTGTATACTTATTTTATTAGAAATAAGTATACAAATTATTTTTATTTGTTATTTAAATATTGTTTGTGTTAAATTTGTTTAGAATAATTATTTAAGTTTGTATTCCCATTAGAGTTTGTATACTTATTTTATTAGAAATAAGTATACAAATTATTTTTATTTGTTATTTAAATATTGTTTTAGTTAAATTTGTTTTGAATAATTATTTAAATTTGTATTCCACGTTTTCCTCTATTTGTCAACTCACGTTTTTTTAACGTTCATTTGACATTAAGGACCAAAAATAATTTTTTTAGATATTGCAGGGATGAAATTCAAACAAATATTTTACCGGGACTAAAACTGAAAATTGTTAAATTTACAGGGACTAAAAACATATTTAAATGTTTGGTCCACATTTCCCTTTGTCAATTAACGTTTTTTGTAACGTTCACTTGACGTTAAGGATTTAAAATAAGCTTTTCTAATATTACAGGAATGAAATCCAAACAAATTTTTTATATAGACTAAAACTAAAAATTGTTATATTTACAAGGATCAAAATATATTTAAACCTAAATTTTATCAAAACAAACATAAGTTGTTGAAAGATAATAATATAGTGTTGTTGGTGACTGCTATTTAGTAAATATTATTGAGGCGCTGATTTTAAAAAATTGAGTACTAGTTATGTATTTCTTTTAAAAAAAAAAATCAAAAAGAAAGAATAAAAAACATATTTTAGTTTTTTTGTTTTGTTTATTACAAGTATTCTTTGGAATATAATCTTCACCCACATATATCCACTTGAAGTTGTATCCACTTTGAGTGAAAAATCTGCTTTAATTACATAAGTATATGTCAAAATTATAATAATAAAAATATCCATTTATTTTAAGAAATAGAAAAATACTCGCTAGCATGTAGTTCAATTACTATAAGTCTATAACTATTTGATGAAATAGTGGATAACATTATGTCCCAATTAATTTCTCTCATTGACTATCTAACACTGAAAGTGTCATATTTAGACATAACAACCAAATTAATTTTGGTTAATTTGGGCTCGTCCTCACTATGTGTCCTACAAATGTGAAGGTCTTATTTATTTATTTTGAATTGATAAGAAGTATGTATCGACCTAAATTATTATTTTCTACATAAAAATCATACTAATTATCTTTAGTGGTTCTCATTTCACAATTACATTTTATCCATCTCAAACTCAAAGAAAAACTTTTTTTAGGAATTTGAGTCAAGTTCCGCTCAATTCAAAATAAACACCTATTAATTTTTTACATAATTAATGTACAAAAATGAGTAAATGAGTTTAATAACTATTTTACTTAGAGATTAATAATTCTATAAAATCATATTTATTAACGATAGAATATCAATAATCATTATTACAAAAATATAATAAAGTATAATAAATGTTGTTCTTAATTTATAGTTCAACTAATAAATACTGAAATTGTTAAATTGAACATTGTAAATTTGAAACTTCACAATTTTGTATATATAAATCTTTTATAATATTTATCCATCTAGAAAACAAAAAGAAATATTGTATTTGACAAAGATAAAATTCCAAAATTAGTGTTTAATTTTAATTTAGCATTAACTAATTTTTTTAATTACACTGTCCAATTAATATTATATACTTTACTTTGCTTTTATATGATAATAGTAAATATACTCGTAGATAATTACATTAATTTGTTAAACCTATTGTTTTATTTTTTGAGAAAAAGATATATGCATTGGTAGTGAAAATAATTTTATGGTAGCATTCAATAAAATTCATATATTTTATCACCTCATGCATTTTAGTTCAATAAAATTCATAGATTTTGTCACCTCATGCATTTTAGTTCAATAAAATTCATAGATTTTGTCACCTCATGCATTTTAGTCCAGTTTAATGGTATAATATGATAAAATAGACAACTCTTATGGAATGTTAGTGTAAAACTAATTTACACTCTTAATACATATTCATTAAATGTTTTTTCAGTCATAGTTTTTTTTTATTTGTGTGAAATAATTTGCTAATATAACACTTACGATGGCACCAATAAAGTATATTCACTTAAAAGTTAAGTACGCAATATTATTTTGAAGAAAAATCGTAATAATAAAGTAATTAATGTTACGTCGAAACACTAAAATAATCTTCTTTTTTTTTTCTTCTAAAATAACACTTAATTATTTTCGAACGGAGGAAGCATGACTATAGTAATAGAGATAATTAATATTATTGTATAAAATATATATACATTAGAAAAACACTAAATGTATTCAAAAAAAAAACTATCATAATAACTAGATTTTGGTTCAATAATTATAATCTCTCTAATGACTTTTAATTATTAAAATATAATTTTAATGTCAAGATAATAAGAATCATAACACGATGGCCCAGATATTTCTAAAATAAACTGCTTGTGCTACTACTTAAATATTCTATAAAACTAATGAATCTTAATATCTGCATACTTTATTTTGGTTATGTACATTAATTTAAGATCCATTTTATTTTAATTACGTCAGTAATAATAATAAGCCAATAATATTTATTTATAAATAAAGAATTTGATTTTTCAAATACTTAATTAAACCTTTTATTAGTTAGGTGCCTTTTTGAGTTTCAACACATAAAATATATTTTTGATGTGCTCCAAAATATTGGTCATGCTAGGTAGCTATCCAAACATGCTCATGACGAGCACCACCATAGTGTATGTAGGCCCGGCCAACAGGGTGTACATCAAAATCAACAATAGATGGTTTAATTTCTTTTAAAGTATTACAATTTAAAAATACTTGCTTTAGGATTTATAAAATAGTTACATTTTTTTTTTAAATATTAAAGACTTAACTTTTAAGATTTAAAATTAGAATTTCCAAAACATTTAAGATGATAAGCGATTTGAACAAAATCTATCAAATATATTTTCTAGAGAACAAATTACTCATTCGTACATATATTTGAGTCAACTATTGAAATTCAATTCTAACAACCAATTTGAAAATCTAGAATCGTGAGCATGTATATCGATCCCATAGATTTTGTTGCACTCTTACTATTTGAGACTTGTTATATTAGTAGATGATCTACTACATATCACGCTTAGAATACTATTAATACCATTAAGATTATACATGTTTTCATGGATACTAAAGAAGAGTTACATATATGGTGTCCTCTCAAAGAAGGTATGGTGTCCTCTCAAATCTCATTGAGCAATTAGGAAATTATTTTTGAAAATTAGTTTATACTTGAAACAGTTATAAACTGTAAATTTATTTTTGGGAAATTATGAGTTGAAACACAATTATATTATTCCATTAATCTATCTCAAACTAATCCGTTTAAGACTTTCAATTTTGTTTTTTTATTTTTTATTTTATCGGATTCTATTTTTTTTACAGTTTAAAATATGCTATTATATCTTAATTTCCGATAACATATTTGAGTACAAATAAACAAACACATAAGACAAATAAATAATCATAAAAAATATGTGAATCTAAGGCAACTCAACCCATATACTTTTGATTGGTTTGAACAACAAGTTCACTCAAAACTATATTAACTTGGTCAACGAACACCCTTATTATTATTATTATTATTATTATTATTATTATTAATTAATTAATAATAATAATATATTAATAATAATAATAATAATAATAATAATAATAATAATAATAATAATAATAATAATAATAATAATAATAATGTAATGGATTTTTCAAGTGGTTCATTTGTCAAGGTTTATTCTCTGTTACCTTAGCATTATAGCCTACTTCTTGTCCAACACTAAGCCATCCAAATTCTAGGAAGATGTCTACCTAGTACAACCATATCCTCTTATAAATTCTAGTAGATTAATATATGAAGATCAAATTTTTTTCACACTTCGTCAAAACAAAAATCATGCGTGCCCTTTCGGGAACATTACAGGTCAAATTCTCCTCTGTCGTTTATAACAATTTTTTTTTATTCAGTTGTTACCTTAAAATAAAGTTTTTTTTAAACAGTCATCATTATAATTAGTTATTAATTTTTTTATAGAAATTTTAAAATTATATTCAAAAGACACATGTTAATAATTCAAATGTAGAATTTTTATCTTAAAATTTATATTTTAAACTTGATTTCAACTCTTTAAATTTTCAAACATTATTTTTTTTTAATTTTAGTATTTTGATCATGTGTCCTAAGAACATTTTAGCCAGAACCCATTTTTTATAGAGGAGAGAATAAAATTTATAATCTTCTTATCACTCCAACTTTCTCAAACTACAAACTACCTAATGAGTCTCTACCCTAAAATAAAGTTTAAATATTTTTTTTCTTCATAAATATACACACACAAAAATTCGTTGGTTGCAACTTGCAAGAAAATGGTTAATAGCAATTAATAAAACTCACCTAGCCCAACTTCTATCCAGGTTATAAGTTCAAGCCAAATTTAAATCCCAAGATATGTAATCAGCATACATATTATTTCCTCTTACCAGTCTCTCTTTGTGACTTGTCCTATTGTTCTATCGTCATGTTGTACATATTGTACTCTTATCTACATGCATTTAAATAAAGACATATACTTCCTGTGCACAAAATGTCCTTTTTTTCATAACTTGAAATTATTGATCGATGCTTACAATCAGAACACTTGAATGAATGACACATAAATTTTAATCAATTAATAGTCGTATGAATTATGAAAGTAAAGAAAGCATCTGATTTTTCATATAGAAAATTTATTCTGAAATAAAGAGTCCAGCTTGAGAAGCAACAAATAAAGCCGGGCTTTATGCCTTCATTAATTACCCTGTAATTCTGAGAGCTTAAAACTATAGCATTTGTTATTTTGCCTTGAAAGAACCCAAGCACATAAATAATCAATGACCGATATTATTGTTGTACACTTGTATAATCAAATAATAAAAGACTTAAATATATTTTTAGTGTCTATAAAATTTCTCAATTTTGTTTTTTATTTTCGTAAAATAATTATGTTATTTAATTTCTACAAAATATTATAAAAACAGGTTTAGTTTAAGCTGAAATGTCGGCATATAATTTTTTGAATAATTTTTTTGTAAGTATGTTTAGAGCATTAAAAAAAAAAAAAAAACTAATTTTGCTTTTGCGGTGGTTTTGAAAATTGGGGTCCAAGAGCGTTTCAAATGCTTTGATTTTGATAGATTTCATGATTTCGTTAAGGTGTGGTGACATGTATTGTTAGTTAGAGGTTGGAGTGGTTCTCTGCTCAAATAAAAACTGAAAGGAATAACAATTTGCCTTTGGGAGTGATATTAGAAACACTATAGAAACTTAAATAAATTAAAGAGTAAAAACATGGATGGTAACAATGAATATGAGGTTGTTGTGAAATTTAATATTAATGTAGATTGTCGTTGACATTAAACTAATTTATTTTTGCTATCTAGAGTGAATTTTAGTATTCACAACAACGTGTTAGAGTGTTGTGATTGAAACAAAGGATACTAATATTATGTTTTTTCACGACATAATGTTATTATCAATATTGATGTTGGTGGGATGAGGTTTGAGGGTCTTGAGGAGGGTATGCAGATAATCTTTAATCATTGTAAAACCTAATTTAATTCAAAAAGGTTAAGAAGACCTAAGGTAGAACATTTGCAATTTCAATCTATTGATGATACTAAGGTCGTTCAGTTAGTAAAAATCTTTAGTGGAGAAAAGTGAAACGGATTATGAGAGAATGTGAAAGTTTTAAGAATCCAAGGTCTAGCGGTGTTAACTTTAATGTATGAAAATAATCTTAAGAGTTAAGGGCATTTGATGAAGTTCCTTGTTCAGTTTCACACCGATGGAATATTTGTGAAATGTCGAAATTGTACTTTCATTCCCAATAAATATTATCCTCTAAGTTTGCTCTACCTTTTAGTGTGTGTATATATATATATATATATATTCATGCGGATATCCGTTTAACAGTTATTTGACGGGTTTTGAAGTATCCGCGAATATCATCTTTTAAATAAATAATCATTTATGTACAAAATATTTTTTTATGCATTATGTAGAATTTTCTCCTATTTTGTCAATAAAAAAATAGTAACACGTAAGAACATTAATACATTAACAGAAAAGTAAAATATATAACAAAATTTCATCGTAATTTTTTTTAAAACAAAAATAAAAACTATTATAACATATCTATTTTACTAATTTACTATTAGATACGAATATTATTACATCTGGATCCAAGTACATGCAAATAGATTCAAGTTGGTTTATCAGTAAGGTAATTGTTGGTTAAAGGCCAAAATTAAAAGGTTCCCATTACACTTTTTGATCAGGGCCGAACTAACACGTTATGAAGCCTAAAGCAAAACTACTAGACGAGATTTTTTCAAATGTTAATAAATAAATTACTAATATTTTATTTAATAATTATAAAAAAAAAATTTAGCAGAATTAATGGCATTTTCAAATTTATTTTCTCTATATTTTTCAAAGAATGAAATAAAACATTTCAACTGTTCTACAACAACATCAAGAACTCATGTAAAATTTTCTATCTTTCAGTTGAAGAAGAGAATAGTGTGTATACGTTGTACCACTCTAATAACTCATGTTAGCAATATGCTCACTATTTGTTTCATGATTTCTTAGTTTATAACTAATATTTCTCATATGAGCAATGTGCTCACTTTTTGTCTCATAATTTCTCAATTTATAACTAATATTTCTCTCATCCCTGCTACGTTAGTCAATTTACTTATTCTAAGAAAAGTATTGAATAATTTGAAATAAAAACAAAATGTTTTATTTAATTTATATAATATTTTATAAATTTTAATTTTAAAAATATTAGAACGTAAGAACTTCTTATTAAATCGAATATGCAAGACTTTTTATTAAATAAAAAGTTTTGTTTTTAGTTGATGGAATGTTTAAGTGTTGCTCAAGTGGTGAGCTTTTGTTGATATGTGGGTTGGTTGCGGGTGTATCAGTTTGTTTCTGTTGTTACTCAAACAAGCGGATCTGATTACGTGCTTGTATAAGTACATGCTCCTTCCTATAATATATAGGATTGTATGTATTCCATAATTTATATTATGTTAGAGGATAAGTATGTATGTATTCGATAAGTATATGCAGTGATTGTATGTATTCCATAGTTTATATTATGTTAGAGGATAATTATTTAAAAGTTCTGAAACTTTTTGCATCCTTTGCGTTCAAAGTGTATAAATTTAATATATAAATCCATTTTTTTTTTAACTTCTTATTAAAATTCTATTTATTTTTATGGGCTTAATCTTTTTAATGTGATTTTTCAATTTAATAGTTCGAGGGTTTATTTGTTACAAATTATAAAAATAACAATTTTAATACTCATTAATTTAGGTATTTGAATATTTTTTTATAAAAAAAAAACAATTGTAAAAAATATATTTTTTAAAAAAGCTACTAGAAATGGTTTCTTATTTAAGCGGTTTCTTATTTTTTTTTAAAAAGTTGCAACAAATACATGAAAATTTACAAAAGTGATTATTTTTGAAAAAAAAAATTATGAAATAAATTGTAACAAATATACTCTAAATTAATTTGTCTTCTGGTAAGAGTTACTCGCATGTAAATCTGAGCTATGCATGAATATATGTGTGAATTGAATGTATAAAATTTCATATGAAATCATAATTAGACGTACAAAATCTGCGTACTGTACAACCAAAATACACTAAAATTATAAAAAATAATAATAATAATAATAATAATAATAATAATAATAATAATAATAATAATAATAATAATAAATCCAACTCTATTTCACTTGCCTCTTTGATTAATAGTACTCCTGTAAAAAAACAATAATATAACTTAACTTATAATATAAGTAATACCATTAAATTTAGTCAAACACTAATATAACTTGTAATTAATATCATTTGTAATTATTAATTCATACTTATTATAACTTACAAAATTGATATAACTTGTACTAGTAGTATACTTTTTTTAATTGTAGTATACTAAAATCCTATATTTCAGTAAAAAAAAAAGAAA